>JAJHZJ010000383.1:2967357-3402523 GCA_023548195.1 Bettongia penicillata ogilbyi | reverse complement strand
AGATTGATGTGCACAAAGGTCTGGAGTAACTACAGAACTTTGGTTTTCCACATTCCTATTAGTTTTTCAGACAGAAACACTTGCTAGTGTTGGAAAATGACTATGAAAAGGTATTGACAAGACTACCTTTGCTTTTAGTCCATGCATAGAAGGGGGAAAATGTGAAGACTTTTCATTAAACTGTTCTAATCAGAAATGGATTTGAGTTAAAGGAAATGTGATTTAAATTTCTGAAGGAAACTTGCTTATAGAAAATATTCCTCTTTCACATGTTAACTTAAAATAAATTATGGACCACAGGCCTAATCTTTAGAATACCTGCATAAGCATCCTTAGAAGTTTAATGTTCAAAAAGGCATCTAACTTTTCCTGTTCTTGGTATGCATCCAACAGGCACCTTACTTTTATATTCTTGTACTTGGGAACCTGCAGAGAGCTTCTGAGTTTTGAAAAGCACTGTCCTAGAAATTTCAGCTTACCATCCTTAGCTGTGATATGTCTTCATTTTGTGTTGTCTGTTTTTTCTTTTCTTTTCTTTTTTAAATTAATAAATTAATTAATTTTTAGTTTTCAACATTCACTTCCTCAAGATTTTGAATCTCAAATTTTCTCCCCATCTCTCCCCTCTACCCACCCCAAGACAGGGTGCTTTCTGATTACCCCTGCCCCAATATGCCCTCCTTTTCTATCATACCATTCCCCTCTCTTATCCCCTCCCCTCTATTTTCTTGTAGGGCAAGATAGATTTCTATACCCCATTGCCTGTAAGTCTTATTTCCCAGTTGCATGTGAAAACAATTTTTAACATTTGTTTTCAAAACTCTGAGTTCCAACTTCTCGCCTTTCCTCCCACCCCCATTGAGATGGCAAGTAATTTTATATAGGTTATACATGTGTAGTCATGCAAAACACTTCCCTAACAGTCATGTTGTGAAAGACTAACTATATTTCCTTTCATCCTAACCTGTCCCCCATTTATTCTATTTTCTCTTTTGACCCTGTTCCTCCTCAAAAGTGTTTACTTCTAATTGCCCCCTAATCCCATTTGCCCTCCCTCCTATCCTACCCCCAATCCCCACTTATTCCCTTCCCATACTTTCCTATAGGTAAAATAAACTTTCATACCAAATTGAATGTGCATGTTATTCCCTTGTTAAGCCAAACTGGATAAGAGTAAGACTCACACTTTCCCTCTCACCTCCCACTTCTTTACCTCCATAGAAAAAGCATTTTCTTGCCTCTTTTATGTGAGAGATAATTTACCTCATTCTATTTCTCTCTTTCTCCCAATATATTTTTCTCTTATCTCTTAATTTTATTTTCTATAAATCATCCTTTCATATTCAACTCACCCTGTACCCTCTGTCTATATGTATATAATCCCTCCAATTCCCCTAATACTGAGAAAAGTCTCAAGAGTTACAATTATTATCTTTCCATGTAGGAATGTAAACAGTTGAACTTTAAGGGTTAGACCCTTATGATTTATTTTTCCTGTTTACCTTTTTATGCTTCTCTTGATTCTTGTGTTTAGAAGTCAAATTTTCTACTCAGCTCTGGTCTTTTTATCAAGATTGCTTGAAAGTGTTCTATTTCATTGAATGACTAATTTTTCCCCTGAAGTATTATACTCAGTTTTGCTGACTAGGTGATTCTAGTTTTTAGAACTAGCTCCTTTGACCTCTGGAATAACATATTCCAAGTCTTTTGATGCCTTATTGTAGAAATTTCTAGATCTTGTGTTATCCTGATTGTATTTCCACAATACTCAAATTGTTTCTTTCTGGCAGCTTGCAATATTTTCTCCCTGACCTGGGAGCTCTGGAATTTGACTACAATATTCCTAGGAGTTTTCCTTTTGACATCTCTTTCAGGAGGTGATTGGTGAATTCTTTCAATTTCTATTTTACCCTGTGGTTCTAGAATATCAGGGCAGCTTTCCTTAATAATTTCTTGAACTACGATGCCTAGGTTCTTTTTTTTATCATGGCTTGGAGGTAGTGCAATAATTTTAAAATTGTCTCTCCTGAATCTATTTTCCAGGTCAGTTGTTTTTCCAGTGATATATTTCACATTGTCTACTATTTTTTCATTCCTTTGGTTTTATTTTTTAATTTCTTGATTTTCATAAAGTCTTTAGTTTCCATCTGCTTCATTCTAATCTTTAAGGAATTATTTTCTTCAGTGAGCTTTTGGAACTCCTTTTCCATCTGGCCACTTCAGATTTTTAAGAAATTCTCCTCATTAGCTTTTTGGATCTCTTTTGCCATTTGGGTTAGTCTATTCTTTAAAGTGTTATTTTCTTTAGCATTTTTTGAGTCTCCTTTAGAAAGCAGCTAATTTGTTTTTCATGTTTTTCTTACATCACTCTTATTTCTCTTCCCAGTTTTTCTTCTACTTTTCTTATTTGATTTTTAAAATCCTTTTTGAGCTCTTCCATGGCCTGAGGCCAATTCATATTTTTCTTGGAGGCTTTCGTTGTAGGAGCTCTGACTTTGTTGTCTTCTTCTGTTTGTATATTTTGGTCTTCCTTGTCACCAAAGTAGGATTCTACAGTCCTATTCTTTTCCTGGTTTTTACTTATTTTCCCAGCCATTTAGTTGACTTTTGAGCTCTTTGTCAAGGTAGTTCTTTGATTCTAGTGGGGGTGGCAGGGTGTACTGTTAGCCCCTTGATCCCTCTGCAATCTGTGGGCCTAGAGCTCCAGAAACAGCTGCTGCCCTTGGCCCTGCCCCTGCTGCTTCTGTCACAGGCTCCTCCTCCTCAAGTTCCTCCACCCCCTCCAATGTGCTGGGGTTGGGGCCTGACCACTCTACTCTGTCACATAGTTCCCACAGATTTTTTCCACTGACCTTCCAATTTGTCCTCACCATTTTGGGATCATGAAGTCTGCAAACCTCCACAGGTGCCAGAGATTCGTTCCCCCCCATGCCTCCTCAGGTCCCATCTGTGCTGTTGCAGCCCATGTTGCATTTCTCTCTGCTCCCAGTGTATTGAGATAGACACTTCCTGTTGGCCTTCCAGGCCATCTTGGGCTGGAGATTGCTTTACTCTGTCATTCTGTGGGTTCTGCAGCTCCGAAATCTGTTTAGAATCATTCTTTACAGGTATTTGTCTGGGCTTGGAGAGAGAGCTCTAGCAAGTCTCTGCTTCTACTCCACCATCTTGGCTCCAGTTCCTCTTTTTTCTTTTTTTAAACCTGGTAGAGAGACAAAATTATGTTTTAATCTGAATTTTGTTTGTATACTGATTTATTTTCAAATGTGGTAGCTAAGTAATAAAGCTCTTACAGAAAATGACTTCTCTTGAAGATATACTTTTGATGCATAGTTATCCTCATGAATTAGAATGCATATAATTAAATTTTTTTTAAGGTCAAGAAATTTAAGTGAGGTAGGCTTGCTATAATAGAAGCCTCAGACAGAGGAGTCAGGAGACCTGAGTCCTTCCTTGAAATAGCTGTATCTCTGCTTTGTACCTGCAGCCCTGCCTTGTTTCTACTCCACAGGACAAGATGTTCCACCTAGGACAGATTCATTACCTCTAAGCTCACGACCATGCTGCTAACTGATGCCTTGATTGACCCCCACCTCCCTAAGTGTTCTCTCCTCTCTGATTGGAGGACTGGAGGGTGGAGTACCAAACTCTTCCCAATGCCTTCCTTCACAGAGGACAGAAAATGGACTCTCAGTTCACTCTACTTTGTATTTGTTGCCCTCTCCAATTTTAGTTCCACAGAACACTCCCCCACTTTCCTACTTCCTTT
The DNA here is from genome assembly GCA_023548195.1 of Bettongia penicillata ogilbyi. NCBI lineage: Eukaryota > Metazoa > Chordata > Mammalia > Diprotodontia > Potoroidae > Bettongia > Bettongia penicillata. The sequence goes on along the minus strand of JAJHZJ010000383.1, from coordinate 3,398,757 downwards.
TGTTTGTTATTTATGCTTTTAGATTTTTTTAATTTTATCCCCACCACTTAACCCAGTGCTTGGTTTGCCCCACAAGTTGAATATTTCCTGGATTTTGTTGTATTGCCTTATCATAAGACTGGAGCATCAAGGGGACTTCGGGATCAGTTTGACAACTCCTTTATTGTAGTGGTGAGGAAACTGAAGCCCCAGAGTGATGTGAAGAGACTGGCTTAATATCACACAAGTAATAAATTTATATAGTTGGGCCTTGGGCCTGGGTCCTTCAGTCTCAATCTTGTTCTATTTCAACTATAGAACAAATCATTTGACTTTCCTGGGTCTCAATTTTCTCATCTATAAGATGAGAGTGTTGTATCTTCTTTCCATGAACATTCCATCATTATGTTACAGGTCTTCATTGTCTTATCCTCAAGTAGTTCTAAAGCAAGCTGACAAAATCCTAATATATATGGGGGGGGCAGAGAGTGAAAATAGTACAGGAAAGAAAAGGGATTTATTCTATTATTGTCTTTTTTCTAATTCAATAAAATAATTTAATATATAAATTAACTTAGATAAAACTATCATTTTTATTATTTGAATAAAAATTTGAGGCATTATTTGGCCAAATGATGGCCTAATATCCTGAAATGTTCTATTTCCAGTATAGGGACAATAAATGCTTTCTATAAGGTTTTTCACTTAAACAACAAATGTCAGTATATCAAGATGTTTCTTGTCTTTCCTTTCCTGCTTTGGTGAGGCTGATAAAATCAGAAACTTCTCTCTCCTTCAAATTTCCAAGTAGAAAAAGAGACTAAATTTGGACATGGCTGCCTTTCACTTGGCCCACTGAACCCAAACCACGTGGTTATAGGTTGTAGGAACAAGAGGACCATTGTCCTCTTCATTAATCAAATCCCTTCAGCCAGGTAAACCTTTAAACAAGATGAATGGGTCACATTTTAAAAAGCAAAATAATTCACTAGAATTTGGATGTGTTTCTCTTTAATTAGTTTGATGAGCACCAAGTTTGAGCACTTGTCAAACACATAGTATTAACCCTGTGATACTGACCTAGGGAATGAAGTCTAAGAGAGGCAGGAGGAGAGACAGGAGAAATTAGCTGAATAAGGGACCTTTTCTGCAGAGCCTTTTCACCAGATGAAAGGAATCATTACCACAATGATACTTCTAATTATACTGTCATTAGGATACTCCTTCAGTTTTCTGTGGTACATGAAGCCTGGCTTTTGGACACAGAGATCCAGTTGTCAGTGAGTAGCATTTTAACCCTTTCACTCAGAAGTTAAACTCATATAATCCATGGAGATCCCAAGAGCTGAATTGCTTCAAAAATTCATTTCTTTTAGTTTTTTTCATAGTGTATATAATAGGCAAAAGAAAAAAAATCCTGTGGAAAAATTGGATAATGAAGCATCCCCATTAATAGCAGGCACCCTGGGCTCACAAGTGCCATTGCTAAGTTCAGTTCAGATAATTCAGTCTGATCCTATAGAGATGAGTATATTATAGAGCCAAACACCATAAAAAAAGACCAAAACCCTGAGTATTTCCTGAGCCATTGTGTATTTACAATCTAGTAGAGCCACAGTAGAATTGGAGACTCCAGTCTACAGACTTTAGATAATATCTCCCAATAAAAACCTAACTCTTTCTTTCATATACTTCTTTTCCATCGAAAGGAAAGGATTTTCCTTAGGTGTATATACTTGAAGTATTTTTTCCCCCTATTTGATGTCACTATCTATATTACAAATGGAAGTGAGCTTAGTAATTTTCCAGCTTCTCATATGTAGGGACTTGATGAACTAAATCACTATCCATTGATTCCTGTTTGCAAATAGGAACTGAGTGTGCCATTACTAAAAGAGAACTGATGGTAATTAGAGAGTTTATCAGGACCATGGATTTAGAGCTTAGGCATCATCTGTTCTAAACCCCTCATTTTGGAGATTAAGAAACTGAGCCTGCCCTATTCTCTCTTTCCCTGTCCCCCCAGAAAGAAAAAGGATGTTACCTAGGTCATACAGGTAATGGGTTGCAGAGCTGGGATTTGAATCTGGGTTCCTTGACTCCAAACCTTACCACACTCCCATGGAGCCCTCTACACTTGCCATATTGCTTCTTCCTTGGGGTTTGCTGTCTTCTCAGCTACTTCCCTAATAAGAACAGACTATTGCATATTGGCAATGTATTCATAGGAATAAAGTTGTTCATATTCTCTGAACTGTTTCAGGACTGTACCTATTCTTTGGGACAATAGATAAGGAAGAATTTGGGATTATGTGAGTAAAGCTAACCCATTCCACAAAGATGCTCGAAGTACTTTTGAATTTCCTAATTTTTCTATCGTTTTTTGGAGGTTTTATGGAATATATATATATATATATATACACACACGTATATGAAAATTTATGAACAATGACTTGAACACTTTGCTTAGAACAAAGACTCTGTGTGTAACAAATATTCTCATTTGATGACTAATTACCTTGGATAGAAAACAATAATGAATGATAGTCACATAAATTATGACTACTTCTATCAGTCTTGAATTTTCCATTTAGATAAATGAGTTTTTCAAGAAGTCTATTGAATAGTAAAATTTAAAGGATTTCAGTTATCCCACTAACAAATACTTGTTAAGGACCAACCAAAGTTTCTTTTGGGGTAATTAAATTGAGGATTGGTTTTTTGATCTGTTTTGTTTAGCCACTTTTTCCAAGTTCATTTATTCTCTCTGATAACCTTGATTTTTCCACTGAAAAAATCTTGATTCTGATTGGAATGATAGGTCGAAGCCTGTTGATAGACCTGGAACACAACTGTAGACCACAAAGTAAGAATATGAAGCCATCATTACTGTTCATTTCATTTAACATGTATTGAATACCTATGTGGCACAGAGACTAGAGATCTGGCCAGGAAGACTTGAGTTCAACTGTGACTCTGACACATCCTACCTGGGTGACCCTGGGTAAGTCCCAAATACTCAATGATCTGGACAATTTTCTAAGACTATGGCAGAGAAGATGCCAACCTATATTGATAGAGTTTTCTTACATGGAAATGCTATATCTAAATGAAATCACAGGTCCAATACCTATTCCTCCTATGACAATACTGATAATAGCTGTCATATTTAAAATACTTTATAGTTACAAAGAGTTTTCCTTATAGCTCCATGTGTTTGCAGTATAAGTGCTATCTCCATATTTACAGGTGAGGGAATTGATGTCTAGAGAAGGCCAGTGACTTGCCCAGGGCCACCTGACTAACTCATAAGTGAAGAAGTTGGAATACAGACTTCTCACTTTGTTGTCAGATATTGTGTAGGAATAATGGTAACTATGATTTATATAGCACTTTAATTAATGTGTACAAAATGCTTTCTTTAAAATATTCCTAAGAAACAAGTATTATCATTCCCAAATTTATAGATGGAGAAACTGAGTCCCAGAATGTTGATGTGACTTGCCCAAGGTCACTGAGTTAGTAAGAAGACATTCCTACCCTCAATGACCAGTTGAGTAGGCAGGTTAGGACATACACACAAAGAACCATGCTATACAATAGTCTGATTACAAGACCACCAAGAGAAGTGTGGAGTGCATTAATATATAAGAGGAAGATTTTTTTTTTTAACTATAGAAACCAGGGAAAGTTTCAGGAAGGAGATGAAATTTGAGTCAGGCTTGAAGGATATGAGCTGAGCCTTGAGTGAGTGAGGGGAATGATTTCTGATCCCTCCAGTCTTGGGATTTGGGTTGGTTTCTTTCAATTTTTTTTTTCCACCACATGCAGCAGTCGATAGAATATAATACCCCCATTTGTATTCAGGAAGACTTGAGTTTGAATTCTGCTTCAGACATTTGTTAACTGGGTGACCATAGACACTATTCATTTCAATCTCAGTCTCCTTATTTGTGAAATGGGAAATAAGCATACCTACCTTATGGGATTATTGTCAAGGATCAGGTGTTTTGCAAACCTTGAAACACAGATCCACTATTATAAATGTACCAAACATGATTTAAGAAGGTGACATTCTGATGTCCAGTGATTGTCAACTGCATATGATAGCAAAAAGCCACTAGTTAATTTTTGTAGCTTATATAACAATTAGATTACATGTTGATGAATTTTCATGAAAATAATGGTCTTTGTTGGATCATGTTTTATAAGCTCTCTGTAAGAGAGATGTAAGTTAAAAGTTTAAATTAAAAAGAAATTATTTTTGGAAACATTTGAATAATTTAATTTTCAAATTATATGAATCAAAGTCTTCTTTCATGCCATATTGTCCCCCAAAAGAAGTTTTCAACTCATTTTCTGTAAGAGATGGGGTCTGAAATTTACTTTAAGTATATAATTAGAGACCTAAAATGTATGGCTGCTCACTGAAAACTATATCTTGGAGCTCTTTTGCAATACAAGTTAATTAACTGGATTTAGATATTTGCAAGATGATATATTTAATGGGATTACTGCTCATATAATGTTCTCAGTGACTGATTTGCAATCTAAGCTCGAGGAACAGAATACTGAATTTCCAGCTCTTTGAGAGTTAATGTTGTGTTAAAGAAAAGTACAATTTGAACCTCATTGTTCGTGAATGGCTAAGTTATTTGAGTGAAATGGAGCCCGGCCCTACAAGGGCCGCGTCAGGCAGATGCATGAGCAGAAGCGCGCAGAGCATCACATTCCAGCAACTGCTCAAGGTAGATATACCCACACCTGAACTCCCCATAAGTTCAAGGCAATTGTGTGTCTCGTCAAAATATAATGGCCCATTATTCACAGTCTGTCTCCCAAGTGGGATCAATTAGATGCTTTTGCTCCACAGGCTTCAAGATAAACACCCATGTTAGAATTGGTTGAAGATGAAAATGAAGTCACATATAACCATTCCACATCCCCAGGCCCAGCCATTGTGAGATTTAATGTTCTCAATCCTCCTTTCAATGCATGCATTCAAAATATTTGTGATTATTTTAACTAGGTGGAGTGGAAAGAAAAGTAATAATTGACTTTCAAGGAAGAAAAATAGTAGCTTGGGAATTGTCAGCCTTCCAAAAAAATAATTGCCAATTGGAACCTTTCTTTTTCTATTTTTTCTTTTTTTCTCCTTAAAAAAAGGCAAATACATTTCTGCCCATCAGTCTCATTATAATGCTATCATTTCAGTCACAGAACTCGTTGTCTCTAATGAATATAATTTAAATCTTTCTAATCAGAGAATTACTTTTTAAATGGCATTTGAATCAAAATGTTGAAATTTATTAAATGTATCAATATTAGCTCAGTCAAATAGCCATCTTTGAAAAAGTTATATTCTCCCTTAGTTGGAAGACTGTAATATATTTTACACTGAGTTTTTCATTTTTTATTGGAGCTTAGTGAATTCTTTACTTTAAACTACATGAATAAAATATATTAGCAACCTATAACTATAAGCAGCTCCTTCTCTTCTTGTATAACACCATTTTATTTCAGTGCTGTCAAAGAGAATGATATAAATGAAGTATACAGACTATATATGTTTACATATATGTATGTATACATATATAATGTGATATGATAGCTTTTTCTCTCCCTATATAGAAATAAATTGTCTTGGACATTAATTTTTGAAAGTGAACCATGAAGCTACAATGTGCGTGATGTTGAATAGGTATAAATGTGCATAAATCCTACAAGGGGTCAGAGAGTAGACAGTATTCTGTCTACTTCCTAGAGTTCTTGTGGAGAAAATTCTAGTACAGTGGTTCTCAAATTATTGATCTCGATCCTTTGACAGTCTTAAAAATTATTTTAAGGATCCCCCTCCCCCCAGAGCTTTGTATTGGAAATTAAAACAGTTTAATAGTATTACGAAAATAATTTTTGATCTTGTAGACTCAATGAAAGGGTATATCAGGAATTTCCAGGGGTCACTGGTCACACTTGGAAAAGCACTGTTCCAGAGGATTCATGGGAACAATATAGAAAAGAATCATACCAGGCAAAAAGTCGTGGATGGGTTGCAATTGTGCTGACGGATGGAAAGAGCCATATTGATGAGATCTCAGATAGTTGAGAATATTGAAGAGATGTCACGGGGTACACATGGATAGAGCACTAAAAATCAAGATGACTTGGGTTTAAGTCCCACTTCTGACAGTAGCTGTGTGACTTTGGCCAAGTCGCTTAAATACTCTGATCTCCTGTTTCTTCATCTAGAAAATGAAAAGCTTGCACCTTTGAGTACTTTTGAGGTACTCTCTACATCTGTATCTATGATCCTAAGTCTACTGTATTAGGAAAAAATGTTTTTAATTCAGTGCAAATACTTAAGATCATTATTTCTTTGTTAACTTTTGTAGGAGATGGAGATCCATCTAAATTAAGTGATTGCTTAAACATCACTCGGAGTTTGTGGCAGAACTGAGGCAACCTTCTGGTTCAGCATTCTTTTCACTTTGCTGTGATGACTCAGGCTTTTCCTTGCCTTTAAATGGGTCCAGCAAACAAATGTGCAAGCTAGCGGGTTTCCATACAACATGCATATATGTAATTGTTTACACTGTTGTAGTAGCTGCTCATGGCATTATTTCCTGTGTTAGTCACTGCTGTCAAAAAGACATGCATGCAAACTTGTTAGATTCAGAATGCCAAGTCTCTACTTTCTAATGACAGTACTCTGAAGTAAAAGAAATTTAAAGACAGAAAAACATAAATGATTGATTTTAAGTTGCCTGAGGAGCTAATGAAGACAAGAAAAAAAATATGCTGTTTTATAGCCCTTCATGGTTAACTAGGTAGAATAACAAAATGTGAAATCAAATTAGACTCCAAGTATACAATGCATATCATCCAATTACTCAACTTGACCTGTCTGTTGACTTGTGCCAGCCCACTATTAAAGGAACTAGGGACAGGAGGTTAGTTTTCTATAGAGGTATAACAAAGTTAAGGACAGAAGAATGCATGGTGGAATTTATGATTTGCATTCCTGATCCTTTCAGACTGTCTTTTAGTCTCAATGTTTAAACCTAATGCCCCAGCAGATGTGTGACTTTTGGCAAGTTTTCCAGTATACATCATCAGGAGATATTCATTCTAAAAAAGTAGATTAAAAAAACACTGCCTTGATTATGCTTTAAGCCTCCTGAGGACAGGTAACATATCTTACTTATTTTGTATGTCTTCTTGTACTTATTAGCATAGTGTACAGGGACTGCTAGGTGGTTCGGTGGATAGAGTGCCAAGTCTGGAATCAGCAGGACCTGAGTTCAAATTCAGCCTCAGACACCTACTAGGTGTGTGGCCCTGGGCAAGCCCCTCTCTCTGTGACTAAGTTTCTTTATGCGTAAAATGAGGGGCTCAGACTCCCTTCCAGGTCTGCTATGATCTTATGTCATGATTAGATCCATAGATTCAATGTTTTTCTTTAGAAGTATTCTTCTGATCAGAATCAAATGATTCCAACCTAGAAACACTTTATATCTGTGCCCAAGAGCTGTGGAATTTTTCCATATTCGAGATTCATATCCCAAAACCACACTGTGAGCACTCAGTTGCTGATTCCATAGAGGCAAGAATGTGGTTCTAAACTTTGATTGTTTGTAGCTGTGGCATGCAATAGCCTTCTTAAAAGACTTGACCTTTAAAAAAACTACTTTGAAAAAATTCTTCATCCAATGCAGTAGAATTGTGATTAAAGGTTTTATATTAAAGACTTTTAATGAAATAAAATGCACAGTAATTTTAAAGCATACAAGAATGTTATAATGTATATGATTCATATGTTCTGGAGAGACACTGTTCTAGAATGTAACATAGCACCTTAATTATCAAAGATATAGAGAAATATTACATATATGTAATTTTTGTGCATATATGTGTATGTATATATACATATATATGTATATGGAGAGAGATGGAGAGAGAGAGACAGAGAGACAGAGAGACAGAGAGACAGAGAGAGAGGAATACTCTACCACAGGGGTTCTTTACTTGGGATCTGTAAATTGATTGGGGGGTTGGGGAGCTGTGAACTTGGAACAGAAAATAAAGTTACCTCTTTATTTTCACAAGTCACTGACCGAAATTTAGCTTTGCCTTCGATTATGAATGTAGGCAACAAATAACATTCTGAGAAAAATAGTTTGTAGGTTTCACTATCTTGCTAAAGGGGTCCGTGATCATGATGGGAAAAAAATGGTGAAGAACCCATCTGCTTTAGACAGATATTTCAATTTAACTCATCTGCCCTCTGTCTGGGGAAAACTACCTTAGCTAATCTGCAATCTGCAGTATCATTAAGTAATACAGGATTCCTGGTGGAAGAATTATGCCTGGGTGAAAAGATAACTAATTTTAAGTTGACATAAACATCCCCCTATTTATCTTGAACATTAAAATTCATGTTATGCCCTTGATCCCTTTGCAAAAGCTGCTGGTTCCCTTTAATGTGAGTTACAATTGCTCAATCAGAGCAAGATACACCCAATTATAAGTAATTTATTATGTTTTCTGACCTTTTGTGTCACTGTAGACTAAAGATATATAGTTGATTACTTCTTGAAGCCAAGTATCCCATTCGTCTCTAAAGACTTATAAAGATTATTTTTTTTTGTAATCGTTTAAGCCTAGTCTTTAGTACTCCACTCAACCATAGAGATTTATGAATGTTTATACATTTTATACAACTATCCTCTGAATTCAAATGTGCTGCTTGTAGGGATGAGCAATGATCCTTTCCACTCTGCACATGAGGGCTGCCTGATGTTTGGTGGCTAAATGTGTGCCTTTATCAGTAAAGTACAGCAGTGGCATTGAACTTGGAGTCAGAAGACATAGTGTGGAGCCTTGATTCTGCTATGTATTCCTTATGTGACCCTGGGCAAGTGATGTTGCCTCCTTGTGCATGGGTGGATTCATCTGTAAAACAAAGACAATAATGTTTACATCTTCCTCACCAGGGTTGTTAGAGGGAAGTGCTTTGGAAAGCTCCAATGTAGGAAGTAACTAAGTGGACCTGGGTTCAGATTCTGTCCCTCCTATTTCTACTTCTGTGACCTTGTGCAAGTTGTTAAAGTGGGTTTTAGTTTCCTATAATGGAATCAGAAAAACGAAACAAAACGTAAACCAAAATGGATTTCTGCCCAAAAATATAAGTCAAGGAGACTCTACAGAGGGGTTACTCCTTGAAGGCTATTGTTACTTTTTGACAGTTCAGATACAAATTTTCTTTCCTTTAATTTATAATTAAAACTGTTCATCTTTTCAACATTGTGAGGCTCTGTACATATAAGAAGAACTTGGAGCCTTGTCTTGGAATATGCCAGACACCAAATTTTCTAGAACATCTGTGTGAGAACAAAACAGAGAAGCCAGACCTTTCCAAAGAGTGCCTGTGACCCTTCATGTCACACTGTCCAGAGGAATGGGCATCTATGGTTAGAAAAGCAGCAGGATTTGGGAGGCAGGGAGATTTGGGTTCAGATCTGTCTCAGGCAATTACTTGCTGTGTGACCATGGGCAAATCATCCTGAACCTGCAGTTTCTCTGAATCTCAGTTTCTTCATCTGGAAAACATGGATAATAATAGCTGGACTGTGGGAGAATAGGATTGTTGTGAGAATCAAGTGAGATAATATAGGGAACGTACCACACAAACTTTAAAATGCTATATACATGTGCAGAAAGGAAGCAAGCATTTGTTGAACACCTTGCAGGCACTGTGCTAAGCACTTTATATATATGAACTATTATTCAATAAATCAGTCAACTTATGTCACCTGTCTACAGTTCCTCCAGCACTCTATACCCTCCTCCAGAGCACATATAGTCTATTGGGCAGAGACTTAATATACTTAATATGTATAACTCTCCCTCCCTATTCATAAAGGGTTAGAAGAGCATTCGTTCACAGCACAGGCACCATGAACTGGACTGCTGAGGGGAGGAGGGCTATCTTCCCCTTCCCTACCCCTATTAACTTGTGGCCCTGAGAAACACGCATGGAGTTTTGCTTGGGTCTGTTCCATTTGCCGTTTTGAGTTCTAGATGTAGCGAAATACCCACTGGACCTGAATCGAGCCATGGTGACCTTGGAGGCAGGATCCCAGAATTCCAGAGGTGCAGCCAACCAGCCCATGAAGTGAGACCTGAGAAGCCATAATGCCTGGGTCTCAAGCCCACAGGGGCATGAGGGGATTTGGATTTTGGAACTGTGCTGTATAGGAACTGAGCTGAGGTGTGAACCTAATCCCTTCCCCCCTTCCCAGAGTGCAAGAGAGGGATTGTCTTTCTAGGTATTGAGAAGGATCTTTGTGTGTTTACTCTTGCTGTATCTCTGAAGTATATATAACTTTGTAAAAGTTAATCTATTACGTGGTTAAATGGAACTTTAGGAATACAGGAGACCCCTAAAATAGGGGAACACAATGAGTTCTGGAGTCAATGGCAGAGAGTCTAGGCACCCCTAAGCCCCTTAAGATGACCAGAAAAGCCTGAGGGAGGGGTAAAATGTAATACACTTGGCCTTTAGGCAAAGGGGGAGGAGGAGGGAGGCGCTATGTAAGCACGTGTGTTTACAAAATAAATAGAAGGTAATTTTTGTGAGGCAACACTAGCAGCTGGCTGGGTAGGGGGTGGATCAGAACAACGTGGACATTGTAATTTTGTTCCAGCCTCACTCACGTTATGATGTCAAGAAAATCTCTAAATTTCATTTTAATTTTTTAAAATGTCCCAACTTCCTCCCGCTGTTAAAAAGAAATAGAACAAAATAAGTCTTTCTTTCTTTCTTTCTTTCTTTCTTTCTTTCTTTCTTTCTTTCTTTCTTTCTTTCTTTCTTTCTTTCTTTCTTTCTTTCTTTCTTTCTTTCTTTCTTTCTTTCTTTCTATCTCTTTCTCTCTCTTTCTTTCTCTCTTTCTCTTTCTTTCTTTCTTTCTTTCTTTCTTTCTTTCTTTCTTTCTTTCTTTCTTTCTTTCTTTCTTTCTTTCTTTCTTTCTTTCTTTCTTTCTTTCTTTCTTTCTTTCTTTCTTTCTTTCTTTCTTTCTTTTTCCTTCTTGTCTTTTGCTCAAAACTGCCTCAGCAGCCTATTCAGGTTGTTGAAAGTCATTGTCTGGGATGATCGTTTCCACACTCTTTGAAGGAGGGGCATGGGGGAGTGAGTCCATAACGCTATTCAAATTGAGGGGGGAAATAGCCATTAAAATTCTCTACAATTCCCGTTTGTAATTTTTGAAAAGAGTGACAGGCATTGGTTACATGAAGATAAGAAGACTGGGATAGGTAACAGCAGGTAATTGAGCTCTTCTGTCGCAAATGAAAGGGAACAGCTTAGACACTGTAAAGGCGACAGTTTGCTAGGATATAAATGAATAATATCTAAATGAGGTGTATCTAAGAATTTGCCCATCCCTTGCCACCAATTTAAATAAGGTCTCTCGTGGCCTTGTCAGGAATTGACATTGCCAGATGCTATAAACTTCTCCTTACCTAGTGTGGGTGAAAAGTCCCCTAGTGTATTCAGGAACAACTGGTCAGACCAACTCTTAAGAGCAAATGGGTTTTCAAATAATGATACCAAAGCAAGTGAGCGCACGTTAACTCCTTCAGAGATGGGGCCAAGGAGCTCACATTCAGGATGCATTAATCTGAAAACAAGTGTACTTTTGTGTCCGGACAGTATTATTTTCATTGCCATCAATTTAGTACATAGATAGACTGTGAGTCTAGCTTCACTATCAGGTTGCCCCCCAAGCTGAGACCCCTAAGCAGGCCACTCTATTTAATTTAGACTCATCTGAAACTGAGTGAAACTTTGTACCCTCTCTGATTTCTCCCTATCATCATGAACACTCTTGTTTCCCTTTCCCCTAAATGACCTACTCTGAGCTTCTAAGAAAAAGAGAGGGGAATGACTTCCAGGTAATATAAATGGTTATTCAGTTCTGTTGACAGCATATAAAGATTTAAAAAAAAAAAGTCTTTTTCCCCCCACAAGCACCACTTATAGAATATTATGGGAAAAGAAGGAAACTTGATGCAAACCTGTAGTCCCATTTTTTAAAAAATGGTGTTTTCATTGTTTTTGAATTTATTGTGGATGCTACCATTTTTGGACCTTGTCTCTTACTAGAGTTTAAAAATTAAATCTGACTATCCTTCCACTCACCCTCCTCCCCTTTATTAAGTTGTCTTTGGGGCAGGGAGAGTTTCACTTAAGAATAAATTATACATGATACCAAAACATAAGAAAAACAAAACTTTTCCCCTATATTTTCCCCCATGCCTTTTCCCTGGATACCACAGGGTTTTGAAAATTACTATATCCACTATGTATTTGGATAATTTAAACAAGTATTAACTTTGAAAAGTTCACTGTGCATCATCTGCCACCCTGGCAGCTACTCAGCCTTGAAAAAAACAACCACCACATTTGAAGGAAGGCAGGCTTTTATTCTCTTCAGTTTTTCATTTTAAATAAAAACAAAAAGGTTAAAGGCTTCAGGAGAGGGGAGGAAGGAGAGGGGATCAAGCTCTTTTCAAATCCTTTACTTTAGACAAACATCATACCTTCTAAGGTTATCGATTTTCTCCCCCTACTCCCATGTTATTCAGGAAGCTTGCATAATCTGATCCAAGTCTAGGAATATCGGGCCATCATTGTTCACTTTAGGAACCTGTGTGGGGGGAGCTGGACTTTTCAGTTTACCTATAATCATCGTGTACCCTAAAAACTCCATTAAGAAATGGGAATTTGGAAGGTACTCTTGGTGGCTGCCTTCCTCCTTGGCCAAAAACACTTCTTTCTGCACCTCCCCTTTCCTTTATTTCCTCTTTTTCTTACATACTTGCTCACCAGACTTTAACCCCTCAACTGCCCATTTCTCTTGGAAAGCAAAATGAGCTGAAGGTGCCAGAAGATTTGCCCAATGGCAAAGTCTTGTCAAGTAACTCTCCTGATCTCAATAAGCAACACTTGCCTCCCATGCAACACTTCCCCTCTCCCCATTTAAAATTATGTTTTTAAAGCACTTTGCAAGGCTTATTTCATTAATCCCCATAATATGCCAAGGAGGAAGGTCAATACTAACATCCCCATTTTACTTCTTGGGTGAGGAACTTAAGTAACGAGTTAAAGGGTTTCCCAAGGTCAGTAGCCTGTGACTGACCTAGGATTTGAACTCAGGAGTACTTAAGTATTATTTTCCCCTAATCAGAAATGATGGGAGGAAGAGGGTGAGGGTCTGAGAAAAGCAGGACCATCCTCAGGGAAACCTGTGGAATAAGTGAAGTTTCCTTTTTTTTTTTTGGAGCCTTGTCATCCCCTCTCCTCCAGTCCTGAAATCCTCCCATACAGGTTCCCAAGTGTTAACTGGTGTTAGTTTAGTTCACGTTCTCTTGTATCATGGAGGAAAGTGGCTTAATGCACTCACTCATGCTGGATTAGGGACAAAATTAATATGTTTCTTTTAGCTAGAACATTTGTTTTTTAAAAAGACTCTAAGATGGTAATTATAGATGAGTTGCCAATCTCTCTGTGTAGAGAGAGTTTTCTCACAGCTCCAGATGAGATTTGAAGTAAAGTAGTGCTTAACACAAAGGAATAAATTGATAATGGTTGAATTTCTGACATCATCAAGGGTATATTTGTAGATGGGGTGGCCACTTCTGGTCCCCTAAAATTATTCAAAAAATGAACTGGTAGAAGTTTGGAATTCAACATGCAAAAATGAATTATGGATTCCTCCAAATAGTCAAGGTAATTTGTGTGCTAGGTCATTGCCTGCAACAATTTGGGACAAAACTACCCCTTCCGCTCTAGGGTCTGGGAGTAGAGAATTAACATGTTTGGGGCAAAGACACTTCCTTAACTTTCAAATTTTACCCATAGTAGAAAATCCAGGTTCCTAGACTTCATGGTTGTCCAGCTAAATCACCAAGATGTGAGCCACATGACAAGAAGTTTGCCAATTGACGTCTTTGGTTGGTGCCTTGATTCCCACTAATCAGTTGATCAATCAATATTTGCTGGAGAATCTACAAATTGCTCAGCCCTGGGGATACAAAGGTCTTCTCTGAGGTAGAACTGGAGGTGGAATCCTTGATGAAGGAGGAAGACTCAGATTGGGGAAAAGGAGAAGGAAGAAGGAATACCATTTCAAGTGGGAGAAATAAAAACTGAGTATTCGGGGGTTTCAATGAGAAGATCTGACCAGATTAGAGTGGAAGGTAGGTACTGGAGAATCATAAGAAAGAGGATTAGGTGAATAAAGTGGGGATAACATAGAGAAGATCTTGAAATCCAGGCAGAAGAATTTACCATAATGTCAGGGGTAATAGGTAACCAACGTAGGATGTTGAGTAGTGTAATCTTGAGTAATGTAAGTGATGCTAAAAGCAGTGAAGTGGCAAAGTGGATAGAGCACCAGACCTGGAGTCAGAAAAATCCAAGTTCAAAACCAGCCTCAGACATTTACTCCCTGTGTGACCCTGGGCAAGTCACCCAACCCTCTTTGCCTCAGTTTCCTCATCTGTAAAATAAGCTAGAGAAGGAAATGGCAAACCACTCCAGTATCTCTGCCAAGAAAATTCTTAGAGAGGTCACTTAATATGATGTTGCTTTAGAAAAGTAAGAATGTACAATATGGGTGTACAATAGAAGTGTCACATACCAAACTCCCCAGTGGGACCCACCAGATGCCAATGTAATTGGGAAATGTTTCACAAAATAAATTAAAATATAGTACAACATAGATAAGGTGAGTTTGTTGTTTTCCAAGTCCACCTGCAACAGGGATCAGTTTCTGTTTGCTTTTGGTACTGCTGGTGAACAAGATTCATCAGAGGCAGAAAAGTTGGAGGGCTATTATGTTAATACATGAAGTTCCACTCATACTTCAGTGAGACTTGAAGGTAGCCTGGGGGCCTGAAGGTTATGCCTGGGAAATATGTTTTGGGTGGGGCTCCCAGGCTAAAAAAGGTTTGGGGTATGGGCCTAATGACAGGCTATGTGATTATCTCCCATGGACCAGGTGACATAAATTGAAGAGGCTGGCTTATCATCCGAAGGCTGACCCCCCCGAGAAAAGACCATATATATATAATAACAATTCTCATTTTTCCATTCATATTGTACTTCAAGATTACCAATCGCTTTCTTCATAACCCTGTGAAACAAGTAATACAAGTCTTTTTATTTTTATCCCCATTGTACAGTTGAGAACATTGGGGTTTAGAGATATTTAGTGATTTCCTGATGGTCATATGGAGTGTCTAAGATGGGAGTCAGACCAAGTCTCTTGATTCTAAGCTTGGCCCTCCACCCCAGGTATATCATCCTGCCTCTCAAAGTCTGTTATGGGGTAGGGAGACAGTGAAGAGAGTGCCCATAGAGATGGAATCAGATCATTATTCAGGTTGAGTGATGGATGTTCACATACCCTAGGGCTCTATCCATGACCTCGTTTTTTTTCTTCTTTCTCAGCTAGGTGGTCTAATGGATAGAGTACTGGAGTTAAGTCAAGAAGACTTGAGTTTAAATTTGACTTCAGATACTTATTAGCTCTGTGACCCTGGGTAAATCATTTCATCTCTCTCAGCCTCAGTTTCCTTACCTGTCAGAAGAAGATAATAATAGCAACTCCCTTACAGGACTTTTGCTCAAATGAGCTAACATATACAAAGCACTTTGCAAAGATTAAAGTGCTATATAAACGCTAACTTGTTATCGTTAGAACGTTAAGATCCTTTAGGCGGATCTGTTCTTGCCTTTCTAAGCCTGGCATAAAGTGCTTAATAAAAGCTTGTTGACTGACTAATTCTACACACTTTTACAAAGTGCATTCAGTAGCTCCATTGGCTTCTTTGGATTCACTTCTAGGATAAAACAAACCTCCTCCATTTGGCTTTTAAAGCGCTTCACAGTCTGGCTCCTACCGATCTTTCTAGTCTTAACGGAGTTCACGTTCCTTCCTTCATGCACTCTATGTTCCAGCCAAACTGACCCACTTGCAAGTCCCTGTATCTCCTGTCTTTATGCCTTAGCACAGTTCATCTTCATTCCTAGGATGCCTCATAAAATCCTTTGCTACAACACTTTTTGTTGTAAAGAATGAGTACCCATCAATGGGGAAATGGCTAACCAAATGGTAGTATGAGAATATTATTGCATCATAGGAAACAGTGAATATGAGGATTCAGAGAAACTTGGTAAGACTTGTATGAACTGATATGAAGTGAAATAAGCAGAGCCAGGAGGACAATTTGGGTTGTTACCATGGTGATATAAAGGAAAGTAATTTGGAAAGGCTTCGGGAGTCTGATCAACACAGTGACCAATAGGGGTTTTAGAAGACTGAAGCGAAAATATGACTCAGCAGGTAATCAGGATTAAGTGGCTTGCCCAGGGTCACACAGCTAGTGAGTGTCTGAGGCCAGATTTGAACTCAGAAAGATGAGTCTTCCTGACTCCGGGCACTATGGCGTCACCTAGCTGCCCCAGTCTGCCACCTCGCTAGGTAGTGATATCGACAGTAAGAAGGAAAAGAAAAAAAGGCTCATCAATATAACATTATAGGAAAGAAAACAGAAAGGTGTTATCAATGTTACCACTATCTTGTAGGAAAATTGTACGTAACAGAATTTCTTGGGTGCACAGGCTATGTTCTTGTTCGTTCATCGTATTTTGACTTATTTCTGTTTGTTTCTAGTTTGGGAGACTAGAAGGAAGGAAACAAGACTGACCCAGGATGTTTTTTATTAGGCTAAATATGAATAAAAAGAACAACAAAACCCTCCAAAACAGGAAATGGTGGGGTCCTGGGAAAAAAAACAAAAACCAAATAAACAAAAAAATGGACTCACACCAAATGGTAGCTGCAGTCTCTAAGTTATTAAAATGAAGTGGTTTTTAGTAAATACCATTTAAGTAAAAATGAGCAATTAGAAGCACCCATCACCGCTGACAAGGTACTAAAATAACCTCCTGAGTGGCTTGACCTACATTTGACCTAAATGGCTGTTTGGAAACATTTGCTAAAAATTAATGAACTTGTAAGTGTGCAGCCAACTCTAATTTATTCCGAGTTTTTTCTCTGAGACTTGTTTATATATATATATATATGTATATATGTATGTGTATATATATGTATGTATATATTATATATAGATACATGTGCATATGTATCTATATACATATATGCATTTTTCCCTAATGAAGGACATTATTTAGTATGTATTATAAAACATAACTTAACTCTGCAGTCCTGAAAAAGCTACTTACAGATTTCCTGTTAATTCAACACTACATAAACTGTGATAATTTTAGGTTCTTTTTCATGTTAATTATGATGCTAAGAAGAACAGCTAAAAGTTTATGGTGTGAAACATTGACTAGTGTACGATAATACATGAATCACAATGGAGTTTGTCTGGCCCATCTCCTTTTGGGTGCATATTGTACTGTACATGTTTCAGTACATGCATATACATTTAATTGGCATTTTTAAATATGTACAATATCTACACATTGAAATGTGTACAATGTAAATATGTACAATATGTGCATTTTTAAAACAGGTTCTGCTGCACATAAAGACTAAAAAGCTTAGTCTCATAGGGTAAACACTGGTTTCATTAATATAGCTTAATAATCCAATCACACCTTTAACAAAATCCTAATTTGATCTCAACTCATTTGTTTTTATATCCAGATGAATACTCATAAATCAAGAAATGTGGGACTTAGAGTATTCTTGGGGACATTTCAGGGCCCCCCTTTTTTTAGCATTATCCTCTTCCTAAGAGGAGTGAATAAGGATTTACATCCGCTACCACCACCACCACCCTTTTAAAGAGAGGAAGGGAGGTATTTCCAAATGATATAGATCATCTTGGATCTCATGTGGGTGTTCATGCACACATATCTTACTGAATGTAAATTACTACTTCGACAATCATGTATAAATACCTTTCCTCTGCTAAAATAGCTTCGGTGGTTACCTATTGCTTCTAACATGCACACTCCTTTATTTGACATTTAAAACCCTTGATACCCAGATCGGCGCTACGTTTTGACTCCAAGAATGTTATACTGTTCCCCAGAATAAGCCCGGCATCATGGAGATTGCTTCAGTTTGGGTCCTCAACACCACCTCTGTACCCTCATTTGCCTCCTCCCTCTCATCGAAAGACTGGAGGACACAGCAAAAATCTCTACACAAAGCCTCCTCTTATAGAGGACTCAGAATTTCCAGCCAGCTTGTCATTTTCCACCAGCTCCTCTGCTTGGTTTTGACTCCCCTACAATCATGCCTCCATGCCAGGTACCCTCTAGTGCCACCCACCCTCCCCTTTTCATACAGGATTGTAAACTTCATGAAGGCAGGGATTGTCTTTTGCTTCTTTTTGTATTCCGGTGTTTAGCAAGTGTTTGGCATATAGTGCATGCTTCGTAAATGTTAATGGATTGATTGAATAGAATGCTGGGCCTGGAATCAGGAAGACCTAATTCAAATCCAACCTCATACTCTTACTAGCTGTGTGACCTTGGACAAGTCATTTAACCTCTGTTGTCCTCAATTTTCTTAACTGTAAAAATGGGGATAAAAACAGTACTTACCTCCCAGGGTTGTTGTAAGGGTCAAATGAGTTAATAATTATAAAATCCTTAGCACAGTGCCTGGCACATAGTAAGGGGTATATACGTGCTGGTTATCATTTATTATTATTACTTCTTTTTTATATATTATCTTCCTCCATTAGATGGAGGACAGGGACTGTCTTTCTTTTTCTTATTTGTGTCCCTAAGTGCCTGTCACATAGTTGGTGCTTAATAAATATTTACCAATATTATTTTAAGTTATTACTTCTTGATATGCTCTGCTCTCACTGACTACTTTCTGTTCCTCATAGATAACATTTTTTTTCATCTGCAGGCTTTTGTTCATCAGTTAGTCAATAAATAAGCAATGCTTATGTTCTTACTTACTATGTACCAGGCATTGTACTCAGTCCTGGGAATACTTAGAAAGGCAAAAACATGCCCTGCCCTCAAAGGGCTCACATTCAAAAAGAGGAAGCAACATGTCAATAACATAGAAGAGACACACATATTAGATGGAAGGTAGTCAATCCCAGAGGGGATGACAGCTGGGATAGCAGCTGGCAGGGAAGGGGAACTAGGAAAGAGTTCTTGCCAACAAGGTGGCATTTGTGCTGTTTTAAAAGAAAGAGAAACTGAATCCGTGGTGAGGAGGGATAGCATTCCAGATATGGGGCACAGTTTACACAAAGGCACAGAGATGGGAGATGGAATATCATACGTGATGAACAAGGAATAGATTTTTGCAACTGTATTGTGGCATATGCAGAGGGCAGTAAAATGTAAGAATATGAGAAAGGCAGCAAGGGGTCATGGGCCAAACAGAAGTTTATTTGGGGTAGAAGGGGGATCAGACCTACATTTTAGAAAAATTATTTTGGCAGATAAATGGAGGTTGAATTGGAGGGAGAAGAGAGTTGAGACCAGTTAGAAGGCTATTGCAACTATCTGGGAGTGTGATGAACCAGGCTGGTAGCTGTGACATACAAAAAAATTCTGTAAAGATAGAAATGACAAGGTTTGGCAAGAGAAGTCAAGGAGAACACCAATATTGAGAGTCTGGATGCCTGGGAGGATGGCAGTGCCCTCAACTGTAATAAGAAAGTTGGCAAAAGTGTTTGGGTGGGAAAGACTGGTTTCTTTTTTCTGCCTGTTGATTTTGATATGTCTATAGGATATCCAATTCAAGATGTCCAAAAAGCAGTTGGCTATGTGGTACTGGAGCTCAGGAGAGAGGCAGTGGCTGGATGTATAGATCTTGGAATCATCTGCATAGAGGCTACTTGAACCAGTGAAAGGTGATGAAATCACCAAGAAAGATAATATGGAGGGAAAGGAGAAGAGGACCCAGAGCAAGGCTTTTGAGGGTCACCTATGGTTAGTGAGCATGAATGACATAAGTGAAGATCCAGCAAAGGAGACCAAGGAGTGGTTAGACAGGCAGGAGCAGAAACAAGGGAAAACAATGTCATGCAAGCCCAGAAAGGAGAGGATTCAGAAGGAGAAGGTGACCAAGTGTCCAATTCTGTAGAGAGGCTAAAAAGGGTGAGGGCTGACAAAAGAGATGAGCCCATGGAGAATATTCTCTGACTTCATGTGGATGAACCACACACACACACACACACACACACACACACACACATTCTGGCTTCTTGATAAAGGGCATGCTGTACTAGATGGGGAGTGGAGGCTAAAAATGCCCAAACCCATGGATCCCTAGTACCTGCTAGGCTAGAAAACATTAGAAGCAGAATGTGAAACCCGGTCTTTGTGAGTCCAAGCTGACCCTCTATCCCCCAGACCTCACTGCCTATCACCTTGTACCTAGTAGAGGCTCAATCTATACTTGCTGAATTGAGTTATTGATTTGTAGCTCGGCTCTCTGGGTGGAGAATACAGAAAGCTGCATGTTTTTTTTGCTCTCCCTTTCCTTATGCTGATGACAGGGAGAGAATTTGTTCTGTTTTCTTTTTCTCCCCTTCTCTTCTCTCTTTGTCTCTCTGTCTCTGTCTCTCTCTGTCTCTCTTTGTCTCTCTCTCTCTCACTCTCTCTCTCTCTCTCTCTCTCTCTCTCTCTGTCTCACTCTCTCTTTCTCTATCCCTGGCTGTCTCTGTCTCTTATCTAATTTCATCATGTTTTCTTTCTATCAATAAGAATGGACAAATTAAGTAAATCAGACCACAGCATTAAAATTGAAAGCATGGCCTTCTTAGTACCTCTAGCAATAGCCCCATTCCCAAAGATACCACTTTGACCCTCAGTCTTCATTCTTGGAAACGTATCACAGAATTCTAAAGGATTACCCTGAACGCATGATTATGAAGCTGGATCTGTTACATAGGGAGTTGCCCTTTACAGTATCCGACCCTTGGCAATGAACATTCATCTCAAATTACCAAGAAGAAAGCCATGGTTCTATCATGAAATTAATTTTAGCCTGACCCAGGTATAGAATGCTTTTTGTAAGATAAGTGGTGATTGAAGTGAGTGAACAGACTTCCATCTATCTCAGTAACATATGAAATCTGTGAGTAAAAAGAGTCTTTCTAGAAAACCCATTTGTGCTGGGCCTTCATCAGGGGCTTGGTATTCATTTAGTTTCTAGAAAGCCTTTTGCCTTGATTGTCGTATTCCTTCCAAATTAACACTGAAATTCTTTTATAGCATATACAAGTATGGGACATGACCCCCTCTTCTTAGGATAGGGGCTTTAGAGCCAGAAGGGGACTTAGAGACAACCTGCTCCAAAGTCCTGCTTTAAATAGATGGGGATGGTAAAATCAGGGCTTAAAGAAATCCCATAGTGTTCCAAGGGATTGTTTTCATGATGTCCAATCACCTGGAAGAATGTAACCTTCTTATTATATATGGAATATAACCTCTGTGAGGGCAAGGAGTATTTCATTTTTTTCTCCTTTCCTTGTACAGTACTTAGTATATAGTAGCTGCTTAATAGATGTTTGTTGATTGAAAGGAGGGGGTTGGTAGAGACAGGAAGAGGAAGGTTTGTGCGGACTCGCACGTCGTCTTTCTGCTTAACTAGGGCCGTGCTAACTCCTAGACTTTGACCTTTCACATATTTTCCATTGAAAAGGATATTAAACTTGAAGCCGAGGAAGATATTATGCCATCAACATAGATTAAAATGAAGACCAGCATCTCTCAGATCTTAAAGGTTGAGGTGACTTTTCTAAGCAAGTCTAATAAAGAGACAATGCACTAAAATTAAGCAGGTTTAGAAGAGGTGTTCAGCATCCCAACCCCTCTATTGAAAACAAAGGAATTGGGAAACCTCTGATTAAATTCCTTGTAATACATGAACTTGACTTGAGACATTGCCCTTGCATGGGAAAGTCCTGTATCCAGAAGTTTGTTGAGCAAAGTGTACTGAAAGAAGGGATAGATGCCATTGGTGTGGCTCAGAAAAAGTTGTTCCTTGCAACGGAATGTCAGGGTGGTATCTAGACCACCTGTGCGACTAAAAAGGCAAACATCTCAGGAAACCAGTAACAAGCTTGAGCAATTACAGTATTACGCTCTAAGCTTGCTGCCAAGTTACACAGAATAATTGGCTGCTTCTGACATACATGTTGCGTTGACTACTTTAGAACGATGTTCTTCTATTCCACATGCAGCTGAAGGGTGGCTTCCCCAATGACCATGAAGTCCACTTTTCATAATTTTGGTGATTTCAGGAAGTTCTCTATCTTTGTAGGGGGAGACGAGTTGGGAAAATGAGATTGGTATTTCATACCTCAAGCAGGGGATGGACCAGGTGATCTCTTAGGCACCTTCTAGGTCCTGAGATAATTATTAACATCCATAATAAGAACCTTTTACAGTACTGAGTGGTTATATGATGCTTCGTTTGTTTCTTATAGTCATACTGTGAAGAGCAAGATTTTTTATCCTCATTATACAGGTGAGAAAATAGACTTGGTAAGGTTGAATGACTTACCCAGGGTCACACAGCTAGGAATCTGCAGAAGCTAGGATTCATATCAGTCCTCCCCTCTCTGAAACCAATGTATTGCTATGATTTTATGAGTCTATGTATTCTCAATCTCTTTCTGTCTCTCTCCCCCATATACATATATATATATATACATACACATATATAATAATAAAACTTTACTTTCTATATATGCACACATGCTGTATATATGTGCATACTATATGTGTGTTTTATATGTGTGTGTACATATATATGTATACATACATATATGTACATATATGCACACATATAATTGACTGTATAAACCAAAGTTATTATAACATGAGACAATCAAAAGTGCTGAATTTAGATTAAAAAGACCTGAAATTGAATACTGGATCTGTAATTTTGTGACCCTGGACAAGTCATTTAACCTTCCTGGTCTCTGTTTCCTCACCTATAAAATGAAGTTATTGGTCTCTTCTTGCTTTAAGTCTACAATTGTATCATCATTTGGGGGAGGGGAGGGAGAGAGAGGTATTATGGCGCTTAGTGTTGGTAAAATCATTAATTTCTGTTTCTTTAGCCAAGGCTGAGTAGACAGAGGTCGTTTAGTCAATAGTTGGAGAAGTATTTACCCCTTTTTCCTCTTCCCACTAAAGGCCCAACTGTTTAGTTCTTCTGAGCAGTGGTTTTTAACCTGGGGTCTGTATCACATATTTTGATAACTACATTTCAGTATAATTGACTTCCTTTGTAATCTTATGCATTTAATGCTATGTATTTAAAAACATTATTCCATGAAAGGGTAATAGGCTTTCCCAGCCTATCAAGAATCCCCTGCAAAGTATTGCTGATTTTCTGGATATTGTTAGCACGACTTGGATGGAAATAATTGCTGGACTCATTACACTGGACAGTCTGCATCTGATTACACCCAGCCATACCTCACAAATTCTGTAAGGCTCACACACTAATTCTATTTTAAATGCAACTTTGTGTAATCATGTCTATTAAGAACTGGGGTGAAGTTGTGAAGTTTATGGTTGTCAACAACCTAATTTAGGATCCAAGCAGGAGAAGTTTATTGCATGTGAGAACTCACTGGCTCCAAAGCTGCAGAGGAATCTGTGTTATTTGACCAAAGATGGGGGTTGGGTCCCAGTGGAAAGGCAGGAAAGTAAGGATATAGAGTACCTATTATTCAGAAAGAGAAACCTTCCACTGGGGAACTGTTTCTATTTCTCAGCCAATTAACTTAAAAATATACAACCATGGAGACTGGCTTATAGAGTTATATAACCTAGAGCTAGAAGGGACTTTAGAAAACAGCTAATCCGATCTGCTCATGTAACAAATGTGGACATTGCAACTCTAAAGGGTAAAGTTACTGGTATAAGGTCACACGTATGAAACGGAGCACCTATGGCACCCCTTTCTCTCATATGCAGTCCCTAATAGTAGCTACCCTAGGTTCAAGGTACTCTGTGAGTCCACATCCCTGAGAATGGATGCTCATTAGCCCCCACCAGCATGTTTACTTTTTCTCTAGTCAGCTAAAGGACACAATTGGTTTATAGCAAAGGCATTTAAAGAAATATTATAGGAAGAAAACTTGTTAATATAGCCTTATCTCCCCACTCCAAAGCAGGAAAACTCTCTCTACAGATATAATTATATATACTTTCTGTGGGGGTTTGCCCATGCATAGGCATCATGCATGAATGACCTATATATGGGGTTCCATGACTTTAATGCTGCTGGATCAAATGAGATGGTATTTGTAAAAAGTGCTTATATAGTACTTGGCACATAGTAGGAACTATATAAATGCTTGTTCTTTTCTGTTTTTTCCTCCTTCCCTGGATCCCCCCCTGTCTTTTGATGATGTCATTGTACTCTTCTCATTGAGACTACTCCTTGTTGGGTGTGAAGACTTCCCTAGCTCATTGTCCTGTGAGTCACTGTTCTCTGCTACAGTTTTCTGGGCTCAATCAGGCCATAGCGTTCTTGTGCTAGGGTACTGAAGCTAGAATGTCTCCTTGATAAAGTCATTCTGACATCTTCACCACACTCAGCTAACAAAAGCCAGACCGAGTGTCTATAGGACTAAGATTAGGTCTTTCTTCTTTATTGGCATTTGTGTGTAGGAGAAGGGGTGTAAGAGGTGTTCAGGGAGCACTAACACCTCTGGTGTGAGGGTTTGCTAAGAGCTTTTTAGGTCTTTATATAGCATATTCAGTGGCCACAACCTGGTAAAAACCATCTTGGCAGATGGTAAACCAGATTGAAACTTACCCATGAGTGAGTTTGTGGGGTGTCTACCCTAAGCGCATGAAGACTTACTCTAGTCAAACAGGCAGCTGAGAACAATTTGTTACAATGACCATGAAGGTGACTGAAGGTCACTGTGGTCAGACATTGAAGATGCCAAGGTCATCTACTGCATCCTGGGCTCTGGGACACATCCCTGACTTTTGTCTTGCCACTGGATTTAGATGACTGTGGAAGATAGAATGAGGCTGACAACTTTGTGCAACTCTATCTTGCTTAAATCTAATTCACATACAAATAAAGACACCACTCCATGATGTCATCAATCCTCTTCAAAACAAAAGATAAATTACTGTGTAGGAGATCAAAGAAAAAGTCTTCTGTTATAAATAACTGGCTAATTTAGTTATTTCAATAATCTTCCACACTTCTAAGATCTTCATCTTACCAGCAAATGAATTTAAGACAAGGTCAGGAGGCAAGGTCATTTTTTTCTCCATACAAGGAGCCTGAATTTTTATCTTGATTGTGCATATCTGTCAGAAATTTGGTTTTTCATTTTGACTAGAGAAAATCTCAGTCTTTCTATAGTAGCAAAGCCATCCCTACCTTGTATCTACAGCCCTACCTGGTTTCAACTCCAAGGAGCAAGATGCCCCTCCCAGGATAAGCTCATTACTTCTAAACTCACCACCATGCTGTTAACTCAAACCTTGTTGATTCCACCTCCTTCAACATCCTCTCACAACAGTTGAGAGGGCTAGAGGGTGAAGTACCAAACTCCTTTTAATGCCTTCCTTCATAGACCTATCTATGACCCTCCCCTATGTTTCTTTGTTATAGTCACAGACTACTTTCTAAAAAAAAAGTGGAGATGGGTTGGATTATAAATCATGGGATCATAGACCAAAGAGAATACATTAAAAGGGACAATGGAGGAAGAATATGACTAATGTATATCTAGTAAGGCAGAAACCAGAGAGTAGTGACAGTTTAAGGAGAAGATTAACAGTTGAAGTACCTGTTAATTTTGAACAAAACCCAAGAAGGGGGCAAGTAATAAAACTCATGACCTCAGATAGTTATATATAAATGCACAAAGTATAGGTTATAGACCAGATGAGCTTAGAGATACTAACACAAAGTTGCAAATCTGAGCTCACTGAAATCATTGAGAATTTTTGAGATAAAGTCCATGCCAGTAATAAGACTCTAGAAGGGCTTACCATATTCAAAAGAAAGAAAAGGGAAACCTGGAAAGACTTATATGAACAGATGCTGTGTGAAGTGAGCAGAACCAGGAGAACATTATATGCAGTAGCCGCCACAGTGTGCGAGGACTGACTTTGATAGACTTTATCCTTTTCAGCATGCAAGGACCAAAAATTTCCAGAGGACTCATCATGGGAAATGCTATCCATATTCAGAGAAAGAACTATGGAGCTAGATTGTAGAGTGAAGCAAACTCTTTTCTCTTTTGTTTTATTTTCTTTCTTATGTTTTCTCCCATTTGTTATAATTCTTCTATGCAACATGAGTAACGTGAAAATGAGTTTAATAGGAATGGATGCGTAGAGCCCATATTGGATTGCATGCCATCCTGGGGAGGGAGAGGAGATAGAGAGGGAGAAAAATTAAAAACTTATGTAAGTGAATGCTGAAAATTGCAAATAAATAAATTAAATATTTTTTAAAAATAAAATACGATGCCAACAAGAAAAAAAAAGAAAGAAAATGAATAAAGGGGGAGGGAAAAGAGAAAAAATAGCATTATATATATACTCATTATAAGAAATATAGGAAAGAAGGAAAGAATAGCAGAGAGTATTTGAGTAAAGATTAATAGAAGTAAAAAAAGACATGATATGGTCATCAGAATACCTTACATACCATTCTGACAGAAAGAAGAAATAGATGAGTTTGGGAAATATGCCAGAACCCTGACAGAAAGGTATAATATAGTAGTGATTGCAGACATTAATTTTTGAGATATCTCTTGGAGCAACTAATAATTTATTGATTTGCATTAATGATTATTTCATCTTTGAAAAAGGAAGAAAACCAAAAAAATAAAGAAAAAGTAAAGAAATTCTATTCTATAACTAACTTTCTCCAATAAGAGGTTGCTAGGGTGAAAATGATAGGAACATTAGTGGGGGAGTAACCTCTGTATCTTAAGAGTTTGGAGAGGAGAGTGAAGCTGCAAAGAGTCTGACAGTGTATCCTAGATTTTGGAAAAGCAGATTTCAAAAAGTTCAGAATAAGGGCAAGTAGGATCATGTGGTCTAAAATTCTACAGGGAAAGTTATCCCAGTAAAAATAGTAAGGTATCAAGAATAAAATTCTGAAGCCCCTCTTTTATATTCTTTCCCCCAACATAGCTGAAAAGAAAGCCCAAGCCACTCACCATCCTCAGTTTGTTCTGAGATTTTGCACTCCTGTTATCATTTTTATAGGATCACACATGTTTGTTTTTATTATCCATTGCCTATACTGGGCTCCATCCTTTTTTCATATCTTTCAAAAGGCTATTTGTTAATTTTTTTAGAATGAGTCTTTCAAATATATTATTTATTATAAACATTCGTTTAAAAAATTTTGGATTCCAAATCCTTTCTCCTTCCCACCCCCTGAAAAAGCAAACAATATGATATCTAGTATACATATGAAATCATGCAAAACATATTTCCATATTAGCCATTTCACAAAAAAATCAGAAAAATAAAGTGAGAAAATTATATTTCAATTTGCATTCAGAGTTTATCAGTTCTCTCTGGAGGCAGGTAACATTTTTCATCATTAGTCCTTTGGAATTATCTTGGTTCATCGTCTTGATCAGCAAAGCTGTGTATCATGATTTTTGGGTTCTGCCTGCTTTACTTGACATCCATTATGTAAGGTTTTCTCATGTTTTTTTTTGAAACCATCTTGCTGGTCATTTCTTATAGCACAATCATATCCCAACCCAATCATATGCCATTCAGCCAGTCCCCAGTTGATGCGCATCTCCTTAATATCCAATTCTTTGCCAACACAAGAAGAGCTGCTATTAATATTTTGGTACATATAATTCCTTTTTCCTTTTCCTTTGATTTCTCTGTGATATACTTAGTATTGGTATTGCTGGGTCAAAGAATATGTACCATTTTATAGCCCTTTGGGCATAGTTGCATAGTTCCAAATTGTCCTCCAAAATGGTTAGATTAGTTCACCATTCCACTAACAGTTCATTAACGTACCTGTTTTTCCTCATGCACTCCAGCATTTGTCATTTCTGATAGGTATGAGATGGTACCTCAGAGTTTTAATCTGCCTTTCTCTAGCCAACAGTGATTTAGTACCTTTTTAATATGCCTATAGATAAATTTTCTTTCTTTTTATCAAAACTACTAGTTCATATCCTTTGACCATGGATTATTAGGGAATTGCTCTTATTTTTATAAATTTGACTCAGTTCCTTAAGTGTAATCAAAGAAACTTGCTGTAAAATTTTTGATATTGCTTCATTGTCTATGTTACCTTTTACCAAAATGTAGTTTCCCTGATTATCTCTTTTAATTAGGTCTACTTTTGCTTTTGTTTTCTCTGAGATCACAATTTTTCTAGCCCTGTCTTTCTTTTTACTTCAGCTGAAACATAATAGACTTTGCTCCAATCCCTCATTTTACCTTTGTGTGCAACTTTGCTTCAAGTGTATCTCTTATAAATAACACATTGTTGGATTCTAGTTTCTAATCTATTGTGCTATCCACTTCCATTTTATGAGTGAGTTCATCTCATTCACATTCACAGTTATGATTACAAACTGTATATTTCCCTCCATTCTGTTTTTTTCTGTTTGTTTTTCTTTCCTTTTGTCCTATCTGTCCTCAAAAGTCTGTTTTGCTTCTGACCACGGGCTCTCTTAATCCACCCTCCCTTTTATCCCTTCTTCTCTCCTTTCTCTTAGTCACTTCCCTTCTATTTCCCTGTTGAATGATATAGAATTCTAGATCTGAGTGTGTGTGTGTGTGTGTGTGTGTATGTATTCTTCCATCTCTGAACAAATTCTAATGAGAGAGAAGGAGGTTTAAGCATTACCTTCCATCACCCCTTTATATTCCCCCTCCACTCTAAAAGCTCTTCATTATGTGTCTTTTTTATGTGAGAAAAATTTTCCTATTCTCTCTCCCTTTCCTTTTCTCCCAGTGCATCCCTCTTTTTCACTCCATTGTTTTTTAAATAATTCCTACATTATCACCTCAGATTGGTGCCCTCTGTCTATGTAGACTCCTCCTAACTGCTCTAATAATGATAAAGTTTTTAGGAGTTACATGTATGAACTTCCCATATAGGAATGTAAACAGTTTAACTTTATTGAGTCCTTTATTATTTCTCTTTCATATTTATCTTTTTATACTTCTCTGGAGTCTTGTGTTTGAACATCAAATTAGCACTGGTCTTTTTATAAAAAATATTCAAAAACCTCTATTTTATTAAATGTCCATTTTTCTCCCTGAAGGATAATACTCAGTTTTACCGGGTAAGTTTTTCTTGGTTGTAATACTAACTTGTGGAGTATAAAATTTCAAGCCTTCCACTCTTTTAATGTGGAAGCTACTGAATCTTGTATGTTTCTGACTGTGGCTCTATGAAATATTAATCAATTATTGCTCATTTATTTTTAATCACATTTTAGAATTACATATATATTTAATTCTTATAAATCATCGTGGGTTAAGAAGCATGCATGATATTTTGTGCTGGTTGAAAGGATGTTGGCTGTAGTCAGCCCTTCTGTTAAGTGACTTTCCAATTTTTGCACAACTGAGCTCCTGGAGAGCTCAGCTAATAGGCTAAATTTCTCACTTCTACTAAAAGCAAAGCTGTAGATTATAGGTCATAGATAGCAAAGATTATTTAACTTTGAGAAGTCACAAATCTGGAAGTTATAGTGAATTTGTTGGATTTCAGTTAGGATAAAAAAAATTTCCTAGACTAAATCTATTGTCTTCTGCTATTAGACTGTAAGTTCCTTGAAGGTTTTGCTTATATTTTTATCCCCAGGCATTAGAGTACCTGGTATATAGTAAGTATTTATTAAATACTTGTTAGCTAACTGACTTCATCCCAGGAGTCAGAACTGGAGCAACATGTGGAAATTAACCAAGGGGCAAATTTAAGACTTTTTCCTAACCATCAGAACTATTCAGAACTAGAACGAGCTACCTTAGAAAGTAGTGGATAACCTTTAGTAGTGATATTCAAGAAAAGAATGGAAGACTGCTTTCTACATGTGTTCAGAAGGGATTTTTGTTTGAGAATAGTTTGGGTTTGATAGCTTCTGAGATCCCTTCCAACTCTGAGAATTTTGATTCTGCATATTAATTATACAGAATTTTAAGGAACCTTAAAAGAAAAAATAATCATTTTTGAAGAAAACTTTCTCTTTCTACTATCACACATTTATCCAGATCTGTAAGCAAAATAAGTTACACATAGGATTATATCTTGTTTTAGTTTAAGACTTCACTGAGTTGTTAATGTCTCATCAAAGTCTTTACTACCTCCAATGGTGAAGTGCCAAGCTAAGTCTATAAAAGACTTGAGGTGGAACACAGATCAGATCATCCCAACAGACAGAAAATGGAGTGGGCTTCTCCATATTTCTATGGCAATCAATTCTCAACATCAGTGACAGTAGAATGTCTTTTCCTGAGGCATTTGATCATCTTACCTTGAAATACTCATGATTGATTTACAAAAAAAAGATCACCACGATGGTAATGAAACTGAGAAGGACCAAAACCAAAGAACAGAAACAGTTACCACCCCTAGCTCAACTTCTCAGAGCCAGGGAAAACAAGAGGAAACAGTGGAAGGATACTCCTTCTCACTGGCTTAGTTCATAATGTTTTTGCTGTAGGTGAACTGGAATTTTTTTTTTTCCCTCTGGGAGCAACAAATAAGAATTCCCAAAAATACTATAGCAGAAAGCAAAGAAAAGAGCAGCTGAAAAAGAGAGTGAATGACTCAGGCTCATTAGTTTTAAAGAGGCAGCAGCTAATCAAAGGAGACTACTCTAACTCATGGGTAGAGTGCACATAGTGGGCAATCTGGGCATGCTCCAAGGATCTATGAAGAGCACCTCCTTGCCCAGTGAAGCCAGGGTTACAATCCATAGTTTATGTACCAACATCTGCAGTGGAAGATGAACTAGTAAAGAAATTATTAGAACTTGAGATCTTCCAAACCAGATGAATGAATTGATGATCCCATGGTGACTTGACAGCTAAGTGGTTCAATGGATAGAGTGTGGAACTTGGAATCAGAAACACCTGAGCTTAAATTTGGCCTTAGGAATTTCCTAGTTGTGCAAACTTGGGCTACTTAACTTCTTTATTTCAGTTTTCTAATTTCTAAAATAGGAATAACAATAGCACATACCTCAGAGGGCTGTTGTAAAGATCGAATGAGATTACATCTGTAAAACAGTTTGAAAACCTTAAAGCACTACATAAACATTTATTATTTTTATTTAAATGAGAAGAAGAGCATTTAAGAGGATAAGAAATTATATGTTGCCAGCTATGAAGAAGACTTAAGAAATGAAAAAGGCCAAAGGTTTATAGCTAATTCAAAGCTTCATATCTGTATATCATGAATACTTTCTTCATGAAGGGATACTGAGAGGGCTGGACATTCTAGGTGCCGAATAAAATCCCCAAATCACCCATCGAAAGGAATCCATTCGTGACAAGAATGCCATTTTTCACATTGTGCGATTTGAGCAGTGGTAACTTTGTGTTTACTTGTAGAATTATAGGATATTGAACTGGAAAGGATCTTAGGTATCATTTAGTCTCCCAACTTCATTTTGTAAGTAGTAAGTGGTAGGGTTATTATTTGAACCTAGATTTTCTTTTATAAATCCAGTTCTCTTTCCACCATTCTAGTCTGATTATGCTAAGCATAGTAAAAACCCTATAGGCACTGAGTCAGTGATAAAAAAAAAGCTCCCTAGATATATATTTTTAAAAATCTCATATCCATCAAAGAGATTGTAAAGCAGGGATTGATGGTCTTTGTTGTATCATAGACCCTTTTGACAGTCTGGCAAAATCTGTGGAACCCTTCTCAGAATGTTTTTCAATGTGTAAAATAAAATACATTATAATGGAAAGCAAATTATATAGAAATAAATTTATCATAATATTTTTAAAAGTTCATAGACCTTAGGTTAAGAATCCTTGGTATAGAGAAAAGCTTAGGGAGAGAGAGAAATCTTCCAGATGGTTTATTGTGTCTGGAAATGTTCACTGTAAGGATGGACTGATTGTCTGCCATCAATCCTTGCTTCTTAATGCAGTTAATGTGTCTCTGGAAGAACTTAATTCAACTTGAACTTGTTTTCTTACCAACGGTTACCAAGTGAAATTGAACTGAATTCTGAGACAGGAAACCTGGATACCGGTCCAGGGTTGCCAAAGACTATGTGACTTTGAGCAAGTTATAAACTCTCTATCTCAGTTTCTCCTTTTGTAAAATAAGGAAATTTACCTCAATAGTCTCTAAACTTCTTTCCAGCTCTAACATTATATGATATTAATGAAATGAATAAGATTAAAACGGCACTGAGTTAATTCTCTGAATAAATACAAGGGTGAAATTTATTCAGCTCTAAATAGAAAAGATTATCTAGGAATAAGAGAAATCCTGAATGATATTAAAGAAAGATGGATTCAGGTATGTGTCCCTTAGCAACAACATACATATGCTTACCAGTTGGAGGAATGATCTTTGAGTTGGCAACATAGAATTTTTAAGAGGTATAAATTTATGTTTCACCATTGTGAATGGTGTTGTAGCACCTTATGTAAGGTACAATATGTGCTTTCTGCTGTTTTGGAAGGGAGATGCTGTAAGGCAGAAATATTTGACGGTAAACATATTTTGCTCTGAACCTTATTTTACATCCATGTAGAATGAAAGTGAAAGCTTACCTAAGAACAGTCAGAAACCTGTTTAATCACAGCTACAGGATTAAGGGTGGAGGATGTTGAGGGGGCGTTTTTATAAAAAAATATTTTATGAAAGTTTTAATTACACACATAAAATCATAAAATACTCAGTAATTATAGCATATTGATTCTATTTTTCTGCAAAAGCTAAAACTATTTCATTATACACAGAATCAATAAACATAATTAAAATATGAGCTCATGAAAACAGTAATTAAATGTACTTAACAGCTTTTGTGGCTTTCCCCCATATGGTTACTGTGGGAGTGTGAATCTGGCGGGCTAGATAAATGTAACAAAATAAAGTAAAACCCTAAGAAAAGATTACTGTTGTATCATAAGCAAATACACTGAAGCCTAGCTCTACCACAAGTCCCATTAAATCACAAAGTTGACAAAAAGAGTTATGTTTACAATTATTACAAAATTTGACTGTTTTCTAGGTATATGTGGATTAATGCTATTATGGTCTGGACTCGGAGGGATGTTTGAATCTCCTATCATGACCAACAGCTGGGAAGACCCTCTATTTTTAATTTCCTAGTTGCTGGTGTTAGGTCACTTCCTTCCTGACTATCGGAGGTAAGCTTCTTGAGGTCAGGAATTCTACTGTCTTAGACTCAATAGAACTAAATAAACATATTAAGCACATACAATTTAGCAATTGTGATAGACTCCAAGCACTGATGGGTTATCATTATTAAAAACGAACTCTTCCAGTATTAAGTGTGCTTAGTAGAAACTTAATAAATGTTTAAAATTTAAGTTCCTTATGGACAGGCATGGTTTCATTCTTTGAACTTGCGTCCCTAGAGTGTAGTACAGTGATCATCACAATGTCCCCCGCACCTGCCACAGACTCATAGAAGGTGCTTAATATGGAATTATTGATTGAAATATTAGTTAACTTTCTAGGATAAGCTATGTAAAAGTGTGGCTTTTGGCTTCAGTCAAAATATCATTGAAATTTACATGATAATTTTGTTGCATTTTTGAAGGGAATAGTACATTATGCATAGTAGATTTGCAATTTCATGTACAACAACTTTTTTATTGTACTATGCTATGGAAATGTTTGTTTGATTCCATAAATTAAAAGTAAAATTTAATCATGATTTTTAAAAAATCACTGACTCATAAGAGAGTCAAGAAAAGATCCTAGAAAGGAGGGAAGGGGAGAAAATGGCAAGAATTAGAAATCTTTTTGCATAGCTCAAGAGAGGTAGTTTGAGGCACTCATTCAGAAATATTAATAAAATATTACTATATGTAGCATACTATTCTAGGAACTATGAGGAATGCAGTTGTGAAAAAGACAAGGTCTGTCCTCATGGAGGGTACATTGGCCCCGTATCAATGGCTTCGTAAGTAGGACAGAAAAATGAGACACGTATATAAATAATAATAAAAGTTAAAAATCTGCAAGTGTGTTAGGTTAGGTTCAGAGTAGAGAACAGCATAAGCAAAAGGCAGAATGTGGGAAATGATGTGGTATAACTTGGAGGAACAGCAAGTGATCTCATTTGGCCATAGAGCAGAATTTTTATATGGGTAAGTAGTGATTCATGCTGTTGTATTTGTCCTTCATTCTCCAAGAGGACCATGACCTCAAGATGATGACATGACTTGCAGTTGACTTTGACTTCAGTGAGGGAAGGCTGTGCAAGGTCATCAACCTCACCTTCTTCTGCTGAGCCATCTGGGTCCAGTGGCCTGATATTCATCAGGACGACTGGAGATGGTCCAGGATGCATTGGGAGACCCTAGCCCTTTCAGGTTAAGGTCTTATAGTATTCCCACTTTGAGTGAGAAGTAGTTGTAGATAAAGCTGGACAGATAGGTTGTGTTCAGATTGAGGATACCAAGCAAATGAGCTTGGACTTCATTAAACAGGTTATGGGGAACCAATGGAAGTTTTAGTGAAGGGATCACATGATCGTAGTCATGCTTTCAGGAAGATTAACTTAGTAACAGAATGAATGGTGTCTTGGAAGGGGAGTCTCAGTAAGTAGACAACCAAATACTCTTAAAGTGGTTTAGGTTAGAAGTAATGAGGGTCTAAACAAGGATTGTGGCAGTGGTGGGAATGGTAATGAAAGAGATGAATACAAGTTCTGAAGTAGAAATAATAGCATCAAGAAAATGATTAGAGATATAGGGGACAATAGAGAACATAAGGAGAAAAGAGAAGTAGAAGGAAAGGAGGATCAGGGACTATTCTTATCAGAAATACTAATCTTTACGTATTTCCCATCTTCCCTTTCCTCCTTTCCTCAGGTATCTCATCTAAGCCAGTTCTCACCTGAAATAGGTGGCCTGAGCTCTTCATAGCTAAACCTGCTACCTCTTCAGTTAGGGTACCATCTTTTCCATTTCAGGTTAGGCTCAGATTCCATCTTTTTGATCTGAATTCTCTGAGTTCCATCACTTTTTGCATTTAGAACATGCTTTGGAAATGAGGTGTCCAACCATTGGATGTAGCTGGTATGGTACTGTACCAATGTATTATTCAATGTGTTAATTTGGGCTTTGAGCCCATATACACTGAATATCTCTAGAATACATTGCCTCTTGTGAACAAATAATCTTTAAAGCTGAAGGTGGACTAAACATTTATGAAAATTAAAAAGGAAGACTAAGAGAGAAAATATGTATTAAAAAAATAAACTCTAAAATTTTTTTGATTATTTTGGACTTGGACACAGATGGGAGTTACTCCAGTGCCAAAAAAATTCACTGAAAAGCACCAGCTGTGGGATATAGAAAATTCAAGAGAGTCACACATTGCAATCCATGAAAAGAACTGTATTGACAAGAAAAAAAAATTACAGATCAGTTAATTTCTCTATGAATCAGTCAGCCAGATGAAAAAGCTAAGAGTGCATCTGCAGACTTATTGTGTAAGTATTAATATTCATGCAACAGCTCTTAGGAAAGCTGCTTCTTCTGAATTCCTAACAGCCACCTACATGTGTGGTAGGGGGAGCATACCTCTTCTGTTTAGGAAGGAATTTGAATAATCGAACTTTAGATTCCCAGAATGGTTGCATTTGAAAGAACTCCCAGAGTTAAAAATAGTAGTCCCTATGAAATATAAAACTACATGACCCTCTTCACATTTATCTACAATTGGGAGTTTGGAGAAGACATAGTCAATTGTTTCTTTCTTTTAAAAATGCTAGAATTTATATAACATTTTTAAATGTTTCAAAGTGCTTTACATATATTTGATTGATCTTTGCAACAACACTCTGAGGTAGGTGTTATTATTATACTAATTTTTACAGATGAAGAAATTAAGGCTGAGAGAGATTAAGTGATTTTCCCAGAATCACATAGCTAGTGTCTGAGCTATGATCTTCAGTCAGGTCTCGACTCCAAGGACAGTGCTCTATCCACTACACCACTGTTTCACAGATAGCACACAGGAGGCACTGGAGTTTGTGGACTCCAGCTTCTAACAGGTTCACTCTTGGTCTGGTCAGACAGGCAGGACAGGAAGGTAGCTCCGTAGGGGTTAATAATCTTATTTTATTGGAGTCTACTCTTCTCAAAAGAAATTGCTGATAATAGGAGCACCAGCTC
The DNA here is from genome assembly GCA_023548195.1 of Bettongia penicillata ogilbyi. NCBI lineage: Eukaryota > Metazoa > Chordata > Mammalia > Diprotodontia > Potoroidae > Bettongia > Bettongia penicillata. The sequence continues at coordinate 3,362,354 of JAJHZJ010000383.1, read as the reverse complement.
CTACAGCATTCTCTAATCACCCTTCTCACAAGAGCTGGCGTGGAGGGGGGCAACTACCCCCATGTCTCAATGGGGTCAATCAAGTCAGGCACAGCTTGTGCACTTCCCTAAATCCCTTCAAGCCTCAGTGGGGGCCGATTGAGGTGCACACAGCATTCCAGCTTGTGCATTCAACCCTAAGATCACCCCTATGGATTCTTTGTGGTTTCCCCACTCACTGACCAGTGCCAGCTTGCCTTATAGGGCAACAGAAAAATAAGGCATCTCACCAACATTAAGCTCACATATCAACTTTAGCAATATCATCATTCTGTGCAGGCATAGTAAATATCATGTTATGTCACCCCATATCTCATGGTGTAGCCTCAGTAGGACTGCCTATGGCTATGATTATAGGAATTACTATCTAGGATCCTTGGGGCTACTCTGGGAGTTATATTATCTAACACCTAGAAACTAGACATTACCATGGCCACGGATCCTAAGAAACTGAACTCTAAAAGCAATAACTCCTCCTTATATACAACCACCTAGTTGGCTCAAATGTTCCTTGCACAATGTTGTATACGCAGATTTTAAATGAATGAACTTCAGCCACCCCCCCCCCATTGCTTTATTTACCCTTTGTTTGGTAAAGCATCAATAATATGAGATCTTTCCTTTGTAACCATCCCATATACACAAAGCCCAGGCTCAAAGATGCCATGGAATTCAAGAGACCCATGAAAGAAGGTCCATCTCTCCACCAGAGGGTTCCTCATTACTAAAGGATGATGGGTGATTTCTGAACTTTTGTTTGACCATGCAGAATTAAAACTTATCTCCATTTAATACCATTAATCTGAAGCTGATGGAATTGGTTGGTCTAGTTTGGAGAGGTAGGATAGTGGTGGTGATCATGGGGAAATTTGAACTAGTCTACAATTCCAAATTCCCTACAACTCTAATTACAACATGCTCTAAATATAAGTACAATAGCATTTGTTGTAATTAAGTCATAAAGTGATCTTAGTCTTAAACTGTGTGATCCATGTATCTTTGATCCTCATTGAAAACACTTGCTATCTTAATTTTATTCTTCTCAAAAAATCATATGTGAAAATTTAAAAGCCATATTCTGTTGGAAGACTGATTGTCCTTCATGTTGGAAATGAATGAAGGGAAATTCCCTGGGCTTAGCTTCTCCTGGAGATCTGCACTCAGTTCATATGAAAGTATTGCCACTAAGGGAGTGAAGTGAACGATTAATACCTAGTTTATTTTAAATTGCAATATTGCTGTCAAATTACCTGGGACCTAAGGTGCCTCTAATCAGTTACAGACAATGCTACTTGGTACAATTTTCACTAACCCCCAGGGAATAAATCACCATAATAATTTGAATATAGTATAAGTTGACACACTGAAGCTACATCTGTATCTATACAGGTAGAGGTAAGGTGAGAGCTGAACAGTTTTCCTGGAGAGTCAATTTATGTATATGAATGAAAGCTGGGTTGTCAGAAAGACCTGAGTTTGAATCTTGCCTCTGACAAATGGGTTGTCTGATCTTATGTCTTAACCTCTCTGAGGCTCAATTTCCTCATATGAAAATGGGAATAAAAATATCTGTCATATCTTCTAAATAGAGTTGTCATGAGGTCAGATGAAATAACATCTTTAAAGTTCTTTGGGAGCTATATCATAGTTGGTTATTATTATTTTTTTTTAATAAAAATTTATTTACTTAACTTTTTACATTCATTTTCACAAAATTTTGGGTTCCAAATTTTCTCCCCTTTTGTCCCCTCCCCCCACCCCAATACACCAAGCAATCTAATTTTCCCTATCACCAATCTGCCCTCTCTTCTATCATCCCTCCTTTCTCTTGTCCCCCATCTTCTCTTTTGTCCTGTAGGGCCAGATGACTTTCTATTCCCCATTACCTGTATTTGTTATTTCCTAGTAGCAAGAACAATACTCAACAGTTGTTCCTAAAACTTTGAGTTCCAAATTCTCCCCATCCCTCCCTCCCCACCTATTCCCTTTGGGAAGGCAGGCAATTCAATATAGGCCCTATCTGTGTAGTTTTGCAAATGACTTCGATAATAGTCGTGTTGTGTAAGACTAACTGTATTTCCCTCCATCCTATGTTTCTATTCTGTCTTTTGATCCTCTCCCTCCCCAAGAGTGTGGACTTCAAATTGCTCCCTCCTCCCATTGCCTTCCCTTCCATCATCCCCCGCACCCTGCTTATCTCCTTCTCCCCCACTTTCCTGTATTGTAAGGTAGGTTTTCATACCAAAATGAGTGTGCATTTTATTCCTTCCTTTAGTCGAATGTGATGAGGGTAAACTTCTTGTTTTTTTTTTTCTCAGCTGTCCTCTTTTTCCCTCCACTAAAAAGTCTTCTGCTTGACTCTTGAATGAGATATAATTTACCCCATTCCATTTCACCCTCTCTCCTCCCACTACATTTCTCTCTCACCATTTACCTTAATTTCTTTTAAGATATGATCCCATCCTATTCAATTCACTCTGTGCTCTCTGTCTCTGTATGTGTGTGCATGTGTGTATGTGTGTGTGCGTGCATGCATGTACATGTATGTGTGTATGTGTGTGTGTGATCCCACCAACTACCCAGCTACTGAAAAGTTTTAAGAGTTACAAATATTGTCTTTCCATGTAGGAATGTAAACAGTTCACTTTTGGTAAGTCCCTTATGACTTCTATTTGCTGTTTACTTTTTCATGCTTCTTCTCATTCTTGTGTTTGAAAGTCAAATTTTCTTTTCAGCTCTGGTCTTGTCATCAAGAATGTTTGAAAGTCCTCTGTTTCATTGAAAGACCATATTTTCCCCTGAAGTATTATACTCAGTTTTGCTGGGTAGGTGATTCTTGGTTTGAGTCCTAGTTCCTTTGACTTCTGGAATATCCTATTCCACACCCTTTGATCCTTTAATGTAGAAGCTGCTAGATCTTGTGTTATCCTGATTTTATTTCCACAATACTGGAATTGTTTCTTTCTAGCTGTTTGCAATATTTTCTCCTTGAGCTGGGAGTTCTGGAATTTGGCCACAATGTTCCTAGGAGTTTCTCTTTTTGGATCTCTTTCAGGTGGTGATCGATGGATTCTTTCAATACTTATTTTGCCCTCTGATTGTAGAATATCAGGGCAGTTTTCCTCGATAATTTCATGGAAGATGATGTCTAGGCTCTTTTTTGATCATGACTTTCAGGTAGTCCCATAATTTTTAAATTGTCAAGTTACTCTGCCATCTTGGCTCCACCCCTGGTTATTATTATTTTTTAAAATAATAATAGATTTAGAACTAGAAGTTATCTTAAAGTTAGAGTCTCACTTCCTCATCTTACAAAAGTAGAAACCTGGGCCAATAGCATACAGCTACTAAATATATGAGAAAGCAACCAAACCTTGGTCTTCCTTACTGAATCCAGTACACTATCTGTTATACCATGGCTGCCTCTAATAATTTGAATTTATTTAGAGACACTAAGGGGTTTATCATAGCAATTCAAGACTAGCTCATTGCCACCAGGAATTATAGAAGGTTTATCCTTAAGAAGCCCAGATTTATTAGTCAATAAAGATTGGGCAAGAAAACAGTAGAAACTGGGTAACAAATGCATGCAAAATGCAAAAGAAAATTAGCACCTACGAAAGGAATTCCTAACAAGTTACTACCTGGTGGCCAGAATTAGCAACTGTTGACTAACAAGCAAGAATCTTGCTATCTTTCTTCAACAAAAAGAAGACAAAGTTTCAAAACATTCTTGACAATTCAGTGAATAGACTGTACTGAAATCAGAATATTATCACAGAAAATATTGTTTTCCACATAGCATTAATTTATAAAAATTTCAGGAAAATATTTTGAATAGATGTCACTATGCTAAATATTCATAATCTCTAAGCTACAAGAGATGAAAAGTTTTTAAAACATGGAGAATTAGCAGAAAAAAATCAAAACCAATGAAGAAAATAATAAAATACAAATAATTCCTGTTGTCCACCATCATAGTTACCTGGAAGATACTTTCAGTAGGCCTATAAAAGATGATCTTGCATTGCAATAACTTTATTCCTATACAAAAAGTAGTCATTTTTATTAATATGTTCAATAGTCTACAGAACATAAAATATAAAAGAATGACAGCAGAATAGAAACCCATCTCAGAAAAAATCTCTTTGTCTGAACTCCATTGAATTAAAATCAGAAGGGTGAGAAAATTAGTCAACCCAATAACACAATTGTAATGATTGTTCTGCCTTTTGTTCTTGTTATTTAGTCATATCCAACTCTTCATGAGTCTGTTTGGGTTTTCTTGGCAAAGATACTGGAGGGCTTTGCCATTTCCTTCTCCAGCTCATTTTATGGAGGAGGAAACTGAGTCAAGCAGGGATAAGTGACTTGCCTAGGGTCATGCAGTTAGTAAATATCTGAGGCCAGGAAGAGGAGTCTTCCTGACTCTAGGCCTGATTGCACTACCGAGCTGCCCTGTTCTGCCTATTTATTCAACTCAAAACACCTATAGAACACCCAAATAAGGCAGACACTGTCCGAGGTGCTACTACAAAGTCAAAATGAAAATTGGCCTGCCCTCAAGGATCTTACATTGTTTAAAGAACAGGGTAGAATGTAGCAAGTACACAGAAAAGAGAGTTTGAGATGAGGATGGAGCGAGTACTACACCCAGGGCTCAGGAGAATAAACAAAGGCTTTCCATGAGACCTTTGAAGGAATACAAGGGCTTTGAGACATGGAGATGAGGAAAGTTATCCCATGTGGGGTCAGTGAAAGATAAAATGACAGAGGAAACAAAGGTTGCATCTCCCAAGCACATCAATTTGTTAAGGAATGCATGGCCCCCCCCAAAAATTAAAGCCAGGGCTCCTTACCTTAGGCCTGGATCCTGAATACAGAGGGAGACAGAGTTTTATACATTAAAAATAATTAGTCAAATGAGACCAGTTAATTAAGAGGAAACAATACAATATTAGGGAATCTGATTTCTAACGGGAGGAAAGAGTAGGGACTTTCCAAGTTGGGAGGGGAAGAATGTAGAGGTGTGATTCCCTGAAATCAAAAAAAGAGATGTCCCACTCACCCTAAGTATATATGAACAATCAAGAGAATATGGAAACAATAACTGGATGAGAGAACGGGGCCAATTTTCAGATAAGACATGTGGATTATTTGAGATGTACAATTGTGGGAATACTCCGCATATCAATCTTAGGTTCTGACTGGGTTTCTGGTCAGGATCTCTGAACACCAGGTAGAGGTGGTCCAGTTTTCCAGACACCCAGGGCTAGGTTCAAACAATATAATGATGTTTTCTTCTACTTTGCACACTTGAATAAAGTTTTCTCACAAGACAGAAGATTAGACTCATCTCTAGTTGTCACTCCAGTTCCCTCAATTTCCTCACCTATATGGAGAAAACACATGGAAATAGAAGATGAAGTAAAGACTTCAAGGAGAAATAGTTCAATTTAACTAGAACACAGAATGAATGAAATAAGGCTGAAAAGGTTGGTTCGACTGAATTTGGACAACCTAGATACCCGGCTGAAAGGACTGTATTTTATTCTGGGGAAAATACAGAGTCACTGAAGAGAAGGAGAGTGTCTTGATTGGACCTGTGCTTAAGGGGATCATCTCTACAGCTGAGTGGTGGATTGATTATAAGACGTATCATAAAGGTAGAATAGACAAGACTTGGCAACAAATTTAATTGGGGAAGGAGGTCAAGGTCAAGGGAGGGAGAGGTTTTGAGTCAGGGTGATTACAAGTAGATTCCCTTACTAAAAATAGCAAAGTTTAGGGATAGGTTTGGGTGATTAGGGGAAAAGATTAAAAATTTCCATTTTATTTCATTTGTAGAATATATTGCTAATCTATTTCTACTATCTTTTTTAAAAGGCATTGAGGGTGGAGAGTATTTTCTATAGAAACTCTTAAATTAAACTTTTGAAGCTAATCTGATTTGCCTGTGGATTTTTATAGACTTTTGCTTCGTACACAATAGGCCATAGGGTATGAAAAGCAAATGAAAATTTTCATGAATACCTACTATAATATTTATATACTGTTAAGACTCACTTGTTGAAAATGCTTATTTATTTCCATTTCCAGTTTTCTTTTTTTTTTGCCTTAGTCTAATTCCTTATCACCATTTAATTTATGAAATACCTATTGATAAGACCTCCACTGACCTTCTATATTTTTTGCTAACAGCAATTAATGGGCACCTAAGTTTTTTTTTTAAATCATGAGTTTTTTTGCTGCCTAAGAAGATTCAGAAATATTTGAATTAAGCAAGCTAAGTATACCAGCTTCCATTTAAATGGTTATTCAAATGCTGATATGGCAGTGCACAAAATTTGGAATATTTTCAAGGAATATGAGCATAATTAGTTTAAGAAGGTTCTAGTTAGAGCTTTTTTAAAAATACAAACTAAAATTTTACTAATGTTAAATTGCTTTCCTCACTTCTCCTACTGTTTTGGCAAAAATATAGTTTCCAGCATAGCCTTGCCTGAATGCTTTGAGTGAATTTTAACAGTTCCAAAGCTAAAATAGAGACATCACAGAGAGAAAAGATATTTTTGGCTAATAGTAAATGAATGGTCAAATGAGGTTGAGAGAAAAATCCAAGAAAGTTGTTTAAGAGGTTCGGGAGAAGGTCTCAAACTGCCTGACATGGAAAACAGTGATGGAGAAGAGAGGAAGCAAGTTAAGTGGGAAATGTTAGAGAAGCAAAACGAAGAAGTGGCTAATAGGATGTAAAACAAGTGGATATATCCCTACTACACTTAGTGGTCCAGGGGGATGACATCTGGGTAGAAAAAATGAAGATGGAAATGCCAAAATTATGATCTAGCAGCATCTGAATAGAGTATGTATCTCTGCAAGCATTGGACCATATGACCTCTAGGTTCCTTCTGATTCTAAGACTCTATGGCAGGGGTGGGGAACTTGCATCCTTAAGACCACATGTGGCCCTCAAATGTGGTCCTTTGACTGAATGCAAACTTCATAGAACAAGGTATTCTTCATAGAACAGATATTCTATGATAAAACTTTTTTTTAAAGTCCTAAAGGAATAAGAATATTATAAAAGTTGTGCTAATAAGACTACTACTCTACCCAGTCAAAGAAAGCTGTGTATTTTGTAAAGTAGAAATGGAAAAGACTTCTTCATTAGGGCTTATTGATGCTTTAAGATGACTTATCAATCATTTACTTTATTTTTATTTTAAATGAACAGACACTAAGTAATATAGCTCTCGAGAGGTACATGAAGTTCTGTGAAGAGAGAGGCTTTGATTTGGGGTCAGAAGCCCTCTCCTCGCATCTTGACTCTGATGCTAGATCTATGAGTCTAAGTCTTGCCATCTCTAAGACAGGGATTATGCATAACATTTTATGTGATTCTTGGAAGAAAGTTCTTGTTCAATCTTAAAATGGAATTCAGCATAACAGATAGCAAGAATGACATATTAAGAAGAAAATTTGCTAAATGTCTTTTCCTGCCATTGGCAGTATATTAAAAAAAACCTTATATTAGTAACTGACATTTCTGAATATACCACTTTGCCGGTGTTGGAATTCTCAAAATGAACTCATGCGGGGGGGTTTCAGAAGTAGGAGGAAATTAGAGAACTACATGAACACAAATGTGGGGATAATTTTCAGTCTGAATATGTAGAATAACTGGAATATTTGGAATCCACGATTACTCAAAGGCCATGACCAGTAGAGATAGCCAAGAACAGTTTAGAAACTCAACAGGAATTAACGAGTCACCTAATCCATGATGTAACATTTCGGACCTGTGTCCCCACAAATTTGGTGTCAAAGAACAGTCCTATTTTCTAACATGCTAATTGGTTATATATAAAGACTTACTCACAGATAGCACATTTTTAATTCCCACAATTTCTCTGTTGTGTTTATAACGTCTGCTGTAACAAAAAGTTTATTTTTATTAAATCTTTCTCTCCATAAAGAAAAATCAGCAAAGCATTATTGTGTTTCTTAAATATGACTGAACTCATCTTATTAGTAAAAAGTGAAGAAGGATGTGTCATATTATTAGAAATGACATGATGTATATATAGCCATATGTTTTCAAAGGGTTTTCTGTCAGTGTTAATCAAAACTCTTCAAAATTTATGAACCTACTGAGCAGCATGTCAACCATATGGGAAATATCTCCCCTTCAAAATTGAGAATTTGAATTAATAATAAACACTGCCTAGTGAACTTAAATGAACAAGACATATTAATGTTAAAATCCAAGGAAAAGGGAAAATACTCTTCTGTGAATAGATCTCATTTTCATTTTTTAGCACATATTCCAACAGTCCCATCATTCTATTCTGTCTTCAGTCTTTGTTGCTTGCATATAGTCATGACAGAGACAAATGCAATCGATCATTTCCCCAGGAGAATTCTGAAATGCCAAACTATCAATGTTTATACTTTCTTAGTGTTTTATGGTTTTGTTGTTGCGATGGTGGTTGTTTTGTGAAGTAATTGCGGTTAAGTGACTTGCCCAGAGTCACACAGCTGGTAAGAGTCAAGTGTCTGAGGCTGTATTTGAGCTCCCGTCCTCCTGACTCCAAGGCTAGTGCTCTGTCCACTGAACCACCAGCTTCCCCTTTCTTAGTGTTTTGTGAAAAACAATTAGGAAAATTGATTTTGAGATAGAGTACAGTCCTTCTGGAGTTAGGAAAAATACGTTTCCTACCACTGACACATTAAAATTTGTCCATCTTTGGGACATAGTTTACCTTTAAAAGTATCCTCCCCCTAAGATGGCATATCATCAATATATGTTGTGACTTGATGACATTTTAAGCACTTTACCAAGTTAGTGAGGATTTTATTTTTAAGAGCTACAGAGTTCATTTTATGGTTGATACCTGTCCTTGTAACACAAATGGTTTATTAAGGTCTAAGAATATAGCTGTACTCTTGTTAAATTAGGGGAAATTGAATTTATTGTACTTGGAGAGCTATTTCATGACTAGAAGGATCAATGTCCATATTTGGGCCCTACTGCAAGTATGTTAAATCTAGATTTTGATGGTACTTTAATCAGGGCATTAAGTCTAAGACCAGGCAGGTCACGATTTATTACAAGTTGAATATGTATTATTGGTTTGGGAATTACCACTAGCAACATACATCATGGCAGGTCTATCAATTACTACATAAATTTTATGGAGTATCTTGCAGGGCTCAAATGCTCATTGTTACATAACTGGTAAGTGTCAAGACAGTATTTGTGTCTATGTTTTCCTGACTTCATCAAGCAGTCTATCCAATATGTCAGTCTTTCAAACTGAAGGTGAATTGTACACTTGGTTATTGACAAAAACACTAACTTGATTCTCCTCAGATATATTAGAAATGAATATGTTTTACTCAATAATGTAAATTATTTGGGGAAAGGGCTAATATTTTGATAAGAACTTCTGGGGAAAAGTTGGGTGGAAAATCTGTTTAGGTCAGCATCTTACATGTATAACATAATAAGCCTAAAATGGATATGTAACTCATATTAAAAGGCACCATATTTTAAAACAAATAAGAAGAGGATGAAATTAGATACCTTTATAAGTATAGTTAGGGGAGGATTCCAGACTAAGTAAGGGACAGAGGAGATCACAGAAGATGAAACTGACAATTTTTCACTATATAAAATTAAAAGACGTGCACAAATAAACCAATGAAGATAGAATTGGAATAAAAATGATTAAAATGTATCATATATTGCCAATAAAAGTCTAAAATCCAAAAATAATTGATTTAAATATGTAGCATCAAAACCATTCTTCAGTATATAATTAATCCAAGAATGTGGATAAGCAATTTTCAAAGATGAAAAACCACTGGAAATGACTATATGTAAACATACTCCAAATGACTCATAACAAGAGAGACACAAATTAAAATAACACTAAGACTTTCCCTTATACCTTGAAACTGGTAAAGATTACTAAAAACTAGTAACAGTCAGTTAGAAGGTATTGTGGGAAGGTAGGTCAAATAATATGCTTTTGGTAGAGCTGTGAAGTTTTCCAGCTGTGCTGGATGTCAACTGGAAATTAATTTTTAAAAAAATTACTGAAGTCTCCAAACTCTTTGACCTGGCTATCCAACAACTGGATATATATCTCCAAGTAACTAAAAGTACCTTAGTAAGCACTTAAAAATGCTTATTGTAGATTATAATACTGAGAGTAGCAAAAAACTGAAGACAAAGTCCATTGCCAAGGGAATGGTTACAAAAACTAATGGAACAAAATACTATTATTCAGTAACAAATATTAAACATGAGGAATTCAGTGAACCATGGCAAGGAATTATGAAATGATGTTGAGCCAAATAATCAGAACTAAGAATATATACAATGACTACAACTGTGTAAATGGAAAAAAAAATCACCACAAAACAAGTTGAACTCTCAGTAACTTAAAAACCAATGGACGACTCAGGGAAGATACCAAAAGTTATTTCCCCTTTAAGTCAAAGAAGAATAAGACTATTAGGACAAAACAGTGTTTACATTGTGAGATGTAGTCATTGTATCAGATGTTTTGCTTAGTGAGTCAGTTCGAAATGGTGACAATATAAAGATGATAGATATCAATAAAACATTGAAAAAAGAAAAGTATGATCTGCCAAGTTAGAGAGGTGATGCTTCCCATGTTCCTTTAAAATTCAAACATTAATAAAGATGATCACCAGTTTTAATTACCAGAATATGAAAAGAACATGGAGAATTCAGGAAAGAGAAGCCAGAATAATTACAGGAGTAGTATATGAGTCTCGTGAAGAAAAGTCAAAGGAATTGGAATTGTTCAACTAAGAAAAGAGAAGGCTAAGACTTATTTAGGTGGGACAGTTTTGCTTTCAGATATATAAAAGGTTTTATGAAAAGATATTTTGATTTGTTGTTCTCCATACTTACAGAATACTAAAACAAAGGGAAGTCTAATGTGAATATATTGTAATTTGTTTCCCTGTATATACAATTGGCCAAGTATAAACATGTGGTTTCCAAAGCTAACATGATAATTGTTTGACAAGGAATAGGATAGTGAGATCAAATCTATGTGACAAAAAAGAATGTTTGTCCTACAGTAAAGAAGACTTCAAATGGACATGATAATAGTCTTCTGGTATTTGAAAGGTTGTCATTTCCCAAAACTAAAAGGAATTAGATTTATTTCACTTGAAGCAAGGAACAGAACTAGGACTAGTGGGTGGCAGTTATGGAGAGATAGGCTTCAACTTACCATAAAGAGATACTCCCTAACAATGAGAATCGCTCCAAAATAAAATTGGTTATTTCTGAAAGCCATTGAGTTTCCCATAGCAGATGGTTTTGAAGCAACACCTGGGATTTTTTTTAAACTGGAGATGTTATATGGGAGATTCATTATTCAGGGAAGGATTTGAGAAGAAAACCTCTCAGGTCACTTTCATGTCTAAATTCCTTTTTTGCTTTAAACCCCTAACTTAGTAGTTCCAACATCTCCTAGATTCTGCTTAGCATTCCTTTATAAAAGTCTCTAGTTTCTAAGTTCCTTCTGTTTTGTTGGACAAAAATCTCTCATTGGGAGCTTCCTGATTTCAAAATTACAGATTTTTTTAAGAGATGAAAACTTTATTGCCTTGGGTGGTTGAAGCAAAAAGTTAGCAATGATGTCTTCTATTGTGTCTATCGAAAACTGTATTATCAAGGCTGAATTAGGGCAGCTAGATAGTGCAGTGGATAGAACACCTGTGCAGGAGTCAGGAGGACCTGAGTTCAAATGTCACCTCAGATACTTGACACTCACTAGCTGTGTGACCTTGAGCGGGTCACTTAACCCCAATTGCCTCATCCTGGGTCATCTCCAGTCATCCTGATGAATATCTGGTCACTGGAGTCAGATGGCTCTGGAGGAGAAGTGAGGCTGGTGACCTGCACAGCCCTCTCTCACTCAAAATAAAGTCAAGTGCAAGTCATGTCATTATTTCTCTACTGACATGGTGTTCTTCAGCAACGAAGGATGAATACACATCAAGGCTGAATATCGCTGGATGTTATAGAGTCTTCAGCTTTGGAGATGATAAAGGGAAGAATTAAAAAAAACCCTATATGTCCTGGAAAATTTAGGCATCTGTTTGCCTTAAATTAGAGTTTTGGACCCAACGATCTTTCTAAATCTCTTCTCACTGTTGGATCTGGTGATTTAAGGATGAAACACTGGCTCAATCTGAGGTTTCATAGTGCTCAGGATTAAAGGGGTCCTAGTTCTGTTGTCATCTAGCATGGTCAGATCAAATCTGGAGTACCGTTTCAGTTCAGAGAACCACAGTTCAGGAAGGTCAGATTAGAGTATCCAGAGGAGGTCAGCCAGTGTGGTAAAGGACCTCAGTTTCATGACATATGAGGATAGATTGAAGGAATTGGAAATATTAAATCTTGAGAAGACAAGGGAAGTCTTGACAGGGAGGAGCATGACAACTCTCTTTTAATATTTAGAGGATTGTGGTAGGGAAGAGGGGGTAGACTTACTTTGCTCAGCCCAAAATGGAAGATAGAAGGAACAATGGACAGAAGTGGCAAAAAGTCAAATTTAGGTTAAATGTCAGGATAAAATTCCCAACAATTAGTTATCTAAAAGTGAAATAGGTTGTTTCAGGAGGTGTCTCCTTATATAACCTCTTCAAGCAAAGGTTTGATGGTCCCTTACTGAGTACATTGCTGAGAGAGTTCTTGTTTAGCTACATATGAGTTAGAGTACGTTGTCTCTGAAGCCCCTTCCAAGGCTGAAATTCTGTGGCTAATTAGCAATTAACTTGTTTATATTTGATGAGATATCCTGTGCATGCAGCAATTCTCTTGGCCTTTACATTTACTATTAACTTGCTTACTATGTTTTTATTACATACATACATACGTACATTATGGCTCTGTCATTTTGTTTCTCAGCAACTCACAGAACTTACATAAGCACAGAGCTGCTTTTGAAACTGGCTGCTGTAGGGAATAGGTTCTCTAATCCTTCGTGATGAAAACGGGGTTTCCTTTATTCCTCTTAGCCAAATTCAATTGTAATTATACACCTGATCTGCTTAGCCTTCTTTCTCAAGCTTTGTGACTGACGTGGCAATAATTTGTGTGAATCAAGAAGCTATTAGCGTTTTTTTTTTAAATTTATGTATTTATAATTGTCCACAGGTCCCTTTACCAATTCCAACTTAAGGGGCAAGAGTGAGGAATCTTTGTTTCTTTATCCCTCCTGAGGCTTTATAGTCCTGAGAAATATCCAAACATGTTATTTTCTTTCTGCCCTTCAACCAGCTCTGAATCCAGTTCCTTTTATTGGTATTGGTTGAAAAGAAGTTTAATAGAGCGCATATTCTAACGAGGGACACTCCTTCCTGCACCTGTTCCTTTCTTCTCTTAAAGACTGGTTACAAAGAACCAAGTACAAGGAGGAGAATTCTTAGGGTTCCCTCCTCCCCATTCCCTCCACCTTTGGAATTTTCAGACACTATTGGTTATGCCATATGATAGCTGATAAAAGTCCTATTCCAATTGAGAATTTTCCCTCAACCTGGGAATCCACATCCACCTACAGACATTCTGATGATGAAAAATAGCAGGCCTGTCTGGGTTGGTCATTGATTTTATCCATCCATCCATCTATCTATCCATCCATCCATCCATCCATCCATCCATCCATCCATCCATCCATCCATCCATCCATCTATCTATCTATCTATCTATCTATCTATCTATCTATCTATCTATCTATCTATCTATCTATCTATCTATCTATCTATCTATCTACCTAGCTATCATTTGCAACATTCATTTCCACAAGATTTTGAGCTCCAAATTTTCTCCCCATCTCTCCCCTCCCCACCCCAAAACACTGTGCATTCTGATTACTCCTTCCCCCCAGTCTGCTCTCCCTTCTATCACACCTCTCCATTCCCTTATCCCCATCTCCTCTATTTTCTTACAGGGCAAGATAGATTTCTATGCCCAATTACCTGTATTTCCTTTTTCCCAGCTGCATGTAAAAACAATTTTAACATTCGTTTTTACAGCTTTGAATTCCAACTTCTCTCCCTTCCTTCCTCCCCACCTATCCCCATTGAGAAGGCAAGCAATTCAATATCAGTTATACATGTGTAGTTCTGCAAAAGACTTCCATAAAAGTCATGTTGTGAAAGACCAACTATATTTCTCTTCATCTTATCCTGCCCCCCATTTAGTCTATTCTCTCTTTTGATCTTGCCCTTCCCCAAAAGTGTTACTTCTAATCACCCTTTCCTCTCATTTTCCCTCCCTTCTATCATCCCCACTTATCCCTTTCTCCCCTACTTTCTTTTAGCTTAAGATAGATTTTCATAGCAAATTGAATGTGCATGTTATTCCCTCCTTAAGCCAAATGTGATGAGAGTAAGCTTCACTTTTTCCCTCTCACCTCCCCTCTTTTCCCTCATTGAAAACGCTTTTTCTTGATTCTTTTATGAGAGATAATTTGCCCTATTACATTTCTTTCTTTCTCCTCCCAATATATTTTTCTCTCACCCCTTAATTTTATATTTTTAGATATCATCCCTTCCTATCCAACTCGCCCTGTGCCTCCTGTCTATATGTATATAATCTCTCCAACTCCCCTAATACTGAGAAAAGTCTCAAGAGTTACAAATATTATCTTTCCATGTAGGAATATAAACAGTTAAACTTTAGTAAATCCTTTGTGATTTCTCTTTCCTGTTCACCTTTTTATGCTTTTCTTGATTCTTGTGTTTGAACGTCAAATTTTCTATTTATCTCTGGTCTTTTCATCAAGAATGCTTGAAATTCATTGAATGACCATTTTCCCCCTGAAGTATTATACTCAATTTTTCTATGTAGGTGATTCTTGGTTTTAATCCTAGCTCCTTTGACCTCTGGAATGTCATATTCCAAGCCCTGTGATCCTTTAATGTAGAAGCTGCTAGATCTTGTGTTATCCTGATTATGTTTCCATAATACTTGAATTGTTTCTTTCTGACAGCTTGTAATATTTTCCCTTTGACCTGAGAACTCTGGAATTTGGCTATAATATTCCTAGGAGTTTTTCTTTTCAGATCTCTTTCAGGAGGTGATTGGTGGATTCTTTCAATATTTATTTTACCCTGTAGTTCTAGAATATCAGGGAAGTTTTTCTTGCTAATTTATGAGAGATGATGTCTAGGCTCTTTTTTTGTTCATGGCTTTCAGGCAATTCCATAATTTTTAAATTGTCTCTCCTGGATCTATTTTCCAGATCAGTTGTTTTTCCAATGAGATATTTCACATTGCCTGTTATTTTTTTTTCATTCCTTTGGTTTTGTTTTATCATTACTTGATTTTTTCATAAAGTCATTAGCTTCCATCTGCTCCATTCTAATCTTTAAGCAATTATTTCCTTCAGTTAACTTTAGGATCTCCTTTTCCTTCTGGCCAATTCTATTTTTTAGGGCATTCTTTTCCTCATTGGCTTTTTGGATCTCTTTTGCTATTTTGGGTTAGTCTATTTTTTAAAGTGTTATTTTCTTCAGCATTTTGCGAGTCTCCTTTAGCAAGCAGTTGACTAGTTTTTCATGATTTTCTTGGATCACTCTCATTTCTTTTCCCAATTTTTGTTCTACTTCTCTTACTTGATTTTCAAAGTCCTTTCTGAGTTCTTCCATGGACTGAGACCAATTCATATTTTTCTTAGAGGCTTTGAACAGAGGAACTTTGACTTTGTTGTCTTCTGTTTGCATGCATTGGTCTTCCTTGTCACCAAAGTAAGATTCTATAGTCTGATTCTTATTCTGGTTTTTGCTCATTTTCCCAGCCATTTACTTGACTTTTGAGCTCTTTGTCAAGGTAGTTCTCTGCTTCCAGTCGGGTTGGGGAGTGTACTGTCATCTCCTCGATCTCCACACAATCTGTGGGTCTAGAGCTCCAGAAACAGTGGCTACAAATGCCCCTGCTGCTGTGGCTGCTGAGGGTTCCTTTACCCCCTTACCCCCTCTGTTGCCCTGGTCTGGGGCTGGACCACTCCACTCTCCTGCACTGGTCCCACAGACTTTTCCCACTGACCTTACAATTTATCCTCAACGTTTTGGGGTCATGAAGTCTGGAGACCATTACAGGTGTGAGATTCAGTCTGCTCAGGTCCCCTGTGCACTTGTGGCCCACACTGGACTGTGCTCTGCTCCCAGGATGGCTCAATAGATACTTCCAGGTGATCCTTCAGCTGGAGATTGGCTTCACTCCATCTTGAGCTGGAGATTGGCTTCACTCCATCATTCTGTGGGTTCTGCAGTTCCAGAATATGTTTAGAACCATTTTTTACAGACATTTGGCTGGGCTGGGTGGGAGCACTCTAGAAAGTCCATACTGTTACTCCGCCATCTTGGTCTGCCCCCATATATATTTTGTGTCTAAAATTTCCTTATCTCACTTTACATCCCAGGAAGAACTTACTGTCTACAAATTCTATGTTACTCTATTGTAAAGATTAAAGGAATTCTTCCAGACTTTATCACATGTAGTACTTAAAATTTTGTAGGAGGTATGATAATACATACTTTAGTATCCATAATCTCATCAACATGGTGCAGATAGCAATACACCCATGCCTTCTGATCCTGAGCAATACTGGTGCATGTTCCCTCATAAATACTGCAGAGAAGATATTCCCAATATACTAGAAATCTCCTCTAGGTTTTAAAATATTGTATGGCTACCATGACAACATCAGGTTTATAGCATGTTATCCCATTCTCTTAGTACCTGAACAGTCCACTTGGTTTTCTGTTTGTATATTTCTTCACTATCTTTTATGCCATTTTTAAAAAATGGAAGTCTTCCTTAGTAACATGTCATAATTTAGCTGCATCTACCACAAGATTCTCCTTTACTTGATGAATCATCTGAAATTTTGATTTTTCTTGACTGATTTGTAGTCACATAGTATTATTAAAAAAAATCAGAATTAGAAGGTAAGCTTTTGAGTCAAAGAGCAACTATGCAATTTTCTTAATGTTATTTGAATCATTCTTCTCCTATTAAATCCTTGATCTGATTCACTGGCCATTGGCAGGGTCTGTCCAAGACATATATGAACTAAGAGGCTAATCAATGGGTTGCTCATTCAACTGAATGGCATAGCCTCATAGAAATTCTTTATTCTGTTAGTTTTTCCTGTGACTGATCTTTTTTGAATAGTCATAGATTTTAATGAGGAGGATCTGTGGTATTCTGGGACTTGATAAGTGAGTACAATGTCATCTATAAACAAGAGCCCCTGAAGAAACTCACCATTCCTTTTCTATTCAGATTCTGGAAACGGCAGCTTCCATGGCAATGGCAAGTACCTTTGTTGCACTTAGATGTGTCTGGTTAATACCTTGCTTGATACTGATGATCAATGAATAAAGTTACCTTTCTGATTATATCTGTCAAGAAAGCTTTTGTGATTTTAACATTCAAGAAGCATACTAGGTTGGAAAAGAACTCTCAAAGCTGTATTTTGCTCTGTTGAATCTTGTTTTTATATAATTTTTTTCCACAAAGATTATAGTGTGATGAATTCATGAATCTCATATCATCTATACCTTTCATTTAATCGGTACTCAAAAGGTATGATCTGGTATAGAAAATTATTCACACAAACCTGCCTGTTTCTCACATTTTCTTCAAGGCTATCCTTTCTGTATGGAAAGATCATTTTCATACATATTTTATGGCACTGATAAATTAGGGTTGCGTGATACAGATTTTCTTAAACTTTTTTTGGTAATAATATCATCTGTATTCTTTTCCAGACATTTGATAACTTCACTATTCTATATATTGGAAAGGAATCCCTCAGTACTTCCAATTCTAAGACCACAGTAACTTATCACTTTAAATATCTTATTTTTTCAATTACATGTAAAAATTTCCAGCATTCAGTTTTGTGAATTGTGAATGATCATACATGTATACTTACACAATTACTTGAGCAAGTCCATCTCTACCAATAATTAAGAATTCTTTCCTTTTTTCTTTAATATTTTTTCCAATTACATGTAAAAATAATTGTAACATTAACATTTCACATTTAATATTAAATTCAGAGGCTAAATTCTTTCATTCCTTCCCTTCCCTCTCCCTTCATTGAGAAGGCAAGCAATTTGATATAAGTTATACGTGTGCAATCATCCAAAACATATTTTCATGTTAGTCATGTTTTGAAAGAAAACACCAACCAAAAAAAAACCCCAAGAAAAATACAGTTTTAAAAAGTATGCTTTGATTGACATTCATACTACTTCAGCTTTTTTTCTTTTTAGAGGTGGATAGCATTATTTATCATAAATCCTTTGGAATAATCTTGGCTCATTATATTGTTGAAAATAGCTAAGTCATTCACAGTTGATCATTGTACCATATTGCTGTTACTGGGTACAGTGTTCTGGTTCTATTCACTTCACTTTGCATCAGTTTATGTAAACATCTCCAGGTTTTTCTCAGAGCATCCTGCTCATTTCTTATAGCATAATAATATTCCATCACAACAATATAACACAACTTGTTCAGCTATTCCTCAATTGACAGGCATCCCCTCAATTTCCAATTCTTTGCCACCACAAAAAGAGCTGCTATGAATATTTTTGTACATATAGGTCCTTTTCTTTTTACTTTAATCTCTTTGGGATTCAGACCTAGTAGTGGTATTGCTGGGTTAAAGATGGGCATAGCTCCAAATACTCTCCAGAATGGTTAGATCAGTGCACAGCTCCACCAATAGCGCATCAGTGTCTCAATTTTTACACATCCCTCCAACATTATCATTTTTCTTTTCTGTTATCTTAACCAATCTGATTGATGTGAGATAATACTTAGAAGTTTGTTTGTTTTCTTTAAATTTGTTTGGGCTTAGCTTGCCTGTGATTGTACAACAATTAAATGTCAAAGACATGATTTGAATTCTGGTCTTACTGATTAAAATTCAGTACTTTAGTCTACATGTGATAATGAAGATTCAAAAGTGGTTGGCTCATCGTACTCAAAACCACAGTCTTTTGTGGCTTAATTGCAGTTCGATGAGAGAGTTCTAACGGTCCACTCCAGTGAGTTGTTCTTTGATCTTTGCAGTCAGTATTTTTTAGAAGGTTGTAAATTAAACCTATGAACTTCTAATGCTTGCCAAGTTTGCAGATTATATTAATATGAGTTAGCAAGTTAAAGAAAAGACAGCTTCCCATCTGAACAGGCTAGAGTGATAGAACAACTTTAATAAAATGGCATTTATAGAATAAATGTAAGGTTCTACACTTGAGGTAAAAAATCAATTTCACAATGCTGGTTATAGGAGCCATGACTATAAAGCTTAGGCTACATTCAGAGAGAAATTGTGTTCCAAATAATTTATATACTCTACTGTTCTCTGCCTTGCTCAGAAAATACCATGCTATGTTCACTTCTGGGTATCACATTTAAGAACAAGAGACATAAATTGGTCTATATCTGGGAGGAGGAAATCAGGATCATGAGAGGACTGAAGACCATGTTACATGAAGGTTACTTGAGGGAAACTGGATATTTAACCTAGAGGTGAGAAAACTTAGGGGAAGGTGATAGCTGTCTTAAATATTTGAAGAGTAGTCATTTTGGGAAGATATTAGACTTTTTCTATTTGGTCCCATAGGAAAAAATTAAGAGCAATAGTTGAAAGTGCAGAGAGCTAAATCTAGACTTGATTTAAAGATAAACTTCCAAACCTTGACTACTATCTTAAAGTGGAAGAGCTTCTTCGGGAGTTGGTAGATTTTTCCTATTAGACTTCTTCAGGCAAACATTTGTTGTTAAGGAGAGGATCAGTTAGGTATTCAGTCCTCCTTCAAGGCTCAGTTCCAGCCCCCCTACTCCAGGAGGCTTTTCTCAGCTCTTTAAACTGCCAATTTATCCCCCTGTGCCCACTAAATATCTTCCATCTACTTGCTATATATCTTGTGTGTACTATGTATGTATGGAGGAGACTTTGTAGGTCTCTTGTATAACAATGTAAGTTCCTTGAGGGAAGGGACTATGTTTTGGCCTTTCTTTGAAAGGCAAAGCACCCAGCACAGTATATGGCACAAAATAATTACTTAAATACTTATTGACTTGACTTGAGGTACAGGTTGGACTAGATCACTTCTTTAGCCCCTTCATACTCTGAGATTATGCAAGTCTCTGCTCTCTTTCGCAAATACCCCTCCAAACTAATCTGGAAAAAAAAATAAAATAAAACAAAAGAAAATCTACATCTTCTCTTTGTATAGGTTCATTCAGAGTATTACTTCATTGAAGAGGATAACTTTCCTCTTGATTCTCTTTGTATATATTATAGATGACCTCTCAGAAAGACTAATGCCCTTTCATGGCACAAGTTATAAAAGCTTAACATTATTTGAATGCCAACCAGGCTATCTGCGTTAACAATCAGACCCACAGTCCTGAAGAGCAGGAAAATGTTGATTTTGACCTCAGCAGAAATCAGATCTGCTCAACACAGCAATGATGATAGCAAACATATGGAATTGATTAAATGAATAAATAACCCTACTTAGTTTTGCATAAAAATATGTGGTACCCAGGTCAAAGATAATCCCTAATTTTTCTATGCATAATAGATTCTAAAGTGTAAACATCACCAGTAGCGGAACCAAACTAGATGCTTTAAGTCAACAGTCAAAGGTGTGATTGTAA
Organism: Bettongia penicillata ogilbyi; assembly: GCA_023548195.1. Lineage (NCBI taxonomy): Eukaryota > Metazoa > Chordata > Mammalia > Diprotodontia > Potoroidae > Bettongia > Bettongia penicillata. Next base: position 3,341,572 of record JAJHZJ010000383.1, on the reverse strand, counting down.
ACTCAGAAATATTGATAATGTTTGTGAATACCACCAGACTAAATTATGCTAAGGGTCCACAGCAGTTATGAGTTCCTGCTCTATCTAAAATTTCAGTATCCAGGCTCATCTATGTTAAAATTGTGACCATAGTAACTCCCCCTCCCACTAAGATTTGATGTCTTTTTTTCTCTTATTATCTGCAGTGATAGAATAATACCAAATAATCTGATAGAAAATAAAGACCTAAATACAGTGACATGGGAGCACTCAACTTATTTTTCTTTTCAATGACTCTGGATGTTAGAAAAATATTTATTTTCTTCTCACAATATTTTCCTCTCCTTCTCATAGTAATAATGAGGATGATGGGAATGTTAAATTATATTTATGGTTATAAAGTGCTTTATGATTATAAAGCTCCTTACATGTACTCTCACAGTTACTGAAGAATTAAAATTAAGCATCCCCTAGAGTGCAATGAAGAGACACATGGTAGAGGCAAATAAATTGAGACATATTTCCAACAAAGAATTGCATACCCAAAGTGTTACTAACAATGTCTTCTAATAAACACACAACTGAAATGAGATGTGGACCAGTAATGAAGCAATGGTGAGGGAAAGTCAGACTGTGGACTTCCCTGAGTACCAACATGTAAAAATATTCAAAAGAAGTTCCCAGTATGTTGAGTGAACCGACTGTGGAGGACCTACAGGAGAACAGGGGCAAGATCCACACAAGTGAACTGGGAACTCAAAGTTTTAAAAACAAATGTTAAAAATTATTTTTACATGTAACTGGGGAAAAATAAAATACTGAATAAATTTAAAAAAAAATCCAAATCACAGAGGCTTGGAAGGCACAGATGAATCATGAGTACTTTTGGAAGGAGAACCGACATCAATGAAATCTTAGATGTACTAAAATATCTCATTTGTACCTCTAAATAATCCTATGCTAAAGGCAGTCTAGTATTATTCTCCTCACTTTATAGATAAGGATTCCAAAGTCAGATGGGAAAATGATCCAGTAAATAAATATCAGAGCTAGGTCTTCCATCAAATGATTCACTAGTCTTTCTAAGACACTTTGCTTCTCTTTTCAAGAGCATGAGAGTTTAATTTCCTTTCATGAATTCTTTTTTTTTTAACCAAAAGTATTACTGAATTAGATTTATGATTTCATCACAAGAGAGATGGGGAACACCCAGTGAAGAAGCTCCCTCTACCAAAGGAAAGCAATGACTCCAATGCAGTTTAGTTTTAGAGTTGCCTAAGGCATTGAGAGGTTGTGTCCTCCCAAGATTTACACAGGGTGAGACTTGAACCCCAGTCTTAGACACTCCAAAATCAGCTCTCTCTCTATTATGTCATGCCACCTCTTGTAGAAATAAAATTAGTGCTTGGGATATGTTAATAAATTTAGGTGTCAGGGTGGAAAGGGGAAGACAGATGCAAGTCTTGCTATTTTAACTACTGTGGAATGAAATTTTTCTCATCTCTCCCTATTGCAAAATAAGTTTCAAGGGGAGGATTTGATTACTGTTCCATGGGAGGTTGGTGGTAGTTAAGAGCATGTGAAAGTAGGCATGTATATTTGACATTGTTTAGAAGCCAGTTAGCTGCTTTGATTGTAGGAAGGAACATGGAAGAGGTAATTATATGTTTCACATTTGCCTTTCAGTATGAGAGTAAAGAATGCATATTTAGGAACATAGAAGCTGGGAACCCATCCTATTACAATGACTCTAGAGACTGGGAATCTACTGTACCAGAGTAAAGCATAAGAACAGAGTGTATGGTGTTGAGTAAGGAGAATGGGAGTCTTTGGTTCCATGAGAGTTTTCTGTGAGCATCCTTCACCTGGGTGGTCATTGTGATGTGGGTAGATGTGAGCCCAGAATTAAGACTTGTAGAAGAACTCTCCAGGAGCCCACACGGAGTGAGTGCAATTGAGAACTGTATGATCAGAGTCTGTTTAGAATGATATATCTGAGTTGAGGATAACTGAACTCACCTTTGGTTTTCCTTTAATAAAGATGAACCACTTAGAGGACATTGGGCAACCTAATAGATACACCAACGATGCTCTGAAGGAGGTGTTCCTTCCCTGTCACCTTGTATGGGTTTGTCAGAATGGTTCAGAGCCTGGGAAAATCAGCTCTAAAAGGTGCTACACTCATTGACAAACTCATGGCACAACAAGATTACTGAGTGCAAGTCTTGTTTAATGATCTCCAAATGCTGATTACTCTAGAAGAGTCAGTGATTAGATATCCTCATTTTTCAGGGGAAGCAAAAGGAGGTAGCTATTCCAGAAGCATTGTCAGTTTACCTTTAGGAGCCATATACACTTAAATCAGGTGGGAGTAGCCTTGATGATTGGAAAGCTAGGAGGGACTGCACTTGACTGGACAATGTCTTTAATGGGGGAAGAAAACCCATTGTTTGGAAACTAATGGAGTAGAAATTCTTAACTTATGATGCACAGACTCATGGACAGATTTCAAGAGTGGAGGGAATCTGTGGACTTGGATAGAAAAACACAAACATATTTCTTTATTTTCTCCAACCTTTAGTTTATATTTTAATCCTATGTATTTTATTTTATTCATTTAAACTCAATTTGAGAAGGGATTCAGAGGCTTCAGTAGACTACAAAGAGGGCCCATGACAAAAATCAAGGTTAAAGATGTTTATACGAGAGTTCTGAGGCAGCTATTCATTGCATGTTTTGGTTCCTCAGATAGAATACAGGATGGTGGGACTTCCACACTAAGTATTAGGCATTGTGCAGGATCACTGCCGGGTTACCTGAAGGGAGTTAGCCAGCTGAGAGTCATTTGAGTCTGAGAGAAGGCAATCTCAGTGGCAGTCTTTAAGAAAGGTTTCAATGAGGACCATTGGATCTGTTTAGCAGAGGACCTTACTTCAGACAACCTGATAGGTCACAGTATACATGATTTTCTAGCTAAATGATTGGTTTGATTACTAAATGAAGGACAATTGAATCCTATGTCTATGCAATTATGGGGCAATGGATGAAAGCAGACTTTCCTGCATCAGTCAATAAGTCTAGGTTAAGCACTTACTTGTGCTAACTTTGGAGGATACAAAGAAAGGTAAAAAATATGATCCTTGCTCTTAGCTCACATTGTAATATGGGTAGGCAACATGTGAATAACTGTGTCCATAGATGAGATGTAGGCTATAAATGAGGGTAATCTCAGAGGGAAGGAACTAAGGGGACAGGCAGGAATAGCAGGAAAGACTTTCTGAAGAAGGTTGAATTTTAGTTGAGACTTGAAAGAAGTTGGGGAAGCCAAGAGTCAGAGGTGAGGAAGAACTTCCAACAACGGAGAACAGTCAGAGCAAAGTCATGGAGAGAGGAGATGGAGTGTTTGTTGCATGTGAAGAACACCAGAGGGATGAGGCTAGGTAGATCACGGAGTGCATGGAGGGAGTCTGTAGCAAGAGGACTGGCAAGGAAGAAAAGGTTGTGAAGGGTTTTAAATGTCAAAAAGAGTATTTTGATCCTGGAGGTAATAGGGAGTCAGTGGATTTCATTGAGAAAAGAAGTAGGTGACAAGTCACTTTGACATCTGGGTGGAGTTTGGCTTGGAGTGGGTGGATAGTTGAGGCAGGTAGACCGATTAGAAGGTCCTGGATTCAGGAAAAGAGTGGCCTTTATTGGGCAAAAGAAAATGTAACTCATTGGAGTTTACCCTAAGGCATCTTTTCCCTATATTAAACCAGTCTGAGTCTATGTTTTCCATGCTGTGTTTGGGGCATCTGGTCCAATAGTACAGACAATAATGCCCATACCTCAGTGGAAAGTCTAGGCAATGTCCTTCCCTGAGACCAGTGAAAGGGGATGTATTTTGGATTTCACCTGTGATGCCACCACAGTAGTAGCAGCTTAAGTTTAGAGTCATCTGAAAGGCTGCAAAACAGCCAAAATGAGCTCCAGGTATGTCTTATCAACCTCTTTCCTGTCCTCAGAGGGAGAAACTTTATATCTGTAGGTATATATGAAAGAAATCCTAGTGGATTGAACCTTTACACTCAGATCTCAAACTCAAACTTAGAATGAGGTTACCCTCATTTATAGCCTTTATTCCCTATGTAGCCTATATCTCATCTATGTACGTAGTTATTCACATGTTACTTACTCATTAGAATGTGAGCTAACTAAGAAGGAGAGATTATAGTTAGGATATTAGAACATAAGAAGACTAGGAGGGAAAACATAAAAGTTGCATCTTATAAGGAAGAATCAGTTCCCCATACTCTTAATGTTGTGAGGGGGACTGGAAAGAGAATGAATAATTGCAATTCTGTGGCTATATTTAGTATAATCAGAAAGTAGACAGAACATTGGTGAATGTGACATTGGGTAGATTTGAAGCTAGCCCTGGGTGCTGTGAGGGTAGAAGGAGAAGAGAGGTCATGGCAAGTCTTTATTTTGGGTTTTCATTTCTGTGTGAAAGCAGAGCGAGTACAGGAGATTGCAGACTTCAAGAACTCTTGACACTTGCAGGCAGGGCTTCCTAGGGGAACACCTTACTTTGGGTGGCAATCATGAAGTGAGGGGCTGTGCACATGGAAACGAGACTTCTGGTCTAATCTCTAGCATCTCCCACTCTAACTCTCAGAAGTGAGTGATCAGCGATGAGATGTACACCAGATGCAAAGTACAGTAGCAAGTCTGAACTGTGGGCACCTGAAATCTCCACAGGACTTGAGTTTCCAAATGAGAATGCCCTAGTGGGCACTTGGCAGCCTAGCACTGAATCATTACTGTAGCCACCACTTTATTATGCAAGTAAAGGTCAAAGTAAAATACAGCGGTATCCTTTCTAAAGTTATAAAAATAAACTGAATATTAGCCAAAATATTGAAAGGAGTTATTATTTTAAAGCAAGGTAATGATATGAGGATTGTAAACTTGGGATTGGAGAGAGTTGCTATGGACACATCTTAGATATTAAGATCTGTTACAAAATGGATTTTGCATGATTGTAAATTCTTACTTGGGTTTCATTTATTTGTCCTTATCATATGTTCCATCTTTTTCTATGTTAAAGCAGAAATCCACTCTAATTTGCCATTATGTTCTTGTGGATGTAGGTCCCTTTGTCAATAGTTCTCCAGCTCAGTTGTAATATATTATTATTTCTTAGATCTGTGTGTTTATTGTGTAATAAAAACAAATAGATTCTTTGTGTGGTTTTCTCTATTTCTTTGCTATTTTATTAAATATCAATTGTTATTGTTGAGCCTTCATTTTCAAAGAGGATCAGTGACATCATGAGGTGATGTCTTGACTTATGGGTGAAACTAGATGGTGAAGTGGGGGGAAGAGTTAAAGATCTTCCCTGCCCATTAATTGGCCTCAATACCTTTCATTAATTTCTATTGAGGCTCTGGATCAGAAATCCTGCCCTACAGCTCTGAAAAGTGTATAAATACTCTGAGGTGAGGTTTTGTTTTGGGGCTTACTCATTAGAAGTGTCTGTTTGGCCAGATGAAACTCTGGGTAGCCTCTAAGGAGGCCCCCACCTTTGAAAACCCAGATGTTGGTGCTTCTCTCTCTCCTAACTATGTATGTATTGTCAGATAGTTGTATCCGTCTGCTGATCTGTGAGGTATGTATTGCTTGTGGTCAGATAATTGGAAGCCCTGTCTGTTGGTCTTTATTTCTCTTTATTTTCTCTGAAGTTCAGTGTGATGACTTTTTCCCCTGAACTAAATGAATGATATATATGCTTGACTAAAATAGATTGTTGATCTCTCAAAAGTTGCTCACCTTTTAGAAAAGCAGATCTAAGGATCTGTACAGCAGGCCCTCCTGTGTATGCTGGGGTCCGGGCTGTAACATGTGATCTCAAACTAGTGGGTAGACCAGTCTCGCTTTCATAGTATAAAGTTTCACATAAAGAGGACTTCTAGGTTACATGACCAACAAAATGAAATAGTAGACATTTTTTTTCTGATCTCACAATCTCTCAAACCATGCCAAAATAAGAATCATGCCTAAGAGGTAAAGCAATCCCAGTTATCTCTATAGTCTAAGGCAGAAGCACCAAACTCCTAAAATAGCCAGAAAAACTCCTGAGCACATCCTGAGCTAGATTAAGATGTGATCAGAAAATATTTAACAAAATATGATAAAACACAGATAATGTTAATTTGTGGTTTTCTAAACTAATTTATAGCCTGTAGGCTTCTATTTAAGTTTGACATTACTGGTCTAAAACACCAAGAACACTAAAGAGGTAAGAACCCAATGAACCAGCAGCAGAGAAGACTCAATCCTAATTCCTAACATGATTCTTTAGCCTCCACTGCATCACCAAGTACCATATTCTGGAAGGAATACACAATACTGGCACCTACTCAGCATTTCTCTTCCTGGAGCTGGAGCTTCTACCAGCACATTCCTTTACTTTGTCCCTCACCTTGTCCTTCTGAGGAAACAGGTACCAGAATTCAACTCTGCCACTTCTGTTCTGTAAGGAGGAAGTAGAGGTATAGGAACAGAGGGAACTGGGGAATCCAAACGTTCCCCAGTGTATCCATGTTGTGGGGTTAGTAGTCAGGGAGGCAATCAAGGCCTGAAGGAAGGCAACTGGCATTACACTGAGGATGGTTCTGTCCCCTCAAAAACACGCAGAGAATGAGTCCAGTGAAAAATGTATTTCTAGTGTAACTGTGAGGGGAATACAGAAATACAGAAAGCCAGCTCCTACTGATTTGGCTCATAAGAGCCAGTTGTTAAATTTTCAGAAGGGGTGTTTATACCCCATAAATAGGCAAATACTAAAAATCAGGGCTAGATTTATTGCTTTGTTGATTGTAATGACAAAACATTAATAATGCAGATCAAACTTGAAAAGTATATGATATAAATACAGGTAATGGGGAATAGAAAGTCATCTGGCCCTACAGGACAAAAGAGAAGATGGGGATAAGGGAAGGGAGGGCAGATTGGTGATAGGGGTAATTAGAATGCTTGGTGTTTTGGGGAAGAGGGAGGGGAGAAATGGGGAGAACATTTGGAACTCAAAATTTTGTGGAAATGAATGTTGAAAACTTAAATAAATAAATTTAAATACAAAAAAGAGAAAAGTATATGATATGTACTTTTCTTCCCCTTCCCACCCCCAGATCCAGCATACTCCTGCTCCTAGGTTCAGTCCTCAGGAGACTCACCATCCAAGGGGAAGGATTCAGAAAGTGAGTGATAGGGGAATATGAGAAAGGAAAATAACAATACTAAAATTGTCAAAGAACTCAAGAGGGAAAAAAAATATAAACCTTGAACACAAGCAAATAAAACAACAACGAAGATATCAATAACAGAAAAGAATGTGGTCACCATATCATTGAAAGAAATCCAAAAATAACTGAATAAATATTAGAAAATAAAGAAAAATGAGTCAGTAATTGATAAAGCAGAGGATCTATGGATTCTCAAGGGAAGATGGAACTACAACAGCATATTCCCAAATAGTATGTAATAATTAAGAATTGTGAAAGTAGAATTTTTGGCCTGCACAACAGAAATAAGCAACAGAATAGTAAGAAAAACAAAAACCCTGGGGGCAAATCTCACCAAAGAAACAGAAGACAACTTACTGAGAATTCAAGTGCACAGAAAGGAAGGACCATCTGAAAGAAGATACAATAAAAAGCAAAAACATAATTGATCTAGAGAGCAGAATTTGTAGATACAATGTAAGTACGTAGGTCTTCCAGAAAAACGCAGCAAAACAAAACAAAAACCGAAACCTCAAACCAAACCAAACAAAAAAAACGCAAACAAACAAAAACCCTAAACAATTCAACAAGAAAAGTGGCTATGAAAGCTTTACACAGAGTAAGCTGGAAGGTAAGTTTGGGCTAGATCTAGAGAGCTTTGAATGTCAGCCTGAGGAATTTGGACTTCACCATTAGGCAATAGGGAGCCACTGAAGGTTGGGAGAATGACTGGTTGACAACAGTGGTAACTTTAAGTCTCTCACCTCTAAGTGAATTGGTAGATTGTGTCTGTAGGGTTTTCAACCTAATAGTCTGTTTATTTAACCATCCTCATTAGAGGCTCTTAGCACATCAAAGGATACTTAAAAATCTACTGGCTAATTTTGGGAACACAAAAGCAAACACAAGCACAACATGTTATTTTGCCAGCTGAACAAATACCACCTTGTTATGCTAATGGCCCCTCAGGAAGACAGCAGTCCTTAAACAAACTGACTTGATTACAGAATTGTAATCTGCACAGGTAGAATCTATTAATTGCTACTCGTTGTTCAGTGTTGAGTGATTACAATCCACATTTTATTTTTTGTCCCCTTGTCTCTCTTTGTGTTTCCATTTCAACTAACGTTTATTGAGTACCTACTGTGTTCAATGTGTTAGGCTCCAGAGAAGAGACTGAGAAGGGAAGCATCCTTTCTACCCTGAGGGAGTCTACATTCTTTGTCAGCTGCCAGGCCACTTAGGTATCCTCGACAAAAGCACAATTTTCAAGGGACAGATGAGGTAACTACTATTGTAGAATGAGAATGCTTAAACCTAACCTTTCTTTCCTTCAACTTCAGCCAGAACAATAGATCTAAAGAAAGAGAAAGAATGATATGACTCATAATTGAAGAGTCCCTTCAATCATAGATTTATTTTTAACTAGGAGGGACCTTCAAGGTCATCCACTCAATCCATCTCCCAGTGAACAAATTAACAAGAGTTTAAGTGTCTATTGCGTGCCAGGCATTTACAAAGAAAGGCAAAAACACAAAAAATAATACTTGCCCCATGCTGATGGGGGAGATGACATATAAATACATAGAGACCTGCAAAATATATAGAGTACAAATACATCACACCTAATCCAGAACTCCCACTCAAATTCCAGAGCTTGTACTTCACTGAAGGAGCTATTGAGAACCATTGAACTTTAATGTACTAAGAGAAGAAACATAGAATAGTGGAAAGAGGACTGTATTTAGAATCAGAAGATCTCAGTCTGAATTAATTCTAGCTTTGTTATTAAGACCCTGTTTAACGTTGAACAACGTTTGACATTGCACTTCTCCTGTCATGGCTTTCTCATCTATAAAAGGAAGCTATTGAAAAAGATGATTTCTAAGGCCCTATTTAAAGATCAGGAAAGGCTTTCAGAAGGTGATGGTTTGTGGTTGGGCTATAAATTAGACAGGTAGAAAAAGGGAAGACATTCTACTAAGAGGGAACAGTGTTAATGAAAATAAGGAGAAAGGAAAGTGTGGGGCATGGTAAGTACTCCAGCCTGGCTGGATCATGAAAGGAATAGTGAGGGATGTCTGGAAATCAAGGTTTGGAACAAATTGTATAGGGTCTTGGATGTCAAGCTAAGGTGTTTAAGTTTTTGTCAGCTGGAGGTGGGAGAGATATTAAAAGTTCAGGTGGTGCAGTGGATAGAGTATTGGGCCTGAAGTCAGGAGGACTTGAGTTCAAATCCAGCCTCAGACATTTACTAGCTGTGTGACCCAGGACAAGTCGCTTAGCTTTGTTTGCCTCAGTTTCCTCATCTGTAAATGAGCTAGAGAAGGAAATGGCAAAGTATGCCAGTATGTTTGCTAAGAAAACCCCAAATGGAGTCACAAAGAGTCAGACATAATTAAAAAATACTGAAAGGTAACAACAAAAAGTAAAAAGGTATGTTATTTAGGAAATTTAATCTGGCATCTCTTATAAAATGGTTGGAAAAAAGGGAGAGACAGGAGGCAAGGTCCTTTGAGGTGGAAGGTCAGGAGAGAGACTCTACTGCAGCTCAAGGTCTGAGTAGAGCAGAAGTTCAGGTGTATTACAAGAAGACTATACCTAGGAAGTATAGCCTTCAAGAAGAGGGCATATGAGATGAGAGATCTGCCAAGATGCACCTTCCAGAAGCAGCAAAATATGGACACAAAGCCCTGAGGGAAATGTCTGTTCTGCATGGACAAATGCGTATTGAACAGGATGGAAAGTTGATCCAGAGGCATGCACAGGTCACAGATAGAGACACGTAAGTAGATGTAGGTGTCCAAAACTGCTGCTGCTTACAGACATAGAGGTGAGCACAACCAAAACATATGAGCAGATAGTCTATATTGTAGATATAGACATATATTTCATTTTGTTCTTTTTTTTAAAGTCACATTTGAAAGATTTAAAGGCAAAGACCACCTTGGAGATAAAATTCCAGGTGAGGAGGGAGGAAATTGAGAGAGAGATCCATCTGAAGTTTTGTAGGGTGTCAGATGTAACATGAGAAGGACACAGGCATTCTCTGCAAAAAATGCTAGAACATCTGTTACATTCAGCATAGCAGCAACAAGAAACAAAATTACTCTCCAGTGAGAAAAACCTACTAATCGATCATTGTAGGGTTTCTGACCTATTTGAGGGAAACTGCCAAAACAGCTCCAGAAAGACCAGGACAGGATGAAAGTAATATTCGCTTCCTTATGAAGTAATGCCAGCTTCTAGGGCTCACTAACGCAGAATTCTCACACTTGGCACAGTTACACAATGACTCCTAAATTATTCCCACTAGCTTCTAGACAAACCAACAGCTAATCAGATTCATTAGTCTTTTTTTAATGTTTTCATTATAAACATTCTTCAACTAATGAGTGTGATCTGATTGATCACAAAACATATTGTCAAATCAGTTTCCCTCCATTCATTTTAATGCATGATCGTACTTTTCAGATGAAAAGACTTTAGTTTAATCTGGGTTGATATTAAGAAATAAACAGCTGGAATGTGAAAGTCATAATAAATATTCGGTCCATTCTGATTGATGGAGAAGTTTTTGAAAAGTTTTCTATATGCAGTTCATGTATGCAAACTCTGATATACTAAATAAAATAAGCCCCTGTTCTGGGTGAGTCTTTAAAAAAATAGCAGAGTGCTGTAAATAGACTTCATTTCCTTATACGAAAAATGAAGTAAGGCAAGGAAAAACAACAAGTATTTATTAAGCAAATATAATATGCCAGGCATTGTGTTGGGGTTACTAATTCAATAAACCACTATCACCACCCAGTTCCTGCTCTCAAGAAGTTTACATCCAAGGAGAATATAACAAAGGGGACAGTGGCTAATGAAAGTACCGGGCACAAGGGCATGATGTTGAAGTTCAGAAGCCAAGAACAGACTGGGGGAGGAAGGAGAGCCAGCTGGTGTCCTGGAAAAAGGAGGAAATGACCAGTAGGAGAAGAGTGTCTGGATGGTGCAGGTGATGTTACAGGGTGATAATGGATGAGAGAAGGCTAGAATAAGAGCGTTTAACTCGATATCTAATTGCCGATTTTATCAGATATCTTGCCGTTTGAAATCCCATATGAAAATTCAGAATTGGGATGGTGAGTGCTCCAGGTGGCTGAGCACTGAGTGGAATAGGCAGGGATATGATTGAGGTTAGAATCACTTCAATAATGAGGAAGTCAGTCTGTGGAAGCAAAGGAGAGCTGAGGAAAAGCTGCTAACAACGGCAATGACAAAAATTCAGAAATTGTAATTAGGGAATTACACGTTAACTCCCAAACTAATTCCTAATAGCATCAGTGGTCAAAGCATATGAACAGTTTTCATTCAGGGATTCTACAGGGAAAGTCTAGGTGCAGAAATGGAATTCCAGACCCCCCCAAAATCCTGCTTTAGAGCATACGAGTGTGTTCTTGATTCATTGACACCCTTATGGATAGCCACTAGTCTATACTGCCTTTTTAAAAAAATTTAATAAGATAAACTACACATTTATTTTAAATTATTGCTCATTCCTACTTAAGTTTTCCAATTAAGAAATACCAGAACACAATCATAGGAAGTCCATATTTGTATAGTGTTTTCAAGTTGCAGAATGCTTACTTTACAGATACTATCTCATTTGAGCCAGTACAATATAAACTCCTTGAAGACATGGCACAGGTTCATTTTGTCTTTGCAGCCCCAGTACCTAGTATACTGCTTTAGTACTAGTATACTAGCACACAGTAGGTACCTAATCAATATTTATTGAATTAAATTGAAACTTCATAATAATTCTGCGAGATTTACAAAGCCAAGTTTTATTATCTCTGTACTGAGGAACCTAAGAGTTAGCCAAAGTGGTAAAAAGACCTTGATTGAGGGGCTCCATCTTGTAAGTGAAGGAGCCAGGAGCCAAGATTTCCCAGACCTTCCACCTTCCAACTTAGGGTGCCCCTCAACATCTTGAGAACTGTTGTTCACCAAATGTACATGCCTCTGAACTTAGGGATTTGGCTCAAAAAATGTTGTAACACATACTAAAACCTATTTGAAAGTATATTAAATTCCGAGGAGTAATATTGACTTTCCACGTTCTGAAACCTAGCATTCTGCTTCCAAACACGATTATTGAACTTTATCAATAATACAGTGACTTTTCTTTAAACATAAACCTATGCATTGCTCTTTCATGCTTTATATTTGTGGGGGTATTCAGTATAATTTGACTAGAACAAATATCCCCAAAGTGAAAAAAGATAATTTTCACCTCTGAATATTTTTTGTTTGGGATTTTGTTTTTACTTCTTTGTTGGTGATGATACTACTAGCCCTTAGTTGTTGAATGAGCATTGCCTCAGACAAACTGAAATGTGGCAAAGACCTTAACTGAGAAAGACCATGGTCACTCATTGCATCCTGGCCATTGCCAATTGGCTTCACTTCTGTCTTGTTACTAAACTATACTGACTCTGGAGGAGAGAATGAGGCTGATGAATCTGTTCAACTCTACCTCACTTAAATCCAATTGCCATGCAAATCAAGACCTCATCCTCGAAAACAAAGATCCACCACCACCACCACCACCACTAATCTTCCCACTCATTAAGGCTCAGAACTTCTCTCAAAGCCATCTTTTAACTCCCTCACCTTTCTCAACCAATCATTTGCTATTCATTCTGCCTCCATCATTACTGGCCACCATTACTGGCTTCTCATTTTGTATTTCCATTGAAATTATCTGAGTACAGGGTTTCATCTCCTCCACATTCTAACTTGCTAACAGTCTAATACTACTACTAATTTCTTCCTATTTCTAATTTCTTCCATCTCTAATATATTCCTAGTTTCTTTCAATTCAAATGCCATTATGTGAAGATTTTCCTGATCCCCAAGTTCTTAATGTTCTTTCCCTCCTCAGGTTATTTTGTATTTATTTCTATATTTGTACCTATTATAATATCTGTAGAATGTAAGCACCATGAAGAGAGTGGCAGTTTAGTTTCTATATTTGTATTCTTAGAGCACTGAACATTAAAATCTCTTAGAAAATGTTGGATTTGACTCCTTTGCCAAACCCCAGAAAAACTAATTTACCTAATATACTTTTGTGATCATATTATTTTCTCAGAATTATTCTGTGGCTTCCCACTGCTTGTTAATCAAATAAATTCTCAACTCTTTGTTTTAAAATTCTAGGTCTTCTACAGGCTGGCTCTAACTGACCTTTATAACCCCATTTCAGATTTCTTCATTCTCGACATCTTGGTCTGCTGCCCATTTTTACTTATATCATCCTCCTTTACTAAAATGAATTATCTCAATATCACTTCTCAGAAAACTCTCTACCCATTGATAGACTATGAAAATTTTCCTTCCATGAAGCCTTCCAAGATTTCCCTGGCTGGACTTGGTCTCCCCATCATCAAGTTTCTCATTACACTTTGTTTAAATGTTCCGTTTGTCCTGATCATATTCATCTTTATATGAAGGACTTATAGGTGGAAAATTCCCTCTACCAACACAAATTGCAGCCATTGATGACTTAGTGGTTGCCTCAGGCCCTTGAAGTTAAATGCTTTGATCTGTCCTGTACAGTTAGTAAAAAAGACAGAGCAAGCAGTTAGATGGTGTAGTAGATAGGGCAGGAGATCTGGAATCAGGAAGACCTGAGTTCAAATTTCACCTCAGACACTTATTACCTGGGAAAAATCACTTAACCCTGTTTACCTCAGTTTCCTCATCTGTAAAATGAGCTGGACTCCAGTATCTTTGCCAAGAAAACCCTAAATGGGGTCACGGAGAGACAGACATGATTGATGTGACTCATGCATAGCAGAATTTAAACCCAGGTCTTCTCGATTCACAGGCAACCAGGTGGTAGAGCAGATAAAGCACTGGACCTAGAGTCAGGAAGATCTGAATTCAAATGTGACCTTAGACATGTACCAGCTCTGTAATCCTGGGCAAGTCATTTAACCTCTGTTTGCTCAGTTTGTTTAACTATAAAATGGGGATAATAACATCAGTACCTGGCAAGTGCCTAGTATATAATAGGCACTGTAAAAATGCTTATTCCCTTTCTCTAGCCCCCCCCCCAATTTATATTATAGCTATTTTTTTGTCAGCTTCTACCAGCTACGGATTCTCTAATAGCAGGGACAGTGGTTTTTGCTTTTCATATTTGTATTTCCCAAAGTGCCTTGCACATAGAAATGACTTAATAAAAGTTCTTTAAAAAAATGAATTGAATCAAGAATGGCAAAAAATACCTTACTCTGGTTTTCTACAATATCCTAATGCTGAATTCCTTAAGTTTTGCATCAGAATATGAGTTTTGCTGACAATGCATTGCTTATCCCAAAAGAGTAAATACACACACACATATGTATATACATACATATATGAAATAAATTTTATTTGGGTCAAGCTCCTTCAGAGAGTTAGCCATACTTGCCACCTCCATTTTCTCCCCTTCTCCCCTCCCTTCTCAATTCTTTACAATCTCACTTCTGAGCTCAACACTTAACTGAAACCTCTCTCAAAGGTTACCAATGTCTTCCCTTACTAAATCCATTCCTTTTTCAGAATTCTCCTTCTTGAACTCACTGCTGATTTTGCACCAGTGACCACCTCCCCTGTATCAATACCTTTTATCCTCTTGTTTTCTGGGTGACTACCTGTTGGATAGTTCAGTTATATCTAGTTCTCTCTCTCTGCCTCTCTCTCTATCTGTCTGTCTCTCACTCTCTCTGTCTCTCTCTTCTCTGTCTCTCTGTCTGTATGTCTATCTCTCTCACTTTCTCTTCCAAAGACAATTCTATTGGAAATGGAAGGGACAGAAAAAGGGTCAGCAGGAAATCCAAGACAATTGAGGAGAAGGAATAAAGCCATTAGTTTCCCTAAATGACTTCTTGCCAGAAGGTCCTGAAAATAACAACATATAGTATTTGATGAGAATGGAGCAGAGCCTTCAGATATAAGCTTAGGGCACCCTTTCCTTTTGGAAAAGTGACTGACCAGGGAAGTGATTTCAACCAAAGGAAAAAGCAATTTCCCCCACACTATCAATATTTGGGGATGCAGAAAGATAGAATTCTAGTTTGATACCTATCTCTTTGAGGAGAGCAAAATGGCAAGCTTCAGAACACCTACTCTTGCTCCCCTCTAGATACGAAATCAAAGTCTCCCACAAAGAGAAGCTGGCAAGATTCCTGAAATCTCTATCAATCTTCCCATGAGATGACAAACCCATATGGAAATACACAAAACTGAAATATGTAACACTTACATCCTGTGATAATACTATTTTTCAGGCAAGATTGGGAACCAGTTGTCTAGTAGAAATATCATGTTTTGAACATTATCTAAAATTGTTAATTAAATGTAGCTTATTAATTATTCCTTTTATTTTCTCCTTTAAGGAACAAAGACAAATCAAATTTATATATAGTGCCTTCTCCCATAATGCTCAAAATCCTTCATTGAAATATCATTTATAGTAGCAAGGGGAGCTATGGTGATCAGTTGAGGTATTCCACACTTGTGCCTACTCGATTAATAATTCAGATGTCTGGAGTGCTGATTTGGCTATTCCAATATTATGAAATCAAAATGAGCTCATTGTCCAAACTGGCATGTCATGTCTTTATTGAGGTGGCTTAAATATTTATTGGTAGTTCTATTAAGCTAGTTGAAAAATTGCACCTCCCATGTCTCTGTCTCATTTGGGAAATAGTTCTGGATGAGAGCGCCCCCCTTCAAACAGTGATCAGTAACTGGGAAAATACTCCTCTTTCTCTTCCAATAAGTTTAGCTTTTAGAAGAAAAATCCTGGAGTGTGTTAAATATGCAATTACGTTATTACAGAAAACAAACATAGGGTTGACGTGAGAGAAATAATCTACGATAGTTTCATCGTCTTTCGCTGGAAGATCACCATTTCCTCCTCCTCCTCCACTCTCTGCCATACAATTGGAAGGGTATTGCTTCTGTTGTCATATATATTATATAATATATATTTATGTTTTATAAGCCTTTGGTAAATATGACATTATTTCAAATAATTTAATATACACTAGATGTTAAAAATAGATTAGACTTCCCATTCTGTTCGTCATCATCACCTAATGCAACTATTATGGCAACATTATGGACAGACCTGCATATTGTGTGTGTGTATTTGTGTGTGTATACACAAGTTAAAAATGAAAAAGAATGCCCAGAGAAAATATAGCATGAAAGTTCAAAAGCTTCATTTATTAGGTTTAATAAGCATCAGTATTTGGCTTATTCAGTATTCCAGATGACATATTTTCCTGGATAAATTTGTACATTTTCCAGAAGAAGCAAACCCAACATATTTCTCAGCCATCCTTAGGATCCAAATTCCCTAGGTCTTGCTGGATAAACTCAGTCTCCCTTGCTTTATGGTTTTCCTATCTATAAGGGGAGTGAAAAGAAAAGCATATATCAAAAAAGGCTTAAAGAGCACCACCCTTATAGTTCTACTTCCCATAAATAACTTCCATCTCCCATAAATAAAAGTTTGCCTACAAATAATGTGACAAAATAGAAAGAGAACTAGAAGACTAAAAGTGTGGATTCTAGTCCTAGCTATGTGATTTTGAGCAATGCATTTGAATTCTTGGTGTCTTGGTTTCTCAATCTGATTCAATAATAGATATTCAATAATATTTATTAAGTGCCTACTGTGTGCTGAACACTGGCTAAGATACATTAAATTGAAATTTCTATGAATAGAAATATAATAAATGTTGAACAAATGGATGAATGAATGAATGAGCGAATCATATACTCAATACAACTGCTTATTCAAAAATACAAAATAGACCATGGACACCTTCATTTGGTGGTAATGTTTTTCTTAGACTCTAACACATTTCTGTGAGAACCTAACTCAGTACAGATGGACAACAGACAGGATAAATCTTTATCACTCATTACATATGCCTGGTGATCAAACGCTTTAACTAGATATTTTTTCTCATTGGCTGTTTGCATTAGATATGCAAATCTTCTCTCTTGCTAAGACATTTCTGAACATATTTGCAAGGCTATTGATGTCCATTGCTTCACTTAAATATAGATTAGAAATACTGACAAATATTTTCATCCAAAGAGTTTGATCATTTTCAGATTATCCTCAATACTAGTCATTAACCTTACTCACTACCCTTCTGTAGAATTTTCAGACAGAGCTCTTTGAAAACATAAAGTTTCATAAATATGTACTAAATAACCTTAAAACCCTTTATGAATAATTATGAGTTTTTAAGTTTTTGTGAATCTGCATATTAATTCTGGACCATAAATAAAACATGAAGTAAAAAATTCAGTATGTTGAATATCAAGGGGATAGAGGAAGAAAAGGAGGGATAATTATCAGTTTAATGTGGGCACATACTTAACCTAAAAGATTTTCTTAAAAATTGAAGACATCCTAAGTATATATGCTGTATAAGAGGATGCTTTAATTCAAATTGGAGGAAAAGACTTTATATTTGAGTTACTGCCATTTCACAAGCTCTAGGCTAACGGTGATTGTAAGAATTTTTATTTGTTACATAGTTGATTTCTCTCTTTTATTTAAATGCTTCTCCACCCACACATATGTATTATGGATCTATGACTATGTAATTCCCAGTTTGGGATTTGATCTTTCAAAAACCACATAAAGAGAGACTGCTTATGACTCAATTGACTATATTTTGCTTTTCATCAGCAAGTATGGACATAAAGGACAAGAGGAAACATCACTGATACCAAAACAATTTCATTTTATTTGTCTCTAGAGTGCTCCAAGACGAAGAGTGTATGAATAGGGGCATCAGAGGTGAGGTTGTGTGGTCCCCATGGATACCTACTGTACATCATAATTTATAGCAGCTCCACTCCAATCCCTAGGCCCCAGGCTCCTTATATTTAAACACAGAATTTCACAGAGTAAAATGGAATGATGAATGAATGATCTCTCAATGGTCATGGCATGGTAACTTCTGAATGAAACCTACATATCAAGGGCACTGAAAGTGTTTGACAATCTACCCTACACAATGGCATGTGTGGAATTAGAATGGAAGACAGTAGAAAAGGGGCTTGGTTATGAATGTTTCCCCACAGGCCCAAAAGAGAGTCAGCTAGGTTTGTAAATGTCATCTAGGAAGATATCAAGTTTCACCATGCATGTTTTATAACATACCTAACTTTGTACCTAGGGCTAACTTGTCTCTAAAATGCTCTTTTTTTTTCTTTTGAAAATCATCTAATGTGGGAACCCTGAATAGTCTTTGTCAGTATATCTGTTCTTCCAAAGGACAGAAAGCACAAATAACACCAACATGGTTAGGACACTGTGCCGGTTTTGGAGCACATCAAACATATTTTGACAACTCTGAAAAGGATTTAGTCATATTAATTGCAATATTAATATCTTACACAATATCAACCTTGGTGGTTCATTGTGGTGTGGAGGTGACCCTAGAGTCTGGGTGGCTATGCCAGCAGGTTATGCTAGCTTTCCATGCTGGAAAGGCTTCAAGTATGTTCCCAGTAACAGACTGTCCTTTTTCAAGGAGTAGTCTAGCTAAGTATCATCAGACCAGGAGGCTGGTTTCTAGGCGAGTCATTCTTTGACTTTAGAAATCCATGATACAAATAAAAATAAAGAATAACCCCCCAGTTTACCACATTGACCTGTTTCTGCAGTAACCATTGGATAGTAGCAGAAAAGGAAGCAGAGTGCTAAGAATAGAGAGTTTTCAGCCATTCATAAACCACAAGTTAACTATTGGCAAATGTGAGCTTCTTGACTGATGCCCAGTGAACTGACATATTAGAGTATACTAGAACAACTCTTATTATTATTATATGAATCATATTAATATTGACATTCTCACAATAAATGAAATCAGATAGCATAAGGAAATAGCAGCTAAGATGGCTCGTAAGTTCTTCCATGAGAAGAGTTGGTTGAGTTACTTTAGTATATGTACAAAGCTAGCAAGAATGATCACTTCATGGTGTATTTGGTCATCTTGTATGTTAGTGCTCATGATGAACACAAGTGAAAAATACTTCCTTGAAGAAAATTTATAGATTTGTTTCAGATGATAAGGAAGTAGAGAAATTTTATGGCGAACTTGATAAGAATCTTCAGATTAAATTAAGCTGCACTTTAATACTCAGCAACTTTAATGAAAAGGAAGTCATAAGGTAAGACATCTGCTGAAAATAGGGCTCAGGACCAAGATACAAGAGAAGGCAAAGACTCATAGACTGTAATAAATATATATGGATATATA
The DNA here is from genome assembly GCA_023548195.1 of Bettongia penicillata ogilbyi. Taxonomy (NCBI): domain Eukaryota; kingdom Metazoa; phylum Chordata; class Mammalia; order Diprotodontia; family Potoroidae; genus Bettongia; species Bettongia penicillata. The sequence continues at coordinate 3,321,990 of JAJHZJ010000383.1, read as the reverse complement.
TTTGTATATATTTTCATATATATAAAATGGATGTTTTCTCCAAGAGGAAAGTGGAGAGGTACAAGACAGGAAACAACTGGTTATCAACATGGAAATTATTTTTAAATCAGCTTTTGCTCTATAATCAGATTCTTCACTTGAATAAACAAAGGACAAAACCACACCAAATAGGACGGAAGAATAAACATAAGACAATATGGCAAGCATTTAAAATGACTTAAATAAAAACAAGTTATGGATGGCCCCAAATTGGAAATGGATCAATGAACAGACATTAACATTGATTATTATAATTTCTTATGGAATTTTAACCAATAAAAAATAATCCCCTAAATGATTAGGCCAACAGAACCTAGAAACTGCCTCAACCAGAAACTGTTTGATCTCTTTTTTTCCACGGAGAGTGATATTACCATTGAGGGGGGGCACACTTTTGAAGAATTTTATAGAAGAAAATAGTAGAAGTTTTTGAGCAGTATCACCTAAGAAAACAGAGATAAGCAGTGGTAGAAAAAATATGTTTGCAGAAAGTTTGGCATAAAACCAATGAAGACGATGCATCTGTGGATCCCTGAAAGAACGTTTTAGGATGAAACTTAATGGAATTACTTCAACATTCATTCAAAATTCAATAAGAATGTATTAAGCAGGATGGTATATTGTGCAAGGCACTGGGAGAAAGAATTAAGACTTAGCCTGGCCCTCATGGCACTTATATAGTAGGGATGGCAAGACACAGCAAAATATAATGTTCACTATAATGTTATAAATGCATAGGAGTATAGACTGGTATGGGATTACATGTAGGAGAGATAACATCCTGGTATTGGTGAATACTTTAAAAGCAGATAGTATTTAAGTTGATTTTTGAAGGAAGTATGGGACGTCATGAGGTAAAGATGGGAGGTATATTCCAGGCATGACAAATGTGAGCAAAGGAAAAAAAACCCAAAAGTCCTAGATTTATTTAGGTGACCATGATTAATCTGAGTATGATTAGAACATGAGAAGCATTACAGAACAATGAAATGAGGCTGGAGAGGTGATTTGGAACCATATTTTGTAGAGCCCTGAATGCTAAGCAACATAATTTGACCATTATTTTAGTGGAAAATGGGGAGTCATATCAAACCAGAACAAAGTCTCACTCAGAGTCACACAATAATTTATAAACAAAAAAGGTACTAGAACCTAGGTTCATAGGATTTGAACTAGAAGGAAACATAAATATTATATAGCTAAACACCATTTTAAAGAAGAATAAACTGAGATTAAGTGGTTTATCCAAAATCATCCAACTAGTAAGTGGAAGACAGAATTCAAAACCTAGGTCTTCTGACTCCATCCAGCATCTTTTCTTTCTGTCTCATTAGTCCAGAACTAATGTGGTCCAAATAGGGCAACATCATGGCACCTGAACGATCACCCTTCTCTCTCTCTCTCTCTCTCTCTCTCTCTCTCTCTCTCTCTCTCTCTCTCTCTCTCTCTCTCTCTCTCTCTCATCTAATTCACTTACCTCAACTTGCCCTCATACTAGTAAGTCTAGAAGTTTTCCCATAATGTGGGTATATGGTCACAATCATGACCACATAGATATAACTAAACTCTCTAGGGACCGGGGGATAGTGGTAGAGGGATTGGAATCTTATTTACTACTATACCTTCTAAGCTCCCATCAGTCTGCTTCCTATTTAACAATTGAATCATAATGACACTATTGGCTCTTAAACATGAAATATTTACTAAACAATAAGGTAAAAACAAGAATAATTAAAACATTTATTTAATAAAAATCAAAAGCAGGAAAATATAATATATACATTATATATAAATATAATATTATATATAAATAATATATGTAATATAAAATATAACATAGATACAATATATTTATAAATCAAAATATAATAGTCTAGACATAAACCTGGGTCACATTTTCTTACCCCTGCATACAGTGTCTATCAGAAGTGTAGGCATAGATTTACAGAAACTTAGAAGAGAGGCACATGAATCTATGTCCCTGGGAGGACTTTCTACTCTGAGTACCAGGTCTAGGTGCCCTTTGGCTACTTAAAGAACAGCCTAAAATACTAGGAAAAACCTTTTTTTCTGCTCCCTCTTCTCCTTTTAAGCTTCATAGATCCCCAGTGGACAAGGTCATTTTTCTGTGACTCTTGAACCACTGAAGCAGTTTCAAATTATTTTAGCACCTAACCACTCTTGGTAGCATGCTCAGGGAGTGTTAAGCTATTATTCTCTTGAACTAGACAACTTCCATTTTCCTCATATCTGTTCTGAGGCTCTGAAGAATTTTTCCCTCCCAAATTATAGATGGTGATAGGGCCATCCTTTCTCCAGTTATATCTTCAAATAAAAGAATATTATATTTTCTCCAAAAAGTTTTTAGAAAAGCAATGTCTCCACTCCAAAAGGCTCATGATGGAAAATGCTATCCACATCCAGATAAAGAACTGTGGAGTCTGAATGCAGATTGAAATATACTATTTGCTCTGTCTGTCTCTTTTTTGAAAAATTTTGTTTTGTTTCTTCTTTCTCATGGTTCCTCCTATTGGTTCTAATTCTTCTTTACAACATGACTAATGTGAAAACATGTTTAATATGAATGTATATGTAGAGTCTGTATCAGATTGCATGCCATCTTGGAGAGGAGGGAAGAGAAGGAGGGATAGAAAGCTTGTGGAAATGAATGTTGAAAACTAAAAATTAATTGTAAAAAAGAAAGAAAAGCAATGTTTCTTCTCCAATAAGGGGAAGAGAATAAGCAATTATATGGAACTTAGTGTATATCCGGCTCTGTGCTAAGTTCTTTTACAAATATTACCTCACTTGATGCTCAAACAACCCTGGGAGATAGGTGCCACTATTATCCACATTTTATAGTTGAGGACACTGAGACAAATAGAGTTTAAATGACTTGCCCAGGATCACAAAACTAATAAATATCTGACACTGGATTTGAACTCAGGTCTCCATGACTCTAGGCTCTGTGCTCTATCCATTGTGCTGCTTAGTTGTTTCCAATAAGTATGCCTTACAACAAAGTTGCTTTTTACCTGTGTTTCTTCCCCTCAAACCATAGTGGATAGTAAAGGGAAATAAAGGGAAATACAGTAATACCGCTGAAAGGTTTCTCCTCTCTCAGGATATATATGTTCTAAGGGGCTGATACTACCTTCCTTTAGTCTGTCAGCTTTCAGAGAAGCTATGTCTTTCTTCTAATCAGTTCAGATCGGTGCGGAAGTTAAACTAGAGAAACCAGCTGGATTGTTTTAAGAAAATTAGAAAACGATTTGTGACTTTTATAGAGATTGCACATAAATATTCCTTCCTTCATTCATCCATCCATTCATTCAATAAACATTTATTGATGGCTGCCACATGCGGACCACTGTGCTAAACGTTCTAGGGAATGTGAAGATGTATAATAAATTAAGTGAAGGAGTTTACAATCCAGAATAATATCCAAGACAAGGAATGAACTATCAACCAAATTTTAAAGTTAAAATGAGCCTTAATAGGGAAACAGACTTTTCAATTTAGTTGTGAATGATTTTGGTGTTATAAAACTTTCTTGCTCTTAAAAACATCACACTGCTTTATGGAGATATCCCTCATAAATGGGAAAAAACATCTATATGGTTCTGTAACATCATGACATGACAATAAAGCATATAATAAAATACAATAAAAAATCAGAGAAATCATAGTTCTTTTTGAACTCATGAGATAATTAGGATAAAAGTAGAATCTCTCTGCCCTTTCCATACATACACATGTGTATAAGTACATATATCCTTTTGTTTATGATATATATATATATATAGCCACAATATACATATATAAACACATGTATAGATACATCTATGTTACTTGGAAGGTTAGAGAAAAATTAAGTCTTTATCTAAAAGGACTGTGGAGAATCAAATGAGAGCATATATTTTTAATCCTTTACTTTTACAAACCTAAAGGATAAACAACAAAACCTTCAAAGGAATGTATCACTCAATTATACAAAGTAAATTAATTGCTCTATCTATTTTTATCAAGAATGTAATGTGGGACCAATCACTGTAACTGCCTTCTTACATGCTCTGACCTTTTGAGTCTTCTACAGCTTCTTATATAATGTAACACCCTGGTGAACTGTGCATTCTTCTCTAACCTTGTGTACATATTTAGCCCATACATATAAAGTGAAGAATGAGACTACACAATTACCTACATGATTAAAAATTTTCTAGACAAGCTTTTAAAGTACATAATGTTCACATCCAAGTGGATATGTGTATTTGTAAATATCTGGGCAAGTAATATTATTCACAGAATCGTCTCAGCATTGGAAGTGATCTTATGGTTCATCTGGTTCAAATGTATGTAACCCCCGTTCCCAAACCCACTGATAAATAATTCTCTCCTTCTTGGTGGAGATGAAAGTTCTATCCTGCATGAAGGGCAGGGCAATTCCAGCAGTGACTCACTTCAGCTGCTTCTGGCTTCCAATTTTGAGAGAGAAGATGGAAGAGATCAACCACACTTCAGGGTTGCTGAAGGAAAAGACTGGGAAGACATGGGAAGAGCTGGCAGCGTCCCATCTCCAGCTTGCTGCTCTGGATAATGCAGGGAGTTGAATCTGGTGTTATGTAGACCAGTATTCAAATCCCACCTTATTTCTCACCTGGCTGCACTGTTCTGGGAATCTCTGACTTCTCACACTTCCCCAATCTTTTCAGTTAAGCTCCCTTCTCATATGTGTGTGTGTATGTATGATATATTTCTCTCTTTCACTCTCTCTCTTTCCAGCATTTAGTACAATGAGTACAATGCCTAGCACATACAAGTGCTTAATAAATGTTTATTTTTATTGACTGACTTTATATGCTTACTAAGTGTATGACACATTTAACCTCTATCTTTGATTCCTCATCTGTAAAATGGGGGTAATAATACTTTATCTCACAGCATTATTGTGAAAATCAAATGAGACAGTGGATGTAAAATACTTTATAAATATTAAAATGCTACTGTAAATGTCAGCCAATATTATTACTTACATGATTTTCTCAATGATCAAGAATGGACTTGCTTCAAAGGTTATGGGAAAGACATAATCTTATATAACCTTTACAACTTAATTTCACCTAATCTTTCTACCTCATTTATTATGTGAAACATGCTAACAGAAGCTTAGGGTGTTTTAACTCACACAACCAAAGTTACAGTCCTAGAACTATTTTGTGATTCTTCAGTGGAAACCAAACCAAAATGTAATCAAGGGGTACCCCTGTAGAGGTATGTAGTCACAAAATCCTAGAACTGTTTCTGCCCCCTCTACAGATTCCTAGAAAAATAGCTTTCCAGATTTTATTCAATGCCTCCATTACTACCTTATAAAACAGTGTATTCCATTTTTTGAATAGTACTAATTATCTATGGTCATGTATTGTTCCAATATTGTTCATGTATTCTAAAATGTGTCTTCTATCTGTCAGAAAAAGGAAGTGATAGGCATTGCCCTATTGCATCTATCAACTTAGGTGCTTAATAGATAACAATTCTTGTTATTTCTTCCCTTAAAATAGCTCATTTTGAGGGGAAGAATGCAGCAACACTTTGACGTTTGATTGAGGAGGAGGAGGAAGAAAACTCTGAAAAAGAAAGATGGGTGTTTTTCCATTTCTATTAATGGCATTATATCTTAACTGATTATGAAACTAACTAGGATCACAATTTTAAATGCTGAATTGAAAGACATTAAATATAAGTAAAAATGAATTATATCTGTAATTGAGCTTCAAGTCTAAGGAAGCAAGATATATTTTAAGAGATTACTTTCCCCTCTTTTCCCCACAGCAACTCTTTACCAATGTTAAATAACAACCAATAAGATGACGAATTAACAGAATTCCCTCTGAATCACCTCCTCCCTCCCAGTTCTTAATAAAGGTGAAACCTATTATTTAAATAGAGGAAGGATTAAACCACATAGATTCAAGTTACACATAGGCAAAAATCTGTCCCTGTTGCTGAAAATAAATGCCACAAGAGGGGGTGGGCAGCGATGGTGCTCAAGTTAAAAACCAGTTTCCAAGTGTGAACAATCTACCTCCCTTGTACAACACAATGAGATCTAGAAACCACCCAAAATTATGCAAAAGATATCTTGCTTCTGGTAAGGAAAAGTGACATGATGGTATTTTCATTTCTATGTGATTTTAAATAAGACTTTTCTAAGGACCTGCATCGATGATGGATGGACCTTTTTCCTTGAGAGTCTCCAACTCAGTTTCTCAGTTGAAATCAAGACTATTTTAAGCTATACCTCTGTAAGGGCAGATAGCCATAACACAAAAGAGAGACTGACTCTTTGATATCACTAGAAATGCCATATGTGCAGACTTTTTTGACATAAAATCTTTATGTTACATTTCAGATTTTGTATATGGCACTTAATTTTTAATGAGAATCTAAATATCAGCATTATTCTTTAATTCTGGAATTGTTCTTCCAAACCCCAATCTTAGTTGAATTGATTTGTTTTTATTGCAAACATACAAATCAGGTTTTAGCTTCTCCCTCTACTCATAGGGATAAGAACTGGATTTATGACCTCACTAGTATAGGGGATTCCTTGGTGAAGAAAATACTTCTACCATGAAGAAGCAGCTTCTCTGTCTTTTGAGGAATTGCCTATAGCACTGAGAAGTTAAAAGTCTTGTCCAGGACATTTGTGCATCAAAGACAAGACTTGAACCCTTATGAGATGATAATGGGAGTTTGGTTTTGTTTTTTTTTTTTAGCAGAAATGTACAAATTTCAGAGAGCTGGACTTATAAAAGAAACCAAACTTTTTGGTAACATGCTTGCCGTGAAGCATTCTTTTCTTTTTTTTTTCTGCTAATAAATAAATGCTGTGCTTCTCTTAAAAGGCATAGAAGTCTATTCTACCCCAAGCTTTTCCTTCCAACTATGAACTTATTAAGCTAAACATGGTGGTTAACAGCTTAAGTTAATTCTTCCATGTGTAGGACTTACATAAATTCATGGACTTTATTACAAACTCAGCTGCAGTGTAAATTATTGGGTAAACTGTTTTCATCTCAAACACTTTCAAAATCCACAACAAAAATAGTAGGCCAGCTGCCCACACTACAAGGAGAGACCCTCATTAGATGTCATTTGCATCCTATTAACCACTGAGCTGTGGGTCATTCACTGCCTGTCAAGCATTCAACTCATTCTTTTTGTGTTAATTAGCAGAGAAATAAGGAGTTAATGAAGATCTTATGATCTGTGATGATTCGTCTGTGTTGTTTCAGATGAATCCCTGCTCTCTGACCACTCCACTGAGCCTCTAGTCTCTGAATAACAGAGAAATAGATGGGAGGGAGCTTTTCCAAGACCCTGAGAGTGGCATTCTCAAGGGGCCTTTTGCATGGTGGGCTTTGTTAGCTCAAGATTAGAAGGAGTTAATTGCTTCAAGATTGCTGGGAGATTAGGTTACTGGGTGTGTTGTATCTATGTAAGCATATGTCAGGGCTAGTTAGAAGATAGAAGATGCTTATTTTAATAAACTTATGAAAGGAAGAATTAATTTGTCATTACATTGGAAATCTTACTTTATTAACTTAATTTGAAAATGTAAAGCTGTCTGAAACACTGGTTTTCACTCACTTTCCTTCTGAATATGGATGAATCTTAGATTAGTTCAATGTGCAACATTGTTGGTTCAGGGCTCTTTCTGAGCATTTTTCACTCAGTTTTTGGGGTGACCTCTCACTTTGGGCAAGCGAAGCAGCAGTAGCAGCATTAGTAGTTGTTCTTCTGTTGGGTATGACTTAATCTTACAAAGGATACACTTCAGTCCTGATAAAGGGATGACCATCGATTTCCCCATATCCTTCCTTGGCCCAGAGTCTTCACCATTAGTATCCCGGCACCTGCCTCTAGAGGCACTGCTATGACCTCAGGGTAGTTAGGCAGTATTTTAGGGACCTGATTGTCACAGAATTTTCTGTCAATCAATTAGTCAAACAATAAGAATTTATTAAGCACCTACTGTGTTCTAGTCTGTTTAGGCTCTGGAGATCAAGGACAAATAAAATGAATCCTCTGCTTCCTTGCCCAACTTGTTACCCTAGTCCGGGGCTAGGTTGCCTCCTGGGATATTTGTCCAGATTCTGACAAACAGTATGTTCTAATCAAATTGATATTCGTTGTAATCCTCAAGTTTGAAAATGTTCCCTTTACTTCCTCTCTTCTACACTTTTGGTCATGCCATCCCCTCTGCTTGGAATGCCTTTGCTTCCTCCATTTCCACCCATTAAAATTTTACCCTTCTTTTAAGGTACAGTTGAAAAATCCTATCTGAAGCTTTCCCTGATCAAGAGACCTGGAAACAATGACTCCACTGTTGGAACTATAATCCTTTGTTCACACCACTTATGAGAACTCATAATTATTTCTGTGCATGCCTCTCCATCCTCCCTCCCCCATCTCCAGAAGCATTTCTCTTCTGTTTGAAATAAATGTGTATTGCTTAGTGCAGAGAAAGTGCAGGCTTGCATTGGGGGAGGTAATTTCCTTACCTGGGTGTTCCCGATACCAATGAAAACACAGGTCTATCCCTATCCCTTGGATTTTCTTTATATTTATTTATTGGTCATGTGTTTCATTCTCCAGTGGAATGATAGACTTCTTGAGGACAAGGACTGCTTCATTCTTTTTTCTTTGTATTCCTAGTACCTGCCATGGAGCTTTGTGCATAGAAGGCATTTGTTTGTGAAATGGAAGAAAGAAAGCAAGACTTTTTTAGCACCTACTATGTGCCATGCTTTACAAATGTTATCTCATTTGAGATTCACAATAACCCTGGGAGGTAAATATGATTATTGTCCCCATTTACAAATGAGGAAATGAAAGCAAACAGAGGTCATCTGACTTGCCCAGGATTGCACAGGTAGTAAGTAACTGGGGCCAGATTTGAACTTAAGACTACCTGATTCCAGGTCAGCACTCTATCTGATATGCCACCTCAATTGTCTCTAAAAAAATATTTTAAATATTTTAAAAAGAATATTTTACCCCTTCTACTAATCCCCTTAAGAGCAAAGGCCAGATCTTACAAATATTCCCCCACACATGAAGTACACTCTTCCGTCGTTGATGCCTCTTGGAAACTCTGGGTCTTCCAAAGTTTAGCTCCTTTACAGTGTCCTAAACAGAGCATTTTCTTATTTCCTCCTTCCCCTAAATTGTGAGTACTCTATGCCTCCCGCCATCACTTTTTATTTAATTTGAATGTGCATGCTGTTCCCCTCTCTCTCCGATAGAACATATGCTCGTCAAGGGCAGAAACTGGTTTTTATTTATTTTTTTATTCCCAGCACATTTTTTTTTTAAAGAACCTATGATTTCACCAGTACGGTGAACTCCTGGGGAGTAAAGTTACTTTACAATGCAAATCTGCCATTTATAGAATTTGAGAATTGCCTGCTGCACTTATAGGTTGAAAAGTTTGCTCAGGATTATGCAGCCAGCATGGGGTAAGTAAGAGTCAGGACTCGAATCTAGCTCCTCTATTATATCATTATATGCTGCTTCTCACTCTACACATAGTAGGCCTTTGAATGCTAGTTGAATTGAATTGCAACTGAACTATCATATTCTCCGTAACTCCCAACACATGGCCTTGTACATCTTATAACTAGTCTTCAATAATATTTGTCAAATGGACAAACGGAGGGATAAATGAATGAAGTACAAAACTAGGGCACATGATAGAGGGTCGAAGACCATTCTTTTTTCTTGCTAATATTCAACTGGAGACAGTTCAATAAATAAAATGCCATACTGCTTAATGAACATAATAAATGTCCTGTGACTTCAGCTTCAAAGTACCAAGGAAGGAACCTTGTGCCTTTCAAATTGTGTGTGTGTGTGTGTGTGTGTGTGTGAAATACACGTGTATGTGCTTACTTTTTCAGTTCTACCCCCTGTTAGCAAAAGCAGCCAAACAAAATTATTATATAGCTTTATAAAAGATTTGGGGAGATGATGTGATATTTTTTTGTCAGATTATGATATCTTTGGGTTGAGATATAGGATTGGAAATGATGGTTAAGAGATCTGGGTTTAATCCCAGCTCTGCTACTAGCAAGCTGTATGAAACTGAGGGAATCATTTTGTCTCTTTGGATCTCAGTTTCCTTACCTGTAAAGTGAAGGAGTTCAAATCAATGATCTGAAAGATTCCTTTCAGCTTTGCCCTTCTATGACTCTCAAACCCTGCAAGTCTTAGAAAAAACAATCTATTGAAATTATAGATGATGCAGCCTGTCAATATTGATATTGGACTCTTATTCTGAAATCCTGTTACACATTAACATTGTCACTCTTTCCTGAGATAACATTAAGATGCACTGGAAAGAAAACTAGTAAACCTCTAAAAAAACCAAGATGGATCCCATTGACACTCTGATATTAGAAAGGGTCTGCCTGCTTACCAAGAAAAAAGAGACCAGAGAGGAGGCTCTATAATTATGCTGTCTACAGAGTCTTCCAGGATTTTGTCAAAGTTTGCCATTATTTTTTCACTGGGCAAAGAGATTCAAACTATCAGGACTTTCTCCATCTAGCACAGTTAGCTCATCAAGTCAGAAAGTAGGGATGTAGCAAATATCATAAAGAGAATGTAAGTGATTTTGTGAGATTACTTTCCCATATATTAGAGGTCTACATTTATAGAACAGTTTCCTGGTAGCAGAGCTGGGATTAAACCCAGATCTCTTAACCATCAGTCCAACTCTATCTCTCAAACCAAAGATAATCATAATTGTCAAAAGGTGTAACACCATCTACCCAAATTTATCATAAAGCTGTTAAATATTTTGACCCCATACTCATTCATTGGGAATATGTATACAGTCAGCACACATAGTGGGATTGCTACCTTTAAAGCCTGTAAAAGACCTAGCCTAGGCCCATGAATTCATATTACAAAACATGAAGGATAGATAAGAACACATTTCCTTTCTTTTTTCTTAGAATCCCATGTTTATTCTTCAAAAGGTCTCCATTAAAGATTTTTGAAGGAGGAGATTTTTTGGACTTTGGTGGTTTGGGGAAAGAGGTATCTTTGGATGGAGAGAACCCATGGAAAATGTGCATCAATTGCACATCCTGCAAAAAAAAGAACTATTGAACCAACTTCTGTATAAAACATAAAATGAAATAAGCAAAGAAATGGTCAACAATGCAAAAACCTGCAAACAACACCCTTATTTCTCTGCAAGATTCCAGTCAAGTTGTATCAAATTCCAGTTGACTGACTGGGATTCAGCCAGTACTTGTCTCCATACTTATAGCATTATTATCCAGATGTAATTTGGATCATAGAATAAGAAATTCAGAACTAGAAGGGACCTCAGAGATTATCTAGTCTAAGCTTTTCATTTTACAAATGATGAAACTGAGGCCAATGTGGTTTAGTGACTTATCCAAGGATAAATAGTCCCAGGAAGATTTTTGATATTGAGATCAGATCAACATTTCATGTGTACAAAGGCACACATATGTCTTAGATTCAGAAAATTCTGCCTCTGACACATACTCACTGTTAAGAGTTGGACAAGTCACCTAATTTACGTGTCCCAAGCAACTCTCTACGAATATAAGTAATAAATGCATTTCTGATCTGCATCAGTGGAGGGAATTTCTATATTGGATTCCCTACAGTGCTAAAATCACATCTGAATAAAAAAATTGCAAAGACTATAAAGTTTGGCTTAACTATACATAGCCCTAGATGAGGTTTGAGCCAATTTTTCTTAGCAAGTTAAGATCATATTCCTTCTTTCTTTCTGAAGTGGCAGACTTTGGGAGGCTTTAATACATTTCAAGCTTAACAGAAATTTACAAAGTCAAAGGTAGCTCAAGATAGCAAAGAAATGAGGGGTGCCATGGTATGGTGTATATGGAAGACATGAGTTCCAATCTTGCCTTAGATACTTGCTTGCTCTGTGATTCTAGGCCTTGGTTTCCTCATCTACAAAGGAAGAGATTGATTTGATGGCCTTGAAGGCTCCCTATGATACTTTGAATGATTCTTCAGATCTGCTTACTTGTCCATCCATATTTTTTTGAGGTTAGTTGGAAGAATATCACAGATCTGATTGCCTGAAATTTTATAACCCTTGAAAATAGTAAGTATTTAGTAATGGCAAATTGACTTTCTATTGCTATCTCACATTGATATTATTTTAAAAGATTCTAATTATCTCTTTACTTCGTAGGCGTGAGGTTAAAGGAAGCATGTGAACTAGTAGGAACTCTCTGCATATATGAATCAATTGAATGAGAAATTAAGAAGAATATGCCTGCAGTTCATAAACCGAAGGAGTTTAACTAAGGCTCAAAGAGAGAAACATATTGGACCCATATTTGCAAGTGAACCGTAATATGAAGAGTGAATATAGAGACACTAAACTTCTTATTTTTGAGTTAGGGTATGGGTTTCATTGCAATTAAAATACTTCCAACACATTTTAATTGCTTTCTATACAAGAATAGTTTTCTTGCATAGGTTCAAGCTGGTGATTCATTGATTTGAAAAGAACAACAAATAATCATTAACGAGTTGGGAGGGAGGGGGCTGAGTCGGTATAAAATGTTATTTATGATAATAGGCTGAATGCATGGAAAGGGACCGATTCCCCGAACATCGTTTATTTCCACATCCTCCTGACCTTTGCTGTGAGAAGCAGTCATGAATCAGTTATGAACGGCCATCGCTAAACAATGAAAATAAATGATGCATGAATTTATTTGTACATCTGGATAATAATGCTATAAATATGGAGACAAGTTATGGCAGAATCCCAATCAACTCTTGGAATGAACTGGGATTTGACACATTTTGACTGGAATCTTGCAGTGAAATAAGGGTGTTTGCAGGTATTAAACAAAGTTTTATTCTTGACCATTTCTTTAGTTATTTCAAATTATGTTTTATGTAGGAGTTGGTTCAATAGCTATTTTTTCCAGGATGTGCTCCTGATGTACATTTTCTTTGGGTGCTGGCTACCATTCTTAAGGGATAGACTTTAATACATTTCCCCTCTATATATCAGTAGTAAAGTTAAAAAAAGTGTATATATATATATGCATATATATGATATAGATGCATATGTATATATTGATCCGAATGACTATCATGGAACTATGGTAATGAGAAAGCATATATACAGTTTTTCTTTATAAGAATTATTAATTTATTTTGGGAGTGGGGACAGCTTTATAATTTCATCCACATGGAGAACTACTAAAGGAAAAAGTTTCCTTCAATGATAGCTTTAAAAAAAATTTTAAACTTACTAATCATCGCCTAAAGCAAACAATCAGACATAAAATTAGGAATAAAATCTTATATATGATCCTAAGCATTTAACAAAGGAGAATTTAAAAATTACAAATGAAAAAATCCCAAATAGAAATTGTATTTGCTCAGCTATTATGCTACCCTTAAATTTTCTTCTTCGTTAATATGATTGTAGTCAATGTGTGTGTCTCTGTGTGTGTGTATCTCCAGTTAAGCTTAGTTTTATATCACTTTCCATAAATTTTTATGTTCTTTGTATTTATCATCATGGTAACAATGAATTACAGGTTTGAAGATTGGAAAGGATCCTCATCAGTCTCTAGTCCAAGCTTACCCTACAAAGGATCTGTACTAGAAGACAGTCAACAGGTGTTCTCGACAGGTGAGAACCTTTTCCCTGAAGGCCTCCAATGAGAAGGGAATGAGAATAAAATTCAATATTGACCACGATAAAGAAGTATGTTTCTGTGCTTATCTCCATTATAATGTTTGTTATCTTAATCTAAAAAGTAGATGGATTTGGAGTGACACTATATTAAATTCCCATTCATCCCTAAACCATATATTCTGATCGAAAACTTTCTGCTTCCTCTCCCCTATCCATTAGGCACTCCCCCAGAGAACAACTTTGTAAAAGATTGTTCACTGGTGTTTAGCTTGAGATGCCTTTAAAACAGTGAGTTTGGAGGTTTGGAAGAAAACTTACCAGTTGTCATCAAATCCATTTTCTATTTCTAAACAATTCACATCTGAACTAGCCAATTAGTTCAGCATCTGTGTTATTTTTAAAGGCTTCTAAGAAAAACTATCTTACACCTTCAATAATATGTTTCTAGTGGCAGCTAGGTGGTATCCTGGATAGAATTCCAGGTCTCAAATCAGGAAGACCTACATTTAAATCTGGCTTCAGACACTTACTAGCTGTGTGACCCTGGGCAGGTCATTTAATCTTATTTGCCTCAGTTTCCTCATCTATAAAATGAGTTAGAGAAGGAAAGGACAAACCACTCAAGTATCTTTGCCTAGAAAACCCCAGATGGGCTCATGAAGAGTCAATCAGCTAACCACAACAGACTAGCAATAACAATCTGTTTCAAGGTTTAATGAGTCATAACTAAAATTGTTTCTTTATATCAGCTTGAGTCTTTTGTGATAAAAAGTTTGTGGTTTTCTTTTTAAACCTATGCTATGTTATGTAGGAGACTTTTGCTCCTTACAACCTTTGGAGCCATATCTAGACTAGGCGAGGAAGAGCAGGATTTTGCCCCAGGACACTAAAATTTAGAATATAAAACAATTACTATAATAACTAATTTTCTTTGCCACTCAACTGAATTGTAATTGATTGCTTCCTATATTTTTGCATAATAAATTGTACTGTTTATTTCAAAGTATATTTATACCATCTACCCTGGGTATACTGTTGCTTCAGGCACTAAAATATACAGAAACTAGGGATCTTGAGGTTGGAGAAAAGAAGAAATAATTCTCTTATTTGAAAACACACAAACACATACTAATACAAAGTATTATTTTTCCAGGTGCAATTAATTCAGTGTCTCATCTTAAAGTGGTTGCACTGTGGCCAACTATCCCTACTAGATTACGAAGTCTAGAACAGAAGCTAGACCTGGAAATACCAAGACTCTGTTGCGTACTCCTTTATCATAGTGCATCATAGAACCTGGAGTTCTCTGTCAGTGTATTAAACTTTGTCCTGATAAGTGGATAAGAGTGCTTCAGTCTGTCTTGAACTTTATTCCAAAATAAAGTTCATTTTGAATTTTATTCCTCCTTGCCATGAGAGTCAGTTATCATTGTTGACAAATAATGACTATGTGCACCATTTTATAATCCAAGTAAAGGGTCAAATCTCAACCAAAACCAGGCTTTTTACAACCTCACATATTTTATATACCTCCATCCTAAGGGACTTTTTTTAATTGAATATGTTCCATTTTGAATTCAACCTTGCAAAGGTAGAGTCAGGACAAAACTGTCTGTCTGTGTATATTTTTCAAGAGGGAATCAAAAGCCTTTCTTAGGTTTGGATATGACACATGTAATAATCTCTCAGCTCTGCTGGTTTCTATATGAATGAATGCAATATCTTTGTTGTAAATATACATTTCAGAAAACAGAAAAAATGGTTTAACCAACTCCTAATGCCAGTATCCTAGTTAGCCAATATGGACACATTGTTTTTTCCACTACCTTCTGTTCCCATTCTCTGCCCTATTAAAAAACTTGTGTACTTGAACAAGAATTTGATTGACGCTCAACATCCCTTACCCAGAAGAGACCTAAATCCAGTCTTCTATTTGGGTAACATGCCATAAACTGGTAACAGATATTCTAGATTTGGGGGTGGAGGGCCTTATTATTCATGATGACTGACATTGTCATGAATTGGTAATGAGGACAGTACTATCAAAGAGAGATCAAGTCCAAAGCCCTCAGATCGCTATGAAATACAGCATTCTGTTTACGCGCTGTAACCTCATCCTTTTAAAGGGAACTCAAATGGGAGGCTTAGCTTTCTCATTGCAGCTGCAGAGTCCTTGGTCTCCTGATCTCCAGCAGTAAACTGACCTCAATGATTGGAGGAGCTGGTTGCAAAAGGAAAACGGACAAAGACAAAGAAGACCAAACCTATCAACCAAAAGATGAAAGTTTCCAATAAAACCAGGCTGTCAATATTTTATGAACTTAGTGGTACATAAAATTCACATTCTCTGATTATATACGTCAGATCCCTAAATATCACAATCATGTTATTTTGCTAAAGATATCCTGGTGGTGGATCTGTAGATGATTTACATAAATGAGACATTTGCATAAATTAAATTAATAAGTATAAATACGTGCTTATAAAATGCTGATACTACTTACTACCCTCATAAAAATAAATCATGAGGGGTGGCATATGATAGGACATGCGGTTTCTGGGTAATCATTGCATGCCCCTGACGCATGTTTGGCATTTTGTTGCCAAGGGAAAAGGAGAGTTAACTCAGATGAGTACATTCCTGAGAATGCTGTTCTGCATGGCAAGTTGTGTAACTGACTTATAGGAGAGGAAGCCATATGCTAAACTGTTGGAAGTAAGGCCACTGGTCTATTGAAGGCACTTTGTTCAAAGGAAACACATGACCTGGGGGAGGGGAATCTCATAAATACCTTCACCATTCAGTTACCACCACTCTGTTGCTTTCTTTTTTTTCCAGCATGTGCATCACTTGTGTGGAAGAAAGAATAAATCTCTCAGAGATCTGCCCCAATCATTCCAACTGATCATTTTGCAGGAGAAAAAAAGAAGAAATAGAAACAAAGACAAAACCTCATTTAATAAAAAATTGTCAAACCCAATTTAATGGGCAAATTGGTATTGCTTTGGGTGACATTGCAATTAGAAATGTTATAATTATTAATTTATGGAAGGGAAGAAAAAGACTTTTTCACATTATAAACATAAATTTCTAGGGAATCCTCATGAACAAGCAATGGAGATATTGGATGAGCCCAACTCCAGCACACAAAGTTCAATTTTTGAACAAAATGGCATACTTGTAAGTCATTGAACAATTTTAAAAAAGAAGGTTTACTTTGCTTCAACACAGCAAGGATGCACAACAAAGATACATAACAAACACCCCACCTTGTCTCTATATGAAAATTATCTTGTCAGTAGGGCAGGGTGTGGTCTTTAAACATCCTCCAAATCAGAGGGACCCGACTCCATATGAGTGGAACTTTTCATGTCCTTAGGTGACCAGGAAGTTACATTAAGGGAGGCAGGTACCCAGACCCCAGGGAGATGAAAACCTGCATTTTGCAGAGTAAGGGGACAAGGGGCATCTTGTTCCTATCAGAGATCTATAGACCATAGAGAGTCATATCTCTGAGATTAAGTAAGGGGTTCTTAATCCTGTGTGTGTGTGTGTGTGTGTGTATGTGTGTGCACGTGTGCGGGTGTGTGTGTGTGTGTGTGTGTGTGTGTGTGGTGAACGCTTTTAACTGTGTGATGAAGCTTATGGATCCCTTTTCAGAATAATATGTTTAAATAATTGAAAAAAATGTTAAATTTCAATTTGACATTAGGGAAAGATGTAGTTATTTTTTCCCATCCAAGTTTGTGGATTGCTGCCCCCTTTTTATCTATCTACCCCTCTCTCTATCTCTATGTCTCTTTTTGTCTCTCCTCTTTCTCTCTCTGCATGTTTTTCTCTTTCCCTCTCTCCCCCCTCTATCCTTTCTTTCTCTGTCCGTGCTTCTGCTCTTTTCCTCCCTCTCTCCTCTTTCTCTGCACCTGTTTCTCTTTTTTTGTATCTTCTTCTCTCCTTCTCTGTCTGCCTCACTCCCTTTCTGCCTGTCTCCTCCCCCTCCCTCTCTCTGTTTCTCTCATTCTCTGTCTGTCTCTCCTTTCTCTCTCTGTATTTCTCCTTGTCACTCCTTTCTCTCTGTCTCTGTCTCTCTTTTTTCCTCCACAAGATGCCAAGTGCCATTGATTCTCCCTTTATAACATCTCTCTCAACCGTCTCTGTCTCTCCCTTTACTCTGCTGTCATATTAACATCTTAATTCAGGCTTTCATCCACTCTGTTAGACTGTTAGAATAGTGTCCTTGTTGGTCCCCCTGCCTTTGAGCTCGCATATCTCCAATCCATCCTCCATGCAGCTCATGAAACTCCTTAGCCTGACCTTTATAATGTCTCTGACCTTCCTTTTTGGCCTTATTATTTCCTTTAATCAAAACATTTTTAATTCCCTAATTTAATTTCCCAAGATACCTAATTTCCTAATTTAATCAAAAAATGATAATCGTTGCTATAAAGAATTTCCACTCTAATCAAGGGTAGCATGGCAGAAGACCTGGATTCAAATCCAGGTTTGATTCAGGACCTGATTCTGGTAGCTATTTGACTATGTGACCCTGTAGAAATCACTTATCCTTTCAGAGAATCTAGAGTACTCTTAGGCTGTAAATTTCAGAGAAGGAGCCAGCTTGCATTGGGAGAGGGAGTTTCCTTACTTGAGTGGGAGGACAAGAGAAGATACCCTTGTGGAGAGCATAATGGGGAAAGTCCAGAGAGTCTGAAGTCTATAGAGCAATGAAGAACTGCTCAAACTCTCCTTTCCTCATTTTTTTTATCCTCCACACCTAGCACTGTGTCTTACACATGCAGTAGGCATTGAGTAAGTGTTTCTTGGATTTTTGTTTGCTGTTCTGTTGATGGTCTCTCCAGTAAGGACAGATGGCACTGAAGTTATTGGCATGCAGATCAAAGTTTGATTCTGAGGCCAATAGCTTCAATCTCCAGACTTTCAACATTCAAGTTTCTCTAAGGAGTTCCCATTTTTCCTTTGCCCGTATTTCTGTGAAATATTACTCTTTTAAAGTGAAGTCTTCTTTCTTTAAAAATAACCTTTATTCAGATGAAATTTTGGGGAGGTTGTTGAAAGTTCAATTATTGCCTTCAATTGTGCTTTAAATAAAATGCTTGGCTTTTATTCTTTAAAAAAATCCACTGGTGAAATTCTTATCTTTCCTCTTGAGAATGGACCAACCAAAATATTTCTTTTCTTTCATTAACATCCTCTTCAAGCTTTTAAAAGCCATAGCTTGTACAACTGGAAGTTTCCAAATCAACTTTTGATCTTTCCCAATCTTCCATGCCATGCACAGGTTCCCCCGGTGTTTAAATGTAGTAATAAATGAATGCATCAAAAAGTTGTTATCAAATACTTACTATGCACCAGATCCTGTGTTAAATATTGAGGATACAAATATAATAAAATGGTAGTATGTACCAGACCCTATGTTAAGTACTGAGGATAAGAATATAATAAGCTAAGACAGTTCCTGTCCTCAAAGGGCTTATGTTCTAACATAGGAAGATAACTCCTATAGGAAAGTCATGTCTGAGAAAGGACTTTCTACCCTGGGAAGTCAAAGGTTGGTGAATATAGCTGTAGATCAATCAGATCATAAATTTTTTCCATGAGGAATGGTAATGTTGATTTGATTACTGTTCCTATAGCAAGAGGTAGGGGATAGGGAAAAGCAAACCATGTAGAGTGGAAGAAAGATAGCCAAGGTGTATCACGTTTTGTCTCTCCCCTGCTTGATATGGTAAACTCTAGTCAATCAGCAGAGCTATAGTCCCAGAACTAAAGCTCAAGGTCTGACTTGGAGCCTAAGGGTGGAGTGATAGCAGACTTCAGTGGAAGGGAACCATGTCACAGAGATCACTCAGGCACAGCATAGCTGGGTTTTGAGTCAGCTAGATATGGTGAACTCATACCAATCAGAGAAGCATGTCTTCAAGATGAGAGAAATCAGTTTATACTTTCCATGATGGTACTTGCAGCCAGTCCCTGAAGTGGTGTGATTTACAGAACTCCACCAAACTCTCAATTTTTCTTGGGATAAATTCAGGCCAGACCATGCTCAGGAAAGTCAACTGGGCTACTCATAGTTCTCCAGACATGCCCCAAATTTCCCGGTCTTTGTAACTTTTTTTTGCATATCTGGAATACTTTTCACTGGGATCTGTCAATTTTTTTTCATTCTTCATGACCTAGCTAAAATGACACCTTCCCCATGGAGTCATTCCTTAATCCTTCCTATCCCAACCCCCTCCCACATGCACATACTCAACCAACTTCTTAACTTTCTCCTCCCTCTGAACCGCCATAGTTGCTCAGAATGGTCAGGTATGGAAGGATTTTGATTTGCATAATTAGAAGGAATATCCATAGCCATGAGATCATGACTCCATCGGAATTCAGGAATATTGGACTACTTAGAATACCCTACCTTGAAGTATAGTTATGTGTGTGCAGTTCTCAATAGACTCCAAGTTCCATGAGCATGAATGCTGTCTTTTATTCATCTTTGCTCCCCAGCAGTGCCTATCCCTGAGGAAAGTTTGGGAAATCATAAGGTTGATGAATACAGCCCTGGGGCAATCACTTCACATATCCTTTCCATGAAGATTGGTAATATTGATTCTATTATTTGCTTAATAAATATTTAATTTAATTGGGCAAATGTATATTTTTCTAAGGCATAGGAAAGTACCAGTTCATTGTCCATTAAGTTTTCCTTCCACTGTTATCATGTTATGATTTGATGGAAATTAACTAGCATTTATATGGGGCATTAAGGTTCACAAAATACTTTCCATATATTATCTCATCTGATCCTCACAATAACCCTGGGAGGTAACTGATATCACCCTATTTCACAGGTGAAGAAACTGGGGCACAGAGAACAGATTAATTGATTTGCCTAGGATCAGACAGCTAGCACTTGAGACAAGATTTAAACTCAGTCTTCTTGACTCTAAGTCTGAAACTCTATGCGTTTTACTACCTAGCTGCCTGGCTCTACACCTTACTATCTGTGTGACCCTGGAGCCCATTTAAGAGCCTGCATAGTAGTCCAGGCCAAAGGTGATGAGCACCTGATGTCATATAGACCTGATGTCTATATGAGTGCAGAGGAGGCAATATATGTGAACCTTATTGTGGGGAAAAATGACAAGATTTCGTAATTGATTGGATACGTATTATGATGAAGAATAAGGAATATCTGGAATTGACTGTCTCAAGAGATGATGATTTCTTCCTCATAGGAGGCCTTCTAGTAGAGACTGAATGATCACTTGCCAGATAGGTCATAGTAGGAATTCCTTTGTATAGAGTTTGGAATAGACATCTACTGAGTTTCCTTCCAACTCTCAAATCCAGTAATTCTGTGAGTCAGTAACACCAAGCTTGGGAAACTGGGTGACTGGGATGAGGATAGTACATTTGGAAGTAGTAGGGTGATTTGGGAGAGGGGAAAGTTGGGGGAGAGAGGAAGAAAATGACTTACATTCCAGGCTTGCTGAGTTTAAGATATTTCCAGGACATCCAATTTATAATGTTCAATATGCAGTTGTTGATGGGGGACTGGAGCTTCAGCGATAGAGAGAGAGACAGAGAGGGAGAGAGACAGACAGAGAGAGAAAGAGAGAGAGAGAGAGAGAGAGAGAGAGAGAGAGAGAGAGAGAGAGAGACAGAGAGAGACAGAGAGAGAGAGAGAGAGAGAGAGAGAGAGAGAGAGAGAGAAAGAGAGAGAGAGAGAGATTACAGTTAGACAAAGATATATAGATCTGGGAATCATCTGCATAGAGATGATAAAGGAAACCATGGGAGCTGATAAAATCAGTAAATGAGAAATTATGGAGAGAAAGGAGAAGAGGACTCAGGATAGATCTTTAGGATGCAGTGAGTAGTTTTGTCATGGGTGAAGATACAGTAAAGGAAGCTGAGAAGTAGTAACTGGACAAATGAGAGGAAGACCAAGACCAAGTGACAAAGACCGAGAGAAGAGGGCACATCCAGGAGAATGAGATCAACAACGTCAACACTTTCAGAGAAATCAAGCATCCAGCAGGATAAGGACTGAGAAGAGGAAATTAGATTTGATAATCAACTGATCACTGGTAACTTTGGAGAGAGTAGCTGTTTGAATGAAGAGGTTGAAAGCCAGAATGTAGAGGTTTTGGGATATTAGTGGTCATGTTCTCTGAAAAGAGAAATACTCTTGCTTCCACTCATGTTTAACTGATGGATCTAGGAGCACTCAAGCTCTTGAACTTAATAGTTTGCCTACAAAGCTAGAAGTGTCCATCTCTGCATTGCTACATGATGACATATATTCAAAGAAACAGACTTAAAACAGAAGAGGCAGCCAGAGGTCCAGGGGGCAGTTTAGGTCCACCAAGGTAGCACATATGTTCATTGCCATGAATGAGCAGCTTACATGGCTGTCAAAGTGGTGATGAGTCCCACCCTACTCCTACCCCAGTCTCCTGTGAGTCCAAGAAAAAGGCTTGCAGAATCCCCATTCTGATGAGTTTGGACAAAAGAGAGCACCAGGGGGCCAAGTCACTCTTTTTAGACCTACATGGGTCATTCTTCCCGATTCAGTAGCCACGCTGAATTCAGTGTCATAGCACCTAGTCATGAGGCAGAGGAAAGCACTATGGGAATACGCAGGTCTGTTAGCATGGGGCTGAAATCCCTTTGGGAGCAAAAACATATGTACAAATGGGCTCATCTCTATTACATGTAAAATAGGGCTAATAACATTTGTAGTTAGCTGATCCCCACTACTTTCTCTTCAGAAAAAGAGGATGCAATGAATTTGAAACACTATATATAATGGACATCTGGTATATGGATTAGTTTTTGCTGAAATGTTTTTTTCCTTTGTTATAAAGGATGGCTCTCCAAAAGGATAAAGCAGTATATTGGAAATATAAGTGATGTGATCATAAAAAAATCAATAAAATTTACTCTTAAAATAAAATTTTTTTTAAAAGAAACTTTTAAAATATAAAAAGAACTTCTCTGTATATCTGCCTCATAGAGTTGTGAGACCTAAGTGAGATGATGTGTAGAAAGTATTTCATAACCTTGAAATGGTATGTTTAAATTGTAAATTACGATGATTATTTAGGAAAAGTTTACGATCAGAGAAATTAGTTAATTAGAATACATTTGTTGAACTTAATATCAATCACATTAATACCTCATATTGCAAATGCTGCTTGCCCCATTTTAGACAACAAACAGAGCTTTCTCAAGGGGAAAATTACAAAGGAGTTCTTCTCATTGTTTATGTTCTGGGCCGAATTATGAATCATCAGAATCTCTGAAGGTGTCAAAAATCTATTAATGTAATATATATGATTATGCGGAATTCAGAGAAATGTGGAAAGACTTTTATGAACAGAGTGAAGTAATATCACAAAGAGAATGATGTTCACAACTGTAATGATGTAAATGAAAACAGCATTAAAGGACAGTTGAACTCTGGCTTATTGTAATGACCAAACATTGTTCCAGGAAACTGATACTGATGATTTCCCTCTTCTTTGTCGAAAGTTAAGGGACTGTAGGGGTGGAGTGAGGAATATTCTGTACAATATAGTAGCTGTGTCAATCATTCTATTCACATTTCTATTTATCAGATCTTTCTCTGGATGCAGTTTGCATCTTCTGTCAAATGTCCTTGGTAGTTAATTTGGAAACTTACATTAGTCAAAATGACTTTTTTGCTCAAAGCTATTCTTAAAGCAATAGTGCTGTTACTGTAGACAATGGTGTCTTGGTTCTAGACCCCACCTCTATTTGAGTTATAAGGAAATTCTGGAATAGATGCTTAACACTCCTTAGAATCCTCTCTGATGCTAACTTTTTAGGGCTAGTTTTATAATATGCAGTGGGCATATCTATGAACTATTTAAGGAGCAAATTTAGAACAGATGCAACACAAATTGAGGGAATTATTAGTAAATTAGAAAATTTAATGGATCTAGAAGGAAATCCAAAATTGGGGAGCATTGCAAGTTTTACAATTTATACTATAATTTTATTGCCTTGGATTTAGATAGTGCCTTCCTTCCAGAGATTCACAGTTTTCATATATTATTACTTTGAGTAATCTGTGAAGTATGTAGCTATCAGTAATGTCATCATTTTGATGGCAACTCACTGTCTATCATCTGTTGATTGAAATAGATATTTTAATTTCCTATATACATCATAGGATTGTAGGATTTTTTAATTAGAAGTAATTTAGGGATCATCTCTTCCAACTAATTTATTTCATAGATAAAGATATAGAGGAGAAGCAACTTATGCAGGGTAGCAAGTGGGAGACCTGGGATTTGAACCCAGGTCTTTTGAGTCCAAATACCATGCTTTTTTTTCTTTTTTGATTAGGTCAGTCTCACATATTTCGAAGAGTGAAAGTAATAGGGTAATGGAAAAACCACTGAGCTAGAAAGCAAGGGAGCTAGGTTCTGACCTTTGATTTGTTGCCGAAGGGCTTTGGACAAATCACTCATGCTCTCAAGGTGTCAGTTTCCTCACCAGGAAAATGAAGGAATTGGACTAGAAGATCTCAGAGTGCATTCCTGATCATGTTATCTATGTTTTATATTAAATATACTTGAGATCCTAAATAGAACCTGACCATATATGAAAAGTTTATGTATAGTCATCAAATGAGATAACCATTGGACTACAGCGGAAAAATCTTAGAAAATCTGGGTTCTAGTCTTGAATCTGCCTTTCCTAGCTGTGACTTTGTAACAGGGCACTTAGTTTTGCAAATTCAATTCAACAGCTGCTTATCAAATGCCTTCTATGGGTGAGCCATTGTATTCAAACATTCTGAGCCTCGGTTTCCACCTCTGTAAAATAAGGGAACCAGCCAAGATGATTCCTAAAGCTCTTTAAAGCTCTTTATAGCTTTAAAGTTATTCCTTGGCAAAGGACTTCAGAACCTTGGAAGAAGTAAGAGAAAAAGATAGTAGGAATGGAGGGAGAAAGAGATATGGGGTTACAGGAGGAAGCCCACAGCCCCTTCAGGACATGAAGCTCCCAGCTATTGACTGACAGGTTCTGAGAGCTCCCCTAGCAGTCAAGCCTCTCAAAGCAAAGGTTTAAGGGAGACCCATTGGAAGTGAAGGCTTCCTGGCAGTGGCAGCAACAGCAGTGACAGCCAGAACTGGGGGTGGGGTGGGGAATTTTCCCCCCTTCATCTCCTTGTGACATCAATCAGAAAGGGCCAGCTTTTGAGCTGAGAAAGAGAGGGTGGGGTAGAAATAAGCAGAAGTAATTTATTCGGGATCTTTGAGAGGATAATAGCCAATTATTTGTTTATAACACTGGTTAAATTTTCATTAGGCAGATTAATGGAATATCATGTACTGTCAACATTGGACTGAGGGGTGGTCTGTAAGAGATAAACGGGCAAACAGGCGCTATGTCTCTCTGAGTAAATTGGTTTTTGCTTTCCTGTTTTTCATATGAAAATGAAAAGGTGGCCAAGGTGGTACATTTTAAAACAGGTCTCAAGATGGGCCAAATCCGTTAACTATGAAAGCTGCTCCTGTCATAAATACATTATAATAACAGCATCAGGCCTATAATTTTGATTTCATGAAAGTCTAGGATAATGTCGATTTTTAACCTGCTCTCTTAATACATACCTCCTCTTGCTGAAGTTCAACGTGGCTTGTGGTGAGGTGAAAGCGTATTACTTTGGGGGGCCTGATTTGGCTGTGTAATGTGTTCAGTATTACAGCTGCTAAGTGCTAGAGGCTCGGGGCTCTTTCTTGTGCATCTTGGTATCATCATTTTGTGGACGGTAGGAGCAGCTTTCTCTGAGTAGTGCCTCTATTATCCCAAGTGCACGTGCACATGCACACACACTAACCCCACATGAACAGTTTCTCATTGTTCCATTCTGAAAGTAGACAAGGAGACGTAACAAAGGAAGGTCCCTGGAGCATGAGACATGAAATGGTCATAAACATTTGGACTGTGGATTTTTAAAAATATTCATTCTCTAATCTCTGTTGAAATTCAACTCAATATTGTTGGAGTTGAAAGCAGGAAGTCTTAGGTTCAGATCCCACCTCTGACACTTAATAATTCTAAGAAATGTGACCAAATGCTCTGTGAGCCTCAGTTTCCTCATTTGTGAGGACAATAATATTTTCAACCTTTCAGGGTTGTGAGATTCAAATGTGAAGACCTAGTCCAAGTATATGATGAACTGTGCTATTCTATCAATGGCAGTCATTATCTTTGTCCTGATTTCCATTTCCCTGCCCTGATTTGTCACTTTCCGCAATACTTTGTATCTCTCTTATACAGTTTTCATGATCTATGTCATGTTTTTGATACTAGGTTGTATATTATGTTTTCTTGCTAGATGAAGTTAGGGAACATATCTTTTTCATCTTTGTGTCTCCACTAGCACTAAGCACACAGTAGATACTTGATGAAAATGGACTGAATCTCAATGGCTACAGTATAAGCAAAACTATTAGCAAACTGGGGGGACAAAACAACCAAACCAAAGTCCTAAACCCTAAAGTGACCTTGTGATCATAGCACTACACTGTGATCAAAAGTTTAATTTACAATTAAAAAAGCTTTTTAATTTTAATTATCTTTATAAAGCCATTCAGATTTCTAGTTAGAACTAAGTGCTACCTTTGGAAGATTTTATTTCTTTAAAAGACAAATGAGGACATCTTTTGCACATATATGTAAATATGCATATACATAAAAAATATGTACATATACACATACAAATACATACATTTGTGATTATGTGTGTATATGTATATAAACATATGTAGATGATAATATAAATGCATATATATATATATACATGCGTATATACACATATACAGATAACACACACACACACGATTCTACTGTGGGGCTGTAAGATTGAAAACCAAGTGAGATCTGTTCTTTTTGTAAAATGCCAAAGCATTTAGGGAAAATGTCTAATAAAGTTCCTTACAAAGTCCACGGACCTAAATATATTATGCTTCAAACCATTTTGGGTCACTTTTACTCACTTCCTTTTAAGAATCTCAGTACCCCTCAAATAATGATCAGTATTTATCGACCCATGATATGAGCATTGGATCTCCTTAAGTTAAAATTATTCACGCTAAGATGTGAATGAGGTTCAGCCTCCCAGAGAGCATTTGTATTATTAAAAAGGATTTCCTACTCTGGGCCACTCTCATTCTTCCTGCCAACCTTCCCATCCTGAGTCTGACAAGGAAAAAATATATAAAGAATCATTATTTCAACTATATGCCATCCACTTCAATCCACCTTCTCACTTTTATAAGTCGGGGAGGGGTTGTTGAAGGCAAGTCATTTATTGGGGAAAGGACTGCGATGGCTCAGCAAACTATAAATTGAAAATCTACAAATGGGGGAAACTTCCTATAGAGAGAATCCCCATGTTTATTGGGCATTTAACACTGATTATTTTTTTCAAGAGAGCTCAAATGAATTACGAACATAGGCACAACTTAAATACATGGAGATGCTTTCCCAACCAGCGTTGAAACTATGATAGAGCATTAAAACTTAGAGGACTCTGACAGCAATTATACACCTTCAGAGCCCAGCACCCATCTAGGAGGAATTATTAGATAAAATGGGAAGCCACCAAATAGGGATATTTACCAAATAGGGATAGCTACCAATACCAAATCTTCTCCTGTTGAGTTCAAGTGATTTCCCTCCCCTTCACATTTTTACTGCCCTCATTGTTTGACTTAGGGCCTATGCCACTGCCAATGGATCATCTCCATCTAGACATCACAAATACATACACAGAGTAGGGTTCTGGCCAATAACTCATATTTCTAAAGAACCGTAAGATTCACAAAATGTTTTCCTCAATACCACCCTCTGAGAAACATAGTATGGGTATTTCCTATTTTCCAGATGAAGACACTGAAACCCAGAGAGGAAAAGTGATTTATACTTAAAGTCACACAGTTGCTAAGTATTCAAAACAGAAATTTGAACTCGTCTCCTGTCAGTCTATAGGGTTGGAGAACTTTCAAGGTCTTTGGGGAAGCAGGACTGAGGAAAGTCTCCTCATTGTGCAGAAAACACATGGATTCTATGCCCTAAATCCCACCTCTTACCCCTACTCCCACCTTCATGTTTCACATGAACAAAATATAGCAAAATCTGGTAGCTGTTGGTAAATATGTTTTCTATATTTGAGGGATCTTGATTCCAATGGAGGGTAAGTTAGGGGATAATCTTAATGCTACTTAAATATTAGAACAACCTCAGTTCTCAGTAGTTTAAATGTACAGCACATAGAGACCTCTTGACCTAGAGTCAGGAATGTCTTCATTCAGATCTCTATTCCTGGCACTTACTAGCTGTGTGACCCTAGGTAAGTCATTTAACATCCGTTTGCTTTGGCAAATTGGGGATGATAGTAGCACCTATCTCCCAGGGTCTCAGTGAGGAAAGAATGAAGTAATATTTGTAAAGTATTTTATAAACCTTAAATCACTATATAAATGCTAACTATATTGTTGTATTGCTATGATTCTCAGAGTCCAGACCTAAGGACTCACTTTAAGTTCAGGTCTGACTATAGCTTAGCCAAGCATTAGCTTAGGCTTGGATTCACTCTTACCTCGTTGGAGACCTGTGTGCCCTCACCTTTAGGAACCTCAGTTTCCTAATCTGTAAAATGGAGATAATATAGCATCAAACTTTAGGGTTGCTGTGAGAACCAAAGAGATCATCGAAGCTCAGATTTAGAGAGAGAGGAACCTCACATGTCATCAAGCCAAACCTCTCATTTTAAATGGAGGATGCTGAGGCGCAAAGAAATCAAGCAACCTGTCCAAAGTCACACAAGCAGGTTGTAGCAGAGCTGATGGGTCCTCTGTCTGCCAAGCCAATACCCTTTTCAATGGATCACAAGGAGACTCTTGGAAGTCTTAAACAAGGGAAGATAATCACTTTGACTCAATATGGACAATCTTACCTGTCTCCGTCATGGACTGATAGATGAGTAGCCCTGCGGGGATCAGAACAGGGGTGTTTCTAGTTAGTGAAGCACTTTGTTCAGTAGATTCTGAAAAAAAAGAGACACTGACATCCTTATAGTAAATAACTAACATTTATACAGGACATACTACACGCCAGACTGCCTTAACAATTATTATCTCATTTGATTCTTATTTTGATGATTTTATGAATCCCTGAAAGCTATTTGTGAAACAAAAACCTATGGTGCATCACACCTACCTAGTGCTGATGGAGCCACATTGATTAGTGATAAGAACATGATCCCAGAGAGATGGGCTGAACACTTCCCTAGTGTTCTCAACAGACCATCATCAATCAGTGCTGATTGATTTACCTCAGGTTGAAGTTGGTTTCTCCTTAGCTGAACTTCCAACTGAAGAAGAGGTTTTGAGGGTCATTAGGCTCCTTTCATGTGGACCTGGTACTGATTCTATTCCAGCTGAGATCTGCAAGGTAGGGGGATCATTGCTCTTACAAACGCTGATTGAAATTTTCCAGGTTGTACAGCAAGAGGAGGTTATTCCCCCGGAGTTCAAGGATGCCTCCATTGTCCATCTCTATAAAGGTAAAGGGAATAGATTGTTCTAAGACAATCACAGGGGATCTTTCTCTTAGTCATTGCTAGCAAAATTCTTCCTAGAGTTCTCCTTAATAGGCTGATCCTTCCCCTGGAAGATGGTCATATACCTGAGAGCCAATTGGCTTCAGAAAGGACCAAGGAACAATCTAATTATCAAATCCTGAAGTCAGCACTGAGTAGGTGTGATGCACCATAGGTTTTTGTTTCACAAATAGCTTTCAGGGATTCATGAAATCATCAAAATAAGAATCAAATGAGATAATAATTGTTAAGGCAGTCTGGCGTGTAGTATTTCCTGTATAAATGTTAGTTATTTACTAGTAAGGATGTCAGTGTCTCTTTTTTTTCAGAATCTACTGAACAAAGTGCTTCACTAACTAGTGTTTGCTGCCCGACATCTCCAGGAGAAATGCCAGGAGCAGAACAGGGGTCTGTACACAATGTTTGTGGATCTGACCAAGGTCTTTGACACTGTTAGTCATGAGGGCTTATGGTTCTGAAAGTTGTGAAGGTTCTGAAAGGCTAAGTTACTAACTCATAGGAACACATCTAGTAAGAGACAGGTCAGACTTGAACACAGATCTTTAGACTTTAAATCTAATGTCCTTTCCATGACACTACACTGGCTCCCAGGCAGATCTGCTTTATACTGAATTCTTCTGTATGGCAATAAATGTTGTTCCAGGGGCCAAGGGTAAAAAGAAATGCTGTACTTGCCTAATTTCAAATATGAATGATGTCCCCTGGGCTGTAGCAATCTTGTAGTGAATATGATTCACATTCTTTTGATGGTTTAAACCTCATCTAATTATCAAATCCTGAAGTCAGAAAACTTCTAATGCAAACCATTTTTATGGCCGTCATTAGATCTAAGGCAAATGTAACCACGACGTGGCCTGAAACTTCACAGTGATGCTCAATCAGGATCTGATATATCCTAGAAAAGTGATATCTCACCATTGATACTTTTCTGTGGAGCAGCACAAAATGAGAGACATGCCCAAATGATTTAGAGACCTCAGAAGCAGCAGAAAGGCCATGCCCACATTCTTACATCCTGTGAAAGTTGGGATTCTCATATCATATCCAACGCATGTTTTGCTGTGGTCATCTTAATGGAAACCCTATGGAAATCTTCTGCTGCATCAGGGTGTTAAAGAAGCACATCCTTTTGGAGAACCACATGAAATGTTGTTTGCAAGAAAATTCAGGAACTGATAACACTGGAGCATCTGTGTGTAAACTTTTGTGCCCTGTGGGGTACACAGCCCTAAGTTGAAACCATATGAAGCTGTGTTTTGCTTTGGATTGATCCCATCCTCACTCAGCTGATTCCTGGGACCTCTAGATTTCCTTTTGAAACTCCCAAGATTGGTCTTTTGGCACCCAGACCAGACAGAAGGATGCACTCGAGGTTCTCAAGGAAACAAGGTGATATTGATATAAAGGCCATTTGAAATGAAAAATGAGTTATTTCACAACTACTTAATTAATAGCATCTCTGCTATTAATTATTAAATTAAATTAATTATTAAATTTCTGATTCTCACTTATCTGCTTCCTTGCGATTGATGGAGATGCTTTCAGTGGCTAAGCATGTCTCCCTCTCTCTGAGGTGAGATCGATTCCACACTTTGGTGGCACTCATCACTGTAATGCTGTCTCTTATCCTCATCCTGTTCTCAGCATCCTGGTCCAGTCACCTCCTTCTTGATAGTTTTGCAGTGGGATTTGAAGTTGTGGATCAAATTGTCCTTAAAGGGTTTCTCTCCCCCATTCTGTTTGCAGCTGCCTTGCGTTAGATCCCACACAACAGATGTATGAAGATCCTCTTGTTTCCAGTCTGGGCGTTAGTCCAACCCAACAGAACTCATTTGCCCTAAGTGTTGCTTAAGTGTTATTGAACCGGCTGTATTTTTAGACTTTGCCACTGATAAGTTTGTGTTTAACTGGTTAACAAATATTTACTGGGCACTGATGTTGTACAAAATGTGGCAGTGAACCATTTGGGAATTACGAAGAAATGAAATGTGTACCCTACCCTCAAAGAGCTTATAGTCTAGTTATGGTGACAATACACACACTCCTTAGAAAGGTGATTGTATCAGACATTGTTTTATGTGGCAAATGAGTGGTACAGAGTAAGTGCTACAGGAGATAAGAAGAGGTAGATGTTACCACGCACTACTGGGCTCAGACATGGTTTCCTAGAAGAGGCAGAGCTGGAGATGAGCCTTGAATGTGAAGGGAATAGAGGATGTGGGAAGATTCGTAACTAACCTGGTGGAAAGAGAGGATGCAGGGGATAATGGGAGGACTGCTGGATTTGGAGGCAGAGGACCTTGAGTGCAAGCCTCAGTTCTGCTACTTATTTCCCACGTGACCCTGGAGAATACACAACCTCTCTGGGCCTCAGTTTCCCCAACTATAAAAGGAGAGGTTTGGACCAGATGGCTTCCTAAGTCCTTTCCAGCTCTACATCTGATCTATAAAGTTACTCAAGAAATCTGATGTGTTTTATTACTGTGTAGAATCATCTAGTTTTTATGTACAAATTACACTGCTTTCATTCTGTGGACTGTATGTAATAACAGCTAACATCTAGCATTTCTATATTGCTTAAGGTTTACAAAGTGCTTGACAAATATTATCTCATTATATTCTCACAACAATCCTGGGAAGTAAATGCTATTATTATCCCCTTTGTACAGACAAAGAAACTGAGGCTGAGAGAAGTTTAGTCACTTGCCCAGGATCACAAAGCTGATAGGTGTCTGAGGATGGATTTGAATTCAAGACTTCCTGACTCTAGGTCCAGCACTCTTTCCATTGCACCTCCTGCCTACCTGTACCACTATACATGCTTAGGTGATTTGTCTGTACCTGCTGTGTAGTCTGGATTTTGTGACTACAGTGGTACCACACCCATCCACACCTACTTGCCTTCTCAAGTCTCCAGTCTAGAAATAAACCTTGACAATGATCTCCAGCTCCAAATTCCCATTAACTCATTGGCCTTTTATGGGTTTTTCCAATATTAGAATGTTAGAAGCTCTCAAGTTTATTGAAATTGAATTTAACTCACCCACAAAACATCATCTTTTCTGTGTAGTCCTGTATACTTTGAGAATTCTCATTATCGTACAGAAACCCCTATATGAATGAATGATCCTTGATGACATTTATAGACTTAGCTGGTAAAATTATCCAAAGGACTATAAGCAAATCCTGACATCAGTTTCTATGTTTCTTATGATGTCTTTTGTGCTCGACTGAGGCTCAACCCCTTTGAATATACTAGGATCTGTTACTTGCCCCCACAACAGTTTGGTGAAATGTCTTGTGATACCCTGCAACAAATGGTCTTTTAAGCACTGACCTGAATAATCATCATCTTTCTCTTCATCCTGTGCTCTGTTATTGACTACAATTTTTAAAAAAAATCAATGAATGATGATTTTCTCCTCCAGCTCATCATGTTCCATCCACAATGATGAGAGACAGAAAGAGACAATGGGGTCTCCATAGAGGATTAAGAGACATTGATTAAGGAGGACAAGGGGGTGGTGGAGGTAACAAACATTTAAGCACCTTCTGTATACTAAGCACTTTACAAATATAATTTCCTTTGATCCTCCCAATGACACCATAATGTAGGTGCTGTTCTGATCTTTATTTTATAGTTGAGGAAACTGCCAGATAGAGTTTAAGTGACTTTCCCAGAACCACACAACTAATCGGTGTCTGAGGCTAAATTTGAACTCTGACATTAATCCCAGAGCCCTCTATTCACTCTACTACTTAGCTGAGAAGGAGGGAGAAATAATTAGCAAAGAGAGTAAGGGGAGAAATTCAGCCTCCATTATTTTCTGAGCATATTATGCTTTCATCACTTCCTTCATTACCGAAAAGTCAGATGGTGGATGAGAGCACTCAAGGACCAGTCACTGGAAGGCAAATTGTAAATTGTAAGTTGACTTCTTAGATCTGGAAGGGACCATTGAGGTCATTTAGTCCAAGCCTTTTATTTTACAGATGAAGAGACCCAATGAAGCTGGGGCACTGTAATGTGAAATTTGTAAGGCTATTAAATTGTGGGGTAAGCATGTGGTCCCAGATCTCATGATGGCAACTCCAGTGCTTTTTTCAGTCCATCATCCTGCGTCCAAAGTCATCATGTGAAGGACATCATGTGAAGGTCTTGCTTGGTCCCAGAAGACAGAACCAGCACAGGTGGATACAAATTATAGGGAGGAAGATTTCAATTCAGTATAAGGAAAAACTCCCTAGCAATTATAGTCATATGACAATGGAAAGAATGGTGAATTTCCAAGTTGGAAGGCTCCTTGTAGGGGGGAATTTAAGCTTTAGCGAGAGGCTAAATTAAATAGGCTCTGTGGTCCCTCTCAGTTCTGAGAGTCTGATTCTATAGGTGATGGGACAGATGGAAATCAAAGAGAATAGTTACCAATTCCTCAGTGTAATTTATAGAAAGAAAAAAGGCCAGCATCTGAGTTGGACTATTCTACATATATATTCTTAAGTGAAAACTGGAGTCAGGCTGTCTCATAAGTCAGGAAACCCATCCTGCAAATATTTCAGAAGAGAGAGGATGAATCCCAGAAAGCCCTGTCCTTCCAGTGGTCTCAACCCCCATAGGTGATGTCATGGAGATGATAATCTTCAAATTGCCTCTAATTCTATAATGGCTTCCAAACCACATATTACACCACACGTGACAGCCCAATTACTAATATCCCCATCCTCTACCCCATTTCAATGTATGCAAAAGATGGATAACTTTACATCCCTGTAATTAGCTGGCAATTCCTAGAGTGGGACAAGGAAAACGACCATTCTTATCACATTCCAAAAGAAACCATAACCAAATAGCCGTAACAAAAGCTGAACTTTATCCAAAGCCTACTTGTAATCTAGCAATGCTGAGCCTAGCCAATGCGGTGTCTAGGACCCCCCAGTTGTTCTTTCATCAGTGAGAGCCCTCGTGGTTTCTTCAAGCCACTAGGCTAAGAGGATCCAGAGAAGACCAGTTCCACATCTTAGACTCTCTTTTTCTAAGTCCTTGGAGTCCAAGGATTTCAAAATGAGACAAGGGCAGACATTCTGGGGAAAGCTCTTCCAGCTCAGGGAGTCAGTGCAAAAAACGTGTAGAATTCAGTGACTGGTACTGTTAATGTTCACTTATGGAATGATTGGCATTTTTAGAACTGGAAGGGGATTTTAGCTGCCATTTGGACCAACTCTCTCACACTATATGGATAAGAAAGCTGAGGACTATAGAAGACAAAGGACTCACCCCAAGTTTATACAACTAAGCTGGTGGTAGAACAAAGACTAGAATCCCAGTGTCCTGAGTCCCATTTTCCTGCCCACTTTATGATGCAGTCAGTGGGGAAGAAATACAGAAAATACAAAAGGAGAGACTATGAGAGAGATCAGTCATGTAAACTAAGGAAATAAAGGAAAGGAAATAATCTCAATGGAGCAATAAATAAAATTCCATGGGCTTCTAAGTCAATGAGGTCAATATTTTATCCATAGAGATGGATTAGCTTAAAATTGATCAATTACCAAAGAAAAATCTATCGAATTTCTCCCACCCCCAAATATATTCTAATCTGTATTCATGTTTTCTTTGGAGGTCAGAGGGAAAAAGAGTGGGATGGGGATGAGATCTGTGATTTTACAAGTGTGGAGTTCCCAGGGATGGAAACACCTTCTACCAAAGCATATCGGCACTTTCTCTACCATTTAGAGTTTTACAGAGTTGCCTAGAGGACAGAGACTTGCCCAGGATCACACAGGCACCATATTAGAGGTGAGACTTGAATCCAAGTCTTCCTGACTGATGTCGGCTGCACTGCCACCCTAACCCTAATCTTCCTTGTAAACCTCAAAACCGATCTGAGCTTGTTTACATTCTGTCTGCCTACCCTAACCTCCAAAATATCCTTGGACATCTATGCATGTTCCTGCCATGTTCATCTCAGATTCAATTAAATTCAATCCAGTAAACATTTAATGAATTTCTCCTATGTGCCAGGCATTGATCTAGGCTGGAAGATAGAAAGGCAAAACAAAACCACCACCACCACCAACAAAACCAAACTCCAACAAATAGTCTCTGCCCACATGGATGTCACAGTTTAGTGGAGGGCATGGGGTTAGATGACAACTAGATACATAGTTATGGATATATAGATATACGCAACTATATAGATAACTAAATACACTAGATGTGCACTATAGATGCAAAGTAACTTCAGGAGGGCACTCACAATTAAGAGAATAAGGAATGTTCCTATAACTTTAACTCAACCTTGAAGGAGTTTTAAAGGCAAAGGTGGTGAGAAAGTACATTCCAGGGATTAGGGATAAACTTTTGCTCATTGGGGTGGGTGAGTATGTGAGGAGGACGCAATTCACAATCTACCAGGGAAGACAGGCTAGAGTCAATGCCAAACAGATGAGTTTATATTTTATCTTAGAGGCAAAAAGAACCAGTGATGCAGTCAGCCTTTTGTTTTAGGAACTTCAATTAGACAGTTGTGTGGAAGAAGAATTGGAGAGGAGAGAAACTGGAGATCAGGGGACCAATTAGAAGACCACTGCAAGGTCTAGGTGAGAGGTAATGAGGGCCTGAACTAGAGTGGATAAGTGGTCAGAAAGAAAAGGAGGTGAGAAATGTCCTCCTTTCAATTCTTCCTCTACCCTCTGTCCTCTGGATCCTCAGTCAGCTTCACCCTACCAGGACTTCTCTAACACTGCAGCTCCAAGAGAATTTCTTGAATGTGGAAATACTGTTTTCCCACCTACTTTTCTGACCTCTTAACTTTGAGTGTCTGACTTGCTAAGGTCATTCTGTCATCCTCAGTTTGACTCTTGCCCCAAACATATCTTCCAGTGCTGGTATTTTTTAGCATGATTCTTATTAGCCCACAAAACCCCCACTGCCTTCTATTGAGCATAAATGAGAAAT
Organism: Bettongia penicillata ogilbyi; assembly: GCA_023548195.1. Lineage (NCBI taxonomy): Eukaryota > Metazoa > Chordata > Mammalia > Diprotodontia > Potoroidae > Bettongia > Bettongia penicillata. The sequence continues at coordinate 3,285,566 of JAJHZJ010000383.1, read as the reverse complement.
GTTTCAATAGCAAGTGAGAATTTATCATGTTTTATTTCTAAGAAACAGAATTGTGAGAGGATTGCTGTAACTGAAACAAACACCTTCATATATGCCTTGTAGAGAAAAAATAAAAAAAATTGAAGAAGGTAATGATCACACATGTACCCTTACACAATTCCTTGAGGAAATCCTACTCTATCAGTAATCAAAAATCCATTCCTTTTTAAAAAATATTTTATTTTTTCCAATTAGATGGAAAATAATTATTAGCCTTTATCTTGAACATTTTAGAGTTCCAAATTCTTTTCTTCCTTTCTCTGGCTCTCCTCTCATTGAGAAGGCAGGAAACTTCGCAAAACATATTTTCATATTCATCATGTTGTGAAAGAAAACATAGACCAAAAAAAACAAAATTTCAAGAAAAACAAAGAAAGCTTTAAAAACTCTGCTTTGATCCACTTTCAGACTTTATCAGCTTCTCTCCCCTCTGGAGATGGATAGCATTATTCATTGTAAGTCCTTCAGAGTTGTCTTGGATCGTTGTTATTACTGAGAATAGCTAAGTCACTCAGTTGATAGTGGTAAAATATCACTGTTATTGTGTATAATGTTCTCCTGGTTTTGTTCATTTCATTTTGCATCAGTTCATGTAAGTCTTCCCAGGTTTTTCTGAAAGCATCCTTCTTGTCATTTCTTGTAGCACAATAATATTCACCACGATCATCTACCACAACTTGTTCAGCCATTCTCCAATTGACAGGCAGTCCCTTGGTGTCCAATTCTTTGCCACCACAAAAAGAGCCATTATTAACATTTTTGTACATTTAAAAAAATCTCTTTGGGATACAAACCTAATAGTAGTATTGTTAGGACAAAAGGTATGCACAGTTTTACAACACTTTGAAAATAGTTCCAAATTGCTCTCCAGAATGGTTGGATCAGTTCACAACTCCACTAATTGTGCTTTAGGGTCCCAATTTTCCCACATCCCCTCCAATATTTATTATTTTCCTTTTCTTTCATATTAACCAATCTGATAGGTGTGAGGTGTGGTACCTCAGAGTTGTTTTAATTTGCATTTCTCTAATCAATAGTGATTTAGACCATTTTTATATGATTATTGATAACTTTGATATCTTCATCTGAAAACTGCCTGTTCATATTGTTTGACCAATTTATCAACTGGGGAAATGACTTTAAGTCTTATGAATTTGAATTGGTTCCAGATATTTGAGAAATTAGGCCTTTATTAGAGAAACTTGCTATAATTTTTTAAAGTTATGATTACTAACTGCATATTTCTCTCCATCTTATTTTCCCCATTTATCTTTTTTCTCTCTCCTTTCACCCTGTCCCTCCTCAAAAGTATTTTGCTTCTGACCAGTGACTCCCCTAATCTGCCCTTTCAGCTGCTCCCCTTATTTTCCCCTCTTCCCATCCAAATTCCCTGTATGGTAAGACAGATTTCTATTCTGAACTTAACATGTATGTTATTCTCTCTTTGAGCCAATTCTGATGAGAGTAAGTTTCAAATGTTGTCCACCACTCCCCACTCCATTTTCCCCTCCATTCTATAAACTCTTTGCATATCTTTTATGTGAAATAATTTACCCCATTCTATCTCTCCCTTCCCCCTTCTTCCATTGCATCCTTCTTTCTCATTCCTTAATTTTATTTTATTTTTTAAGATAATAATCTTCCCATCATAGTCAAGTCACATCTGTGCCCTATATCTATGCATACTTCTTCTAATTGCTCTAATAATGATAAAATTCTTATGAATTACAAGTATCATCTTCACATGTAGGAATGCAGACAGTTTAACCTTATTGAATCCATTATGATTTCTCTTCCTTGTTTACATTTTTGTGTTTCTCTTGAGTCTTATATTTGAAAGTCACATTTTCTGTTCAGCTCTGGTCTTTCATCAGGAATGCTTGAAAGTTCTCTATTTCATTAATTTCCCATTTTTTCTCCTGAAGGATCATACTCAGTTTTGCTGAGTAGGTGATTCGTTGTTCCTTTTGCCCTTAATGTGGAAGCTGCTAAATTTTGTGTTATCCTGACTGTTGTTCCACAATACTTAAATTGTTTCTTTCTGACTGCTTGCAATATTTTCTCCTTAACCTGGGAACTCTGAAATTTGGTTGTAATATTTCTAGGAGTTTTCACTTTGGTATCTCTTTTAGTAGGCGATTAGTGGATTTTTTGCAATTTCTATTTTAACCTCTGGCTCTAGGATATCAGGGAAGTTTTTTCTGAATAATTTCTTGAAAGATGATGTCAAGAATTTTTTTTATCATGGCTTTCAGGTAGCCCAATAATTCTTAACTTATCACTCCTCAATCTATTTTCCAGGTCAATTATTTTTCCAATGAGATATTTCATGTTATCCTATTTTTTTATTCTTTTGATCATGTTTCATTGTTTCTTGATGCCTCATGGAGTCATTAGTTTCCACTTGCCCAATTCTAATTTTTAAGGAATTATTTCCTTCAGTAAATTTTTGCACCTTCTTTTCATTTAACCAATTCTATTTTTAAAGGAGCTATTTTCTTAAATGAGTATTTGTACACCTGCTTCTTAAAGAATTATTCTCATCAGTGAATTTTTGTGCTCATTTTACTATTTGGCTTATTCTGTTTTTTAAGGTGTTATTTTCTTTTTTTTAAAGTTTATTTACGTTTAGTTTCCAACATTCACTTACATAAGTTTTAAATTTTCTCCCCCTTTCCTTCCCTCCCACCTTCCCAAGATGGCATGCAATCTGAGATAGGCTCTACATATATATTCTTATTAAACATATTATTAAACATTAGTCATAAAGGTATTATTTTCTTCAATATTTTTTGTGCCTTCTTTACCAAGCTGTTTACTTTTTAAAAAATATTTTCTTGCATCTCTCTCATTTCTCTTCCCAGTTTTCCCCTGCCTCTTATTTGATTTTGAAAGGCTTTTTTGAGCCCTTCCAGGAATTCTTTTTGGATCTGAGACCTCAAATTTTTCTTTTCTTCTAAGTTTGCCTTTTGATCTTCCTTGTCACTATACAGTCAGGTTTGTTTTTGTTTGTTCATTTTCCAGCCTATATCTTAATTTTTAACTTTAGATTAAAGCTCAGCTCTGCTCTTGATGTGGATGGGGTCACTGTCCCAAGCTTCAGATTTTTTTGTAAAGTTGTCTTCAGAGCTAGTTCTGAGGTTTGTAAATTTTTAGTTCTTTCAAGGTGGTAGATCCAAGGAGAGGTGTTCTCACTGCTCTCCTGACTTGTGCTCCGGTCTATGAGCTACCACAAGTACTCTTTTCTGCCCTGAATCTGTGATGAGGGTCCCATTACCCTCTTTGACCTGGGACTGTGAACCAGTACCACATATGAGCAATGCAACTGAGTCTTGCACTGAGTTCCAGTCAAGGATCCCCTGTAATCTCATTCTGACCTGTTGTCCACCTCCCTACTATCTGTGGGTTGGGAGATCCAGAACTCCTGCTGCCAATTTGATCATCCTCAAAGCCTGAACTGGCACAGCATGCACTGGACAGTGCTGGACTACTTTCTACTCTCACCCCAGAGAGACAGCCCTTTCTTGCCTAAGTTGTCTTGGACTGGAAAATCATTTCACCATATCCCTTTTTTGGTTTTGCTACTCCAGAATCCATTTTGAGGCGTTATTTTAAAGTGTTTTTGAGGGAAGTTTGGAGGCTGAGATAAGCCTTAACTCTACCATCTTGGCTCTGTTGCTCCCCTCCCCCAATTGTTTTTCCATATTACTATTTCTGATACAAATTTGGTTGTTACAAAATTTCTCAAAAATAATACCTAGCATTTAAATATCTCAAAGTTTATAAGAACATTTTATATATATATATGTGTGTGTGTGTGTATATATTATCTCATTTGAATTTTAAAACAACCCTGAAAGATAGATACTAAAGTTATTATTATTATTCCAATTTTATAACTGAGGAAATAGACTGGGAGAGTGGCTTAGAGTCATATAACCATTATGTGTCAGGAGTTGGATTTGAATTCAGGTCTTCTGGCTAACACCCTGGCCACTATGTCATGTTGTTTCTCTCTCTAAAGACTCTTAATTTAAAGAAATCTAAAGGAAATGTGGCATTTAGGAAGCTTATTCTAGCAAGGTAATGCTGCTACTCATATGCCCTTGACTGAAAGATGGAATATTATTTGTTTTGTGCAAGATAGAAAAGATCACACTTTTCTCCCATCCAGAACCTGGTGCATACAATGCATATACAATAGTTGGTCCATGTATTGAAGAACAAGTATCTCCAATCCCTTTTAAATAGCCAATAAAGAACAAGGAAAAAATATTGGAACATAGCAGAGTTTCCAAGTCACATGATGTCAAAAGGGAAATTTTTTTTTCTGAACTTAAAGGAAACATTCTCCAATAGACCAAATAATACAAATGTCGTCAATGTTAATCGCTAAAGATGATCATAGAATTGATAAACTGCTAGAGAAAGATCTCTCAAATTCCCATTTATCATTCAAATATAGTACAAAAATAGGCAATGGCCTGTTTTCCCACCGATACAAAAAAAATCCACTGGCAAAAATGATTGATCTAAACCTTAAGTAATCTGTAACCATGGTCCATGTTTTTGAGGCACTTTATTTTCATCCACACTGTCCATACATCCATCTCCCCACAGATATCTGAAGTCAGAACCTTAACTAGTAATTTTGGTTCCCAGGGCAAGCAGCATGAATTATGCCTCAGATAAGGAATATGTCAGACCTGAGGCAAACAACATGAAATCCACCTCCAATCAAATATACAAAAAAATCGTGATGCAAAAACCATGTAAGAATTTTTAAGAAAAAACAAATTCAGTTGACTAGAAGGAAGAATTAGTTTTAATAGTGCCTCTATGATGCTGAAAAGATTCATGCATTTTTCCACATTCTGTGACAAAGTCCTGATCACCTTTCTCTAGTTATAGTTTTATGTATAGTTTTTCATCTTTCTCTCACCCAGTACTCTATTAATTAGCACTTCATATTTCCTCTGAAAAGATGTTATATTTTATGATAATTTTGGGGTATGGTCAAAACTTAATATGTCAGATCTCTATCATCATAGATAGGGAAATTATGCTCTGAATAAGGAAAATATTCTGACTACATCTTATGATGCACTCATTCTTTCACCATCCATATATGGTATATATGATGCTTCCCCATTAGTCAGACTATTTGATTAACCACAACACCCAGCCATGCGGGATAACAGAATTGATTGTACTTTGGTTCCCACTGCAACCAGCATCAGAATCCATTAACTTATTGCCATCTATATACCTTCAACATCAATTGAAACCATTTGTTCTTCCCCAACTAAACACCATGACTTTTCCTCCAAATAAAAGAAAGAAAGTCAGGGGCAGAATTCTCAAATGATGACCAGGTTTTAGGATCTTTAATACACTGAATAGACCCACTAGGGAGAAAGAAGTGTGGTGGGCATTGTCTATGAATGAGAGACTCTGTTCTTTGCCTTTCATGAGCTGAAGACTTCCAGCAAACTTTTGGGAGTATAAAAATAGATTTCAGCTAAGGAGAGATGTGAACCCAGATGGATGTGGTTGGGATTGGGAAGAACATCTTGAACTGTTTTTCAAACATTTTGGTTTCGGCAAAAACCAAAACATGTTTTGCCAATCACTTTCCCTTAATTTAAAAACCCATGGATTTCAAAGGAAATTTAATCTCAATGTTTCTACTTCATTTACTCTCTTCTCTTTAAAATGCTCTCTTGCAAGTTTGAAATGTTGTCCTAGAAACCTAAAGGATATTTTTTTTCTTTTAAGGAACAGGTTATATTTTGCCAAAAAATGTAACAACACTTTTCCACAAAACCGTACAAACCCTAGATGTTAAAACTGAAAAGGAAAAAAAAAATCAAATTTGGTCTAAAATTTGGATCCAGTAAGAAAAGTTGGCTTCTAAAATGGACAACAAGCTATTTAAAAAAATCAAAGTGACCAGTGAATATAGATAAATTGAAATACAGTTGGACTCAGTAAATATCACCTAAATAATAAAAGCTGTTCCATGACATATAACTCACATTTATATCATGCACTGTTGTTTATAAAATTTTTTTTCCTCCAAAAATGTCTATGAGGTAGATAGAACAAGATTTATTTGCCCTTATTTTATAGATGATAAAACTGAGACTGAGAGGTTTTAAGTGACTTGCCTATCATTTTAAAGCTAGTAAGTGGCAGAGAGACGACTCCAAAACCAAATCTTCTGACTCCAATACCAAACCTTCTGACTCCAATACCAATGCTCTTTCTACTTACTATACTGTCTTGTCTTTTTATAATTAGTTCACAGTCATAGAATCTCAGAATTGGAAAGAACTTCAGAGGCCATCAAGTCTAGCCCTATATCTGATTAAAAAAAAACCTCCCCTCTGTATTTTTGAAAATGAATGAAAAGGTATTTATTACAAACTTACTATGTAATAAGTAAGTCATTGTTCGAAGCACTGAGGATACAAATATGAGAAAGTCCCTGCTCTCAAGGAACTTACATTCTAAGAGGAGCCTACAGCACATATATGGAGGAATGGGGACTAGAGAAGAGTGGTCTGACTACTCACAAAGATTGTAAGTGGTGCCATAGTATTATTGACTATCACACTGTAGACTAGCAATGGTAACACTGATTAATTACTTTTTCAAGAGCAAAAAGTGGGAAATGGGGAGAGAAGATATGTATGGCAGCAGGATAGAGCAATATTGTCTGTACTAGGTAGGCCCTGGTTTCTTGACAGATGGTTAGATGAGATGAAGCAAGTTCTTGGTATAGTTGGATATAGTGGATTAGATGAGTTTTCTCTCAGCCATCCACCAATCGCACAGCTCAGCCTCAGGGTAACTTGCCAAATGAACATCTCTAAAGTTTGAAAAACCCCAAACAGAAATAACGGGAGAAAATCCCTATTAGATTAAAAATAAAACTATGAATAAAACTAGGAAGCAGTAGAATAGAAATTAGGCTTAGAGAAACATCTTGTGTCGTAGTCTGCAGTAAATTATATATGCATATAGATTATACATTTATCTCAAAATGATATTACACACATAACCAAAAGCCTTTCATAGATAAGAGGTCAAAGGATATGAGCAAATAGTTCTCAAAAGAATTACAAACAACTATAAGAAACTGTATGAAAGAATGTTCCAAATCGCTAATAACAAGAAAAATGCAAATCAAAACAACCATAACATTTCCCCTCACACCCAAAGGTGACAAAAGATAGGAAAAGTCAATGTTGGAAGGGCATGGGAAAATTAATGTGCTGATGGAAGAGCCATTAATCAGTGCAATCGTTATGGACAGTAATTTTTTTGCAAATAAAATCACTAGGGCAACTAGTTGGGATAGCAGATAGCAAGCCAGCTCTAGAGTTAAGAAAATCTGAGTTCAAATCTGGCCTTAAACACTTACTAGTTTGTGACCCTGGTCAAGTTACTTAACCCTGTTTGCTTCAGTTTCCTCACCTGCAAAATGAGTTAGAGAAAGAAATGGCAAGCCACTCTAACATCTCTACCAAGAAAACCCCAAATGAAGTCACAAAGTGTTGGACATGACTGAAGTGTCTAAATAACAAAAATAAAGTCATTAAAATGACCAGGGATTCAACTACTAGGCAAATATTCTAAGGAGATCATTGGTGAGAAGAAAGTCCCCATATACACCAAAAGATTTATATTATATTATATTATATTATGTTATGTTATATATAATATATACATAACATATATATTATATATTATATAACAAAGGATTATAAATAAAGCAGATTCTTATGAATTAGGTAATGGCTGAACAAACAGTTGTACATTAATATAATGGAATATGACTGTTGTAAAAAATTATGAATGCGATGGATACAGAGAAGCATGGGAAGACTGACATAAACTGATGCAAAATGAAGTAAGAAGAATCAACAAAACCACACAGGCAATGATTACAATAATGTAAATGAGAAGTAAAACCATCACAAAACAATTAAAAAAAACTGTTGCAAAATTAAAAAAATAAATATGACTCCAAAGAAGATATATAGGAAGAAATCCCACCCTGTAGTATGACAGAACTGGGAACTCCACAGGTATTCCACATTGCACATATTTTCAGATTTTTTTTGAGATATTAATGAGTTTTGCTGATTTTTTTTTCTTTGTCTTTAAAAAAATTCCTTTGTCACATGGAAACTCTCTCTGTGGGGGAAGGAGGAATACTGGGCAAATTTTTGTGATGTAAAAATAAAACAAATAATTTTTTAAAATGGTTGTTGATTCAGAGAGTGACTGTTCCACTTTCTGGAGACCCCAAGGACTTAATCACCTTTTAAGATAGTTAATTCCACTTGTGGATGTTTCTAATTATTAAACAGCTTATTTATTCATTCACCCATTTATTTATTTATTTATCCATTCACCTATTTATTTATTTACCTATTTATTTATTTATTTAACTTTTTACATTCATTTTCACAAAATTTTGGGTTCCAAATTTTCTCCCCTTTTATCCCCTCCCCCCACCCCAATAACCCAAGCATCTAATTTTCTCTATCTCCAATCTGCCCTCTCTTCTGTCATCCCTCCCTTCTCTTGTCTCCATCTTCTCTTTTCTCCTGTGGGGCCAGATGACTTTCTATTCCTCATTAACTGTATGTCTTCTCTCCTAGTAGCAACTGCTACTAAACAGTTGTTCCTAAAACTTTGAGTTCCAAATTCTCCCCATCCCTCCCTCCCCACCCATTCCCTTTGGGAAGGCAGACAATTCAATATAGGCCATATCTGTGTAATTTTGCAAGTGACTTCCCTGATAGTCGTGTTGTGTAAGACTAACTGAATTACCCTCCATCCTATCCTACCCCCCATTGTTTCTATTCTGTCTTTTGATCCTGTCCCTCCCCAAGAGTGTGGAATTCAAATTGCTCCCTCCTCCCTTTGCCCTCCCTTCCATCATCCCCCCCTTGTTTATCTCCTTCTCCCCCACTTTCCTATACTGTAAGTTAGGTTTTCATACCAAAATGAGCGTGCATTTTATTCCTTCCTTTAGTCAAATGTGATGAGGGTAAACTAATTGTTTTTTTTTTCTCAGCTCTCCTCTTTTTCCCTCCACTAAAAAGTCTCCTACTTGCCTCTTAAATGACATATAATTACCCCATTCCATTTCACCCTCTTTCCTCCCACTACATTTCTCTCTCACCATTTACCTTAATTTCTTTTCAGCTATGGTCCCATCCTATTCAATTCACTCTGTGCTCACAGTCTCTGTATGTGTGTGCATGTGTGCATGTGTGTATTTGTGCATGCGTGTACATGTGTGTGTGGTTCCACCAACTACCCAGATACTGAAAAGTTTTAAGAGTTACAAATATTGTCTTTCCATGTAGGAATGTAAACAGTTAACTTCTGGTAAGTCCCTTAAGACTTCTCTTTGCTGTTTACTTTTTTATGCTTCTTCTCATTCTTGTGTTTGAAAGTCAAATTTTCTTTTCAGCTCTGGTCTTTTCATCAAGAATGATTGAAAGTCCTCTGTTTCATTGAAAGACCATATTTTCCCCTGAAGTATTCTACTCAGTTTATCTGGGTAGGTGATTCTTGGTTTGAGTCCTAGTTCCTTTGACTTCTGGAATATCCTATTCCATGCCCTTCAATCCCTTAATGTAGAAGCTGCTAGATCTTGAGTTATCCTGATTGTATTTCCACAATACTGGAATTGTTTCTTTCTAGCTGCTTGCAAGATTTTCTCTCTGAGCTGGGAGTTCTGGAATTTGGCGACAACGTTCCTAGGAGTTTCTCTTTTTGGATCTCTTTCAGGTGGTGATTGATGGATTCTTTCAATACTTATTTTGCCCTCTGGTTCTAAAATCTCAGGGCAGTTTTCCTTGATGATTTCATGGAAGATGATGTCTAGGCTCTTTTTTTGATCATGACTTTCAGGTAGTCCCATAATTTTTAAATTGTCTCTCCTGGATCTATTTTCCAGGTCAGTTGTTTTTCCCATGAGATATTTCACATTCTCTTCCATTTTTTCATTCTTTTGGTTTTGTTTGGTGATTTCTTGGTTTCTCAGAAAGTCATTAGACTCCATCTGTTCCATTCTAATTTTGAGAGAACTATTCTCTTCAGTGAGCTTTTGAACCTCTTTTTCCATTTGGCTAATTCTGCTTTTGAAAGCATTCTTCTCCTCATTGGCTTTTTGAACCTCTTTTGCCAATTGAGTGAGCCTATTTTTCAAGGTGTTATTTTCTTCAGCATTTTTTTGGGTCTCCTTAACCAAGGTATTGACCCATTTTTCATACTTTTCTTGCATCTCTCTCATTTCTCTTCCCAGTTTTTCCTCCACCTGTCTAACTTGCTTTTCAAAATCCTTTTTGAGCTCCTCCAAGGCCTGAGCCCACCTGACATCCCCCTGGGGTCTCTGGGGTACTGAGGCCCCGCCCTCCACGTCTTTCCCTGATGGCAAGAATACGTCCTCGTCATCAGATCCGAAAGTCGGGATCATTTGCATTTGTTGGAAAAAACTCTCTATAGTCTTATTTTTCTTCCCTTTTCTGGTCATTTTCCCAGCCATTTACTTGACTTCTGAGATTCCTGTCCACCCCCGCCTAGATCCGCCCAGCTAGTGCTTGGAGTCTGAGGTTCAAATGGGCTTTCCGCAGCAAGCTTTAGTTCTGGTGCTGGGGTGGGGGCAGGGCCGCCTCCCAGGCTCGGCCTCCTCAGGGGCTTTATGCAGAGACCTTCAGGAACGGAGTGGGGTGGGGCAGGGCCATCTCCCAGGCTCAGCTCCCTCAGGTTGTTTATGCAGAGATATTCAGTAATGAAGATCCTGCCTGCTGCTGGGGGAGTCCTGGGCCTCTGTGGCTGCGCCGCTGCCTCCGCTACCGCCCACGCCTCTGCCACTTCCTGCCCCCGTCTCTGCCGCCGCCACTTCCTCGTGAGGGGGCCCGAGTCACAGAGACACCCTGCTGCTCCCCTCTTTCAGTCCAAGCGTCTCTCCCACTGACCTGCAGCCTCTGTGGGCGGAGGGACCCTCCCAGCCACTGGAGCCTCCGTCCCTGAAGCCTGCTCGGGTCAGCTTCTCTGGGGCCACGGCCAAGGCAGCGCTGGGGTGGGGTCCACTTTCCGGGGCACGATGGACCCTGGGGACGGGTCTCCAGGGCTCTGTGGCACGGAAATCTCGTCCACTCAGTTTCTGTACCCCTTTCAGTGGTCCAGAAGTTATGGGGGTCTCTTTTTACCTTAATTCTATGGGCTGTGGGTTGGAGCTCGTAAACGTGCTTCCTTCTACTCCACCATCTTGGCTCCGCCCCCCTATACAGTTTTTCAATGAAACTTAAATCAATGTCTTGGCCACTCACCCAATGGTCCTAGTTTTGCCCACTGGGGCCAGGCCATCTTCCACATAACAGCCCTTCAAATATTTGAAAACAGCTTTCATATTCCCCTTTAAATCTTTTACCCAATACAAACATCCCTGGTTATATCAACAATTCTTTCAACTCTCTAGGACTTAAGAGGCCATTAGGTCTAAATCCTTCATTTTATAGAAGAGAAAACTTAGGCTCAGACAGGTTCAGAGGCTTGCCCACTGTCACACAGCTAAGTCCCTTGAGGGTTGGGACAATCTAATTTTTGTTTTTCTATTCCTATCACAGTGTCTTATATACTCTAGATATGTATAATAAATCCTTATTGAATAATTAAAGTGATCCTCCCACCTAAGCATCTAACCACACTGCTCTTCCTCTCCTAAAGCACCTTAGGATGGCATTAACATTTTGGATCTGCTGTAAGATAGAGGCTGATCTTGAATTTACTATTTATTAAATCCCAAGACTCTTTTTTCCCCACATAAATTGCTTATGCTTTCACCATCCTGCACTTATGAAGCTGATTCATTTTTGCACTCGAGTATAAGATTTTACACTTACTGCTATTAACTTCATCTTCTTAGATTCAGCACTTCAATCTAACCTATTATGATCTTTCTGGATACTTCTCCATTTCATGTTGCATGTACAATTGACAGGCTTCATCCAAGTCATTGAACAAAATGTTAGCTAATGAACATTCAGTATACATTATTAAATATCCACTCTGTGCCAGGCACTCTGCTAAGTACTGTGTGTTTGTCCTTTATTGCCAATGAAGACCATGCCATCAAAGAAATAATGACATGACTTTCACTTGACTTTGTTTTCAGGGAGGGAGGGCTTCCCCTCCAGAACCATCTGAATCCAGTGACCAGATATTCATCAGGATGACTGGAGATGACCCAGGATGAAGCAATTGGGGTAAAGTGACTTGCCCAAGGTCACACAGCTAGTGAGTGTCAAGTGTCTGAGGTGAGATTTGAACTCAGGTCCTCCTGACACTTGCACTGGTGCTCTATCCACTGCTAAGTACTAGAGCAATGGCAGATACCTCTAATAATCCACTATAAATCTTCTTCAAAGCTGACATCAGTCTACTCTTTTCATGGAGTCATTCAAGCATTTTCAAATATAATAAACTGGCATCATGCAACCCACAATGTTTCATCTTTTTCACGAGGAGAGCCTGAAAGATTTTGTAAAACTTACCCTTGAAATCAAAGTATACATTCCCTACAGTATTCCCTTGATTTATCAATCAAACTATCATACCAAAAAAGGACTTGGGATTAATCTGCTATAACTTGTCCTTAATCAAGCCATATTTTCCATTTCTAATTGCTCATGAAACTTTTAGGTTTTGATGGCTTGGAATGACTGTAAATAGCAATTGTTTTCTATTCTGGCCAGAAACTTTAAGGGTCATCCCCTCTTAGATTGATCTTTTTTGATGGTGAATCAGGCCATCTTTTGTCTCAATTCTTACTTAGCCCTGTCTCCCTCAGACAAACTGAGACCTGGGAAAGACTTTAATTTAGAAAGGCCAAGGGCATCCACTGAATCCTAGGCTATCACCAGTTGTCTTGTGTCTTGACTTTGATGACTCTGGAAGAGAGAGTGAGGCTGATGACTTTGTGCAGCCCCTGCATCAATTAAATTCAATTCATGCACAAGTCAAGATATCGCCCTCTTGATGTCATTGGTTCCCTTTCGGAGTGAAGGACAAATAGCAACAAGGTATTCTAGAATGTTGTTAAGAACGGATGTCAAACCATTGACTTGTGATTTTTGGATTCTTCCTGCTTCCTATTCTTGAAAATTCAGACATTTTCTTTCTTTAACTCTGTGGCAACTATTCTTCTTTCTGTAACCTTTCAAAGATCATTGACATGCAATGATAAGCAATCAAAGCTACCAGTTCTTATATGACTAAAATTTAATTCATTTAAGCTTAATGGAGGACAACAAGGTGTCCAACTGGGAGATCTATGTAGACAATCTTTTCCCTCCCTTTCTCTTTTCAATTTAAATCTCTCTTGACCAAATTTAAAGTGATATTTTTCTTAGTTTTTGTCCATAAAAGATAAGAGGCTGTTCATTATTCTTATAAGCGATGGTCCAGAAATCCAAATTTGAGACACTATTTGAGTTACTGAAATACATCTTTGTCTTCTGAATCTCTACTTTCAGTTAGCATTAGTGATGAAAACGCTAAGCCTCTAAGGTCTTTAGTGTTTGAGGTGAGGGGTTTATTAAAGATTGCTTTATCCCTAGTGATGCTTCCTAGGTTTCTTCTGGTAATATAATAATGCAATTATAATAATATATTCATCGCGTGACTCACCAAGAGTGGTCACCATGTTTGATAAGTCTTGAAAGCCTCTCTGTCTTATCCTAAATATACTCTAGAAAGATGACAGATGTCTCTATTGCCTAATGTCAACAGTGGTTGTATCAGTAATATTCCCTTTAGAGACAGTGACTCAACAACCATTCTACTAAACTTATTTCCCACTGATCAACTGATAAAATGATCTTTCACTTAGTAATACCTTTAGAGCAACTTCATCATTTCTTGGAGCAGAAGCATCTTATTCCTCCTGAGATAAACGGATAAAAGATTCAGAGCTGGAAACAATCTTAGAAGCCATGGAAACTAGCCACTTCACTTTATAGATGAGGAAACTGAAGCCCAGAGCACTTAAGTCACTTACTCAGAGTGACATGGCTAATAAGTTTCTGAGGTAGGATTCAAACTCAGGTCTTCCTAACTCCAAGTCCAACACTCTATCCACTGAGTCACTTAGATATCTTTCTACAGGAAGGGTATCTATTACTTCATTCTAATTGTTCAGTAATTCCCATTAACTTTCCTTTTCTTTCACTTTCCAACATCCCTCTGTAGATTAGGATTCCCTCTTGCCTCTTCACATCCTTATTATTTTTCTTTTCTAAAACACTGCTTCCATCTTTCTTTTTTAGAGAGAGGGAGAATAGAATCACTTTATTTTTCATGACTACAATTAAATGCAAATAAGTACTTTGAGGATAAGATAGGATTGCAAATTTAATTTTTAAATTGACTTGCATCAGGTACAATACGACTTGGCCAAAATGTGTGTGTGTGTGTAAAACATCTAAAGGATGATTTCTTACAACAAATGGATTTATTAATTATAATCATTTGAAGGCATCAGTAAGTACTATAGGCTACATTTTCTTGAAAATGCTGAGGATTATCATTTTTTAAATAAAAAACGATCTGAAAAATCTTGGGCAGGATTGAAGCCAAGGGGATATTTTGATGGGTTACCTCATGGCAGGGTCCAGGTCAAGATCAAACTGAGACCCCCTCTGTGATAGCCTAGCTGTCTGTCTCACACTAATTTCAATCAAATACATAAAAATAATTGTTTCTGCCTTTTCTACATTCTCTGTAACCTACGACTATCAAATCCTACCCATGTAATTGCCCCTAAAAGACCTACTTCCCTAATCCCTAGCAGGGATTCCTAACTTTTTTTGTGTTACAATCTCTTCAAGTGATGCTTATGGACCCCTTCTCAGAATTGCTTTTTTTAAAATATTTGAATCTTTATGTTTAAAGTATGTTCCTTATAAGTAACATATTTTTGGATTCAGCTTCCTAATCCATTCTGTTATTGTCTTCCATTCTGTGGTGAGCTCATCCCATTCACATTCATTTTCTTCTTAATTATTTCCCTCTATGATATTCTGTAGACAATTTTCCTCTCCTTGCTTCATTTGCTGGCTTTGTTGACTCTGCCACTTTGATCTTCAACAAGTCACTCAACTCTTCTTCCCCTCAGTATTCAAGGTGGATAGAGTACTGAACCTTCTGCGTGACTCCTTGCAATCCCTGCTGCTTGGTCTCTGTGTCACAAGTCTCTCTCCATTCCAGTCCATCCTCCATTCAGCTTCCAGTCTTGGCTGGAGAAGAACCCAAAATGATGAGGTGAGCGAACCACAATTTTGTGTGCTCAGGACCCCAAAATACCAACATGCCAGGTCCTGCCAGATAGATTCAACTGAAGCCTTCTTTTAGCCAAAGTAAAACAAAGTTTGTTAAAGGTTAGCCATATTGGGTTTTGTGACAAGTGGGTCAGACAGAATCCCAGTTAGACATAATCAGAGCTGGATTGAATTGAATCTGAGCCTCAGAGGTATTTTAAAATGCATAAATAAAATGTATAGGATTACTAGGGAAACCAACTATATTGAAATTATTATATATTTCTTTTTACATAATTGTACACACACACACACATACATATTCACAGACCCCAGGTTAAGAACCTCTGCCCTGGTCCATCATGACTATATGAACAAACCCAATTCCCTTAATGTTCCAACTCCAATATTTTCATCTCAACACTATACTTCCCTTGATCATTTATTTCTTTGCCTGTCCCTTCCTTACAATAAGCTCTCTGGAATGTCTCCTGTATTATTAACTGATTTGTTTCCTTTGCAAATCTTTCATGTCATGTAGCTTTTGCCTCTCTGCCCCAATCTAATGTAGTTGTCCTGTGAGGCTGTTGTATCACTGATACTCTCTCAAGGACTTTTACTCCTTCCCCAAAACTCACAGGGCTAAGAGGTAGAGTCTGCAAAGCCCTTCTTCTCTCTCTCTTCTCGACACTTGTGGATCCTTACTCTGCCTTCATGATACATTAGATCCTCCTTCTCTGTATTTCCTTTCTTTCAAAGAGCATTCTAGTCCACCTTTTCCCACTCTATATTTCTTATTCAACTTTTGAAGGGGTTTAGAGGCAATTTATAGACAATATGTCATTTGGTATGTTTTCATTGGCTTGATAATCCCACCTCTGGCATTTATCTGATGTTCCCACAATATCTCAGGAGCATCAACCTTACAAGCACAAATTGGGGGAGTAATAGGCACACAGCAATTAATTTGTAAAGGACTCAGTGGGATATGGGTTCCAAACCTGATATGAGTCAACAGAATGTCAAGCATGAAAAAAATAAAATGCCATACGTGATAATAATACTAGGAATGCCTTCAGTTGGGTCTGCCTCTTCATGACCCCACCCCGCCTTGGGTTTTCTTGGCAGAGATGTCAGAGTGACTTGCCATTTCCTTCTCCAACTTACTTTACAGAGGACACACTGAAACAAGCAGGTTTAAGTGACTTGTTCAGGGTCCCAGTGTCTGAGGCCAAATCTGAACTCAGGAAGAGGAGTCTTCCTGATTCTAGACCCAGCACTGTCCACTGTGCCACCTAGTTGCCCTAAAGCAGTACATTATTGTTCAGTGGATATTAGAATATAAGCTTTTGAGGGCAGGTCCTGTTTTTGTGTTTTTATTTGTTTTCCTATATTTGTATTTCTAGTGCTTAGCACAGTACCTAGTACACAATAAAGCCTTAATAATGCTTATTGATTGATAGGTAGCTGATAATTCCAACTGTGTTGTGCACTGATTTGACCATGTCTAGGGATATTTGTTCAATTTTAGGTGCCGCACTTTAGAAAAGATGTCAATAAGCTTCAAAGAGTCTGGAAGAGGGCAATAAAAATGGTAAGAGGCTTCAGGTTTATGACGTATGAGAGTAAGCTGAATTGGGTTCAGAGAAAAGACTTGGATTGATGGGGAAGGCAGGGAACATGACAATCTGAAAGACTGTCTTGTAGGAAAGTAACTCAACATGTTTTCTTTGGTATCAGAACAATGGTTCTTTTTGGTAATTAGGGGGATTGAGCTAAAATTGCTAAGAGATAGATTTCTACTGAAGGAGGAACTATGCTTTCCCTTACTGGGCATTTTCAAGCAAAGGCTGAATGACCATTTACATGATGTCTGCTAGAGGAGCTTCTTGGTGGAGGAGGGTAGTAGCTGGTCTCAAAAATCTCTTCTAGCTCTGAGATTTTATTATTTTTGCTCTTGTTATTTCTTTCTCCCACATCTTATATCCTTGACCTTTATTCAAATCATTTTGCTACATAGGAATTATACTCTAAGAAAAATATGGGTCACTTAGGAAGTGATTCAACTGACGAACCAATTGGAGAGTGGGGTTCTTTTGGTGCATTGGAGATATGAGGTCAACACTTTTACTTCCAATACTCTGTGTCACACTAGTGGTATCTCCCAATAGTTATTCATATATTTCTGAACATCCAAATTACCATCGAGTACAAACTTACTTTTGGGAAAAAAGATGAACAGCAATATTTCTGGATATATTAATAGTTAACAATTACGTAGTGCTTTAAGTAGGCCAAGTGCTTTACAATTATTATCTCACTTGACACTTACAACAACTCTGGTCTTGTTATTATCCCCATTTTATCGGTGAGGCAGAGAGTGTTTAAGTACTCAGGTAAGTAATTGAGGCCAGTTTTGAACTCATTATGATTCTAGCACCAGAACTTTATGCACTGAGTCAGCTGTTTAGGTGATTCCTTTCTTCTTCTCTCTTTCTTATTTCTCCTTTCCCTGATTAAATGGCATTAACAGGTTTGAAAATGGCATCCTTTTAAAACAGTTTAAATATCACCATTTTTATTGCTCTGAAGAATATTAATATCACTAGAAGAAGGGTTAATAATCAAGCTAATTCCTTTTGAACTATGCTATGTTGAGGGAAACACCCATTAAGGGAAACCACATCCTCCTTAACAAATAGTTTACATAATAATATTAAACTAAAGTCTGCATTTTATGGCCATTCTAGCATTTATAAATATAATGTCCATAAAAGAAGGATGTGCTGTAACAGGAAGGGCATTGGATTTGTAATTAGAAGACCTCGATTTCAGGTATTGAACCTGCTGCTCACTCACTGGATGACTTTGGGCAAAGGCACTTAACCTTGCTAGTCCTCAGTTTCCTCATTTTAAAATAAGGGTCCTAGAAACAAAATGAGAGGTATATTGTTCAAACACAGTTCTATCCCTTATATTATAAGAAAGTGCAGAGAATATGAAAGAAGCTAATGGGGCAAAAAAGAATTCACAGATGATTACAAACTTGCCCTCAAATGAATATCACCACTATGTTGAAAAAATTAAAAACTGAAAATAGATTTTCTTTCAGCAATCAATATATATCTGTCTTTAAAATAGGAGTCAATGACTTCTAAATGCTCTCCCATCCTATTACCTTTCCATTAACTTGCCTCCCAAGCAAAGATTTTGAGAACCACACGTTTCTAATTATACAAAGTAAAGGTTGATGAATGATTCATACAACTAATCTAAACTTGGTCCAGGTTAAAATAATACTGTGTAATAACTTGTATTTATATAACACACAAAGCCACATTTCCTTGGAACTCAAAGCACTTTCCAGATAGCATCTGATCTTTCCTCCTAACCTCTATCTGGTAAAGGTAGCATTGTCTCTATTTGAGAGAGAGACAGAGAGAGAGAGAGAGAGAGAGAAATTAAGGGACTCATATATGGTCACACAGAGAGGCAGAGATAAATCCAGGCATCTTCAACATGGAACCAAGTACGCTATTGCAGTCTGAAAACTCATCCAGTGAAAAGCTAACTATGAGGAAAACTCCTAAGTTTAAGTGTTTATATCATATTTGTAGTGACCATGCCGCTCTATTCCCTTTAACCTCATAACATTCCAGGGAATGAAATGTTTTAGCATAGATTTAGGTTTGGGGTAAGGAGAAATTTACCAACAATTAGAGCTATCCCAATGTGTCATGGGCTGCCATAGGAAGTAGAGGGAGTGAGAAAAGCTATAACATGGACCACACACATAATCCATCCAACTTGAGATTCCATCTTTCATAGAAGCATAGACAAATGAATTGTGAGAAAGTACGGCTTCGTCTTGGCCTCTTTAAGGGCAGGGTCTATATTGGATTTGCTTTCAATTTCCCCAATTCCTAGCACAGAGCTGTTATATAATAAAAATGTGTATTGAATTTAATTGATCCTCAGAACATTCTAGTTTTTCTTTCTTATTCATTAGGTTGTCTAGGTCTTTAAAAACTGCTCATTCTCACCAAAATACCTCTTGGTGTGACCCATCTCTATAAATTTACTACACAAAGGTTTAAGAAGTAAGTGGAATAAAAGTAGAAGGACTAGAAAGACTTTCTCTTCCTCTGTCTCTCTCTGGATAGAGTCCTGGCCTGGAGTTAGGAAGACACCTCTTCCTGAGTTCAAATCTAACTTCAGACACTTGTTCCCTGTGTGACTCTGGGCAAGTCACTTCACCCTGTTTGCCTCAGTTTTCTGGTGTAAAATGAGGTGGAAGAGGAAATGGCAAACCACTCCAGTATCTCTGCCAAGAAAACCCCAAATGGGGTCACCAAGAGTTAGACACCACTGGAAAATGAATGAACAACATTTATATCTTGTTTGTGTGTAGTAATTTACATATTGTCTCCCCCATTAAATGTGAGCTTCCTGAGGGCAGGAACCATGTTTTTGTCTTTCTCTGTACATCCAGTTCTGTATAGTACACATCATTAGTACTTAATAAACCTTTCTTGAAGGACTTATGATTAGTATTAAAGCTGAATTGCTAAAAGCTGCTGAGGGAAAGACTGGAAGCATCGTAAAAAGATAACATGGTCAATTCACGTTAGAATCAGGTAGGTCCTAGTCGTGGCTCTGCCACTAAATATCTGTGTGACTTTGATCAATTTCCTCCCCTTCTGTGGACCCCACATTCCCAATCTGAAAAATGAGAGAGTTAATCTCAGGATAGGTGTCTTCCATGTCAGGTATTTAATAATGCTCTGTGTAAATTTAGAAATAAAAATATGAATGATATGGACATTTCCATAGGTAATTTAGAGAAGAGCAGATGTTTTCATTTTCTTGTGACCATCCTTGAATGAATTTTCGATGAGCTTTTAATGCGACCTATGGTGTAACAGAAAGCACATGTGGTATCTATGTATACTGTTTGAATATATTTTTGCTAGTTATGTCCACCATATGTGATATACTGCCATAAATAAGTCTGACTTAATGAATATACTTGCCCTCTAGTGGTTTAATAGTTGTGTGCAGCATGTAAACGCACCCAGTAATGACCGCTATTACACATCCTCGTCAGTAAATGGAAAGAGAAGTAGCTGGATTGGAGATGGTAAGTATTATGAGTTAAAGTCCCCCAAACAGAATTTTTAAACGATGAATCCGATGTACTTCCTGTTGTTCTAATATCCCATCATGTGCAACACTGAGATCTAGCGATCTTTTCAGCTCTTGGGTTTCAATGAAGTGCCAAGAATTGAGCAGTAACGACATATGGTATCTTGTGATTTTTGTCAAAAATGGTAGAGCTGAATGATTTTTCAATAAATCAACAAAAAATTTTTGACAAAAGTGTTGATTGCTCAACAAATTTAGGCAAAACAAATGGAGTCTTAAATAGGGGCTAAGGATAGGCATTATATTCATGATTTCACTGTTATTTCAATGGTAAGGAAGTTCAACCAAATCAGACTGGTACCTTCTCTGGCAAGAAAATCTTAGAGGATCATTTAGAGCACTTAGAGAATAAATGATTTATCCATGGCCACTTAGTCAAAATGTTAGAAGCAGGACACGAACCAAGATTTGCCCACTAGCCAAATAAACTAAACTAGAAGGCATCTGGATAATGTGAGGTAAGGAGGAGGGGAGAAGAGGGAGCTCTCAGTGAATGACCCTAATTTTTTCAGTAAAATATGAGGTAAGTTTCTCAACTGAGAGAGTAGGGGGTGGAGGAGTCATGGAAAATTTGAGGAGGGATGAAAAGGTTTGGAAATGCCATTGCATTTCCAATAGTATAGTGAGTTAATTAGGGAATATCAAAGGATTGCCTTGCAGCATTGAGGACCCAACTGAGGTAATATATCACAAATCTGCAGTAGTCCCAGTCAGCTTGGCTTTTTTATTTTTTCCAGGTTGGTGCAGCAGCACATGTTTATGAGCTGGTGTATACAAGCTGGTTGTGGCGAAAGTTCAATAACATGAAAAGGGGGTAAGGAGAAGAGGACAGTATGAAGAGAATAAGAGAGTGCTGCCTTTGTGTTGGGATTTGGGCTTTCCATCATTAGTTGCTTAACCGGTCTTCCCTACTCCTATCTTCCCCTACATGACTTTCAATATACAAGTGATAGATTCTAATTCTTAGGACTAATAATGCTATTTACTCATCTGCTAAACAAACAAACTAATGAGCAACAAAAGTACCCATTGATCATAAAATAAAGTCTGAACTCCCCAATTTGGCACGCAAAACTTTATCTTAAAATATAATTTTGCCCTACTTAATTCACCCTCACATGTGCTATACTTGAGTCAAACCAGAGTATTCACTATTCCCCAGACATACTTTCCTAGCTTCATGTTGTTGTTCCAATAGAATTTCAACTCCTTCAAAGTAAGGTTGGTTTATTTTTGTTGTTTTATCCTTAGCATACCACCAGTCACATAGTAGATGCTTAATAATGCTTACCGAATTGAATTGTGGTGTTCCCTGTGCTTGGGATGTCCTCCATGCCAAATTAAAATAGTTATCAGTCTTCTAAGTCCAGCTCAAACTTCAGCTCTGCCATGAAGCCTTCTCTAAATCCACCAGTAATTCAGAAGTATTCTCTCCCTTTTATAAATGTTCACACATCTTTTATGGCCATGTTTTACTTTTAAATAATTATTTATGTGTACATCCTATACCCCCCAGTTCAAATCTCAGCTTTAACACATTAGCCATGAGATCTTAAGCAAGTCATGTCACTTCTTTGTTTTATTTATCTGTAACATGGGCACGATAATATTTGTACTATATATCTTACAGGAGAGTTGTGAGAAAAGTGTCTTGTAAACCTCAAAGTGTTGTATAAATGTGATTATTAATTATAATAATTTATTATTATTCTATCCAATCTTCAAGGACTTTGCCTCCTTTTCATCTTCTCTACTTGAAATGTGACTGGTAAAAGCCTAAAGTAATTTGGCTATTTTCACCCAGTTGACTCAGGAAAGATTTTTTAAGTGTTAGAGATAATTTAAAAGAATTGGGGTGCTTCATCAGCTCTTGAAGGAGTGATGCATGCTTCCCGGGCCAAGGGATAGATACCCTTCTCAGGTGTCATAAGGGATAAGGACTTTGGGATTCATGGTCATTATATGTAGTACTGGTGAGTGGGTTGCTCTTGGAGCCAGAAGATGGCAATGACATTGCTCCCTGGGCAAAACTTTGTGAGGCCAGGGTCAGCAAGGATTGAAATAAAGGAGAATAAACTCTACGAGAGGTCCCAACTTTGGTATGGCATTGCTAAAGTTGTGGAAGAGGGAGAACTGAATCTCTTGACTCTCCTTCCAATCTCTGACTGGGTAAAGATGAACAATAAAAATAATAATAATTTCTAGTACTTATATGGTACTCTAAGGTTGGCAAAGCAATTCACATTTATTTTCTCATTTGATTCTCACATCACCCCTTTGAGGTAGGTGGTATTATCTTCATTTTACAGTTGAGGAAACTGAGGCAGAGAAAGGTGAAGATGGAACTCAAAGACAGAGTAAGACTCAAGGGTAGGTTTTAATACCAACTTCCAGGTGTAGATCAGTGCTGCTATCGGAGTCACCCTATGGGACCCAGCACAAAGTCGTTTAATAAATAATCTTTGACTGGTTGAAGAGAAAAATACATGTTTCTGGGAGAGAAAGGACCAAGAAAGAGAGAATGTGGAAAGAAGTATGTCCTTTACTTTTTTTCCTGTATATCCTCGTTTTCACTTCCCAACCTGCTTTCTTGGGCTTTAAAGCAACTCAGGGTTGACTGTACATGGCATTCCTGGCTGCTGAGTTTGGCCTCCACTGTGATGAATCAAAAAATTTGATGTTTCTCCCTCTAAAGCCTGTGATTAACATCACTGTGGAGATGTAATAGTTGCTACATTTTTGTGGAAATCAGGAACAATGACACTTGTTAAGAGATGATTAGCACACAAAACAATATAGCAGCAGATGGATCAAAGCATTGATGTTGAATTTTATTTTTAAGTTCATCTGATTTTTTTTCTGAGCTGTGTTTTAAAAATAATCCTTGAATTTGGGAAGTTTCTCATATTATTTACAATACACAGAACTCCCACATAAAGGCCCCTGATCTGACTCTTGTTATCTGAACATCAAGGCAGAATTTTTAGCACTATTTCCCCCAGAAAGGAGATGATTCTGAATTCGCAATGTGTCACATTTGCAATCACTTTGAGCATTTCACACACAGCACAAAAGGTTCCCAATGTAGTGTTTGCCTCTCATCATCCATTATGTTTGACACAATTCCCAAACAAATCTTGCCACCAAACAATCACTCTCAATTAAAGGTTTTCATAAGTTATTTGCAAAATAAATAAGTAAGCCACAAACCATTTCAAAAGAAAGTGAGTGATGAATCGCTAATCCATTGTGCTATAATATTTGATGATATAAGTGATAGGATGCATGTACCTGAAATGGAGAAATAGTGACTGTAAACAAATCACCAATTGGTAAGGCTAGGCATCATCTTCTTTCTTCTTAAGCAGATGTTTTAAATAACATCAATTTAATAAGTTCTTTACACCTTTTTGAAGGGCACTTAGTGGTGAGTAATTTCTGGATTTCTAAGACAGAGATAATAAGAGATTTTAGGTACTTCCTCAACAGAGTACTGGCTTGGGACTTGAGAAGTAAGTCTTAGTCTAAGCCACAAGCTTACTTGTGACCCAGAAACAAATCATTTCTTTCTAGGACTCAGTTATCTCCTTTTTATTCTTGGTTCTATATTATGTCTAAGATCCATTCCAACTTTGACAGTCTACGAGTCAATTAAATCAGTATTACTATTATACAAAGGATTCAAATTGTTTCCATATTAAATAAGTTAGAGGCAGTCACAAAGTATTCAGTTGACATTTGGCCTGGGATCCAGGAAGACTTGGATTTCCAAGTTCCACTTCTGACCCATAATAACTGGGTAACCATGGGGAAGTCGCTTAACTTCTTGGTGCTTCAGGCCAGTGATGTGTAATGAGAGTTAAAGATCTTCCCCATCCATTAATAGACCTCAGGTGGAGCCCATTAAGGGAAGCTTGATCAGGGGAGGCTTGTTTTATAAGAAGGCCCACATCTTTTGTTAATTTCTAATGAGGCACTGGGTCACGAGGATCATGATACCCTTTGGTATCATGAACTCTGAGATGAGGTTTTACTTTGGGGCTCACTCTTTGGAAGAAAGTTCATGTGCCGGATGAGACACTGGGTAGCTGTTAAGGAGCTGTGTCCCCTCTCTCTCCACAACTTTGAAAACCCAGATGTTGGTGTTTCTCTCTCTGGTAACTGTGTATGTATGTAAAGGTCAGACAGTTGGATCTGCCTATTCATCTGTGATGTGTGCATTGCTTATGGTCAGACAGAAGCTGCGTCTGTTGGTCTTTATTTCTCTGCTTGTGTTTTCTCTGTTGATATATGTGATTAAAGTAGATTGTTGACCCCTCAAAATTTACTCTCGTTTTAGAAACACAGATCTAAAAACCTGTGCTAGCAGGTTATTCTGGATGTGTCAGAGTGCTGGCTGCTACATGGTATCAAACTGAACTAGAAACAGCAGTCATTGAACAGTCCATAAAGATCCCTGTGGACTGTATAGTGACTTAGAAATTATAAATCTTGCATTTTATTTTTACTTATTTTGCTAAATATTTCCAGATATAACATTTCAATGTGGTTCTAGTGCTCCAGAGAAGGGCAGTTAGGTGGTATGGTGGATAGAGTGCCAGCCCTAGAGTCTAGAGGACCTGAGTTCAAATTCAGACTCAAACACTAGGTATGACCCCTGGGCAAGTCACTTAACCCTGTTTCCCTCAGTTCCTCATCTGTACAATGAGCTGGGAAAAAAAATGACAAACCACTTCAGTATCTCTGCCAAGAAAACCGTGAACAAAAAGTCCAACACAACTGAAAAGGATTAAACAGTGCTCCAGGGTTCACCACTCAACCCACTCCCACCCCAGGGATCTAGCTAGCACTGTTTGATACCTCTGCTTTAGGTGGTTCCCCAAGACAATAAGTTTTAGGAAAAGGGCTTATCCCCTTGAAATTGAGCTTCATCATCTGGGAGTCCCCCTTTTCAATGAAATCATAGATCCAGTACCTATCCCAGAGTCTTTCAAGGACATACCAAGCATGAGTTGGCACCAGGAGCAGCTGACCTTTGCATTTTCAATCATTCAAGTCACTGGCAGCCTGATTACTTTCTATAGCCTCAGAACAGGTCACCCAACTTTCCCACCTCTGAACAAAGCCAACGATTCTCTGTGTCTGCGAATTTCTCTTTCATCAACATCTTTGCCTGCTGACATCCATCTTATCCATGAAGGGTCAGTTCAAATGCCACCCCTCCACATAGCCTTTCTCTATTTCCCCATATCTCCTTCATCTGATCTTACAGCATCATGTCATATTGATCTCAAGTGAACAGCCCAAATATGAATTATGATTGTCAAGTTCCATAGGCTTAGAAGGTGTAAGTTTTTGAACTGAAAGATTATAGATGCTGGCTGGGACATTACTTAAACTCATCTTAAAAATTAAATCCCTGATATCAGCTTAATTTTTTTTTCTTTTTCCCCAAAGGTAGAGAATTGGTATTAAATGGAGGGAAACAAAAACAAAAGAAGGAAATAAAACTCTGATTACCTGAAGATTGTCCTCAGGGTCATGCTGTTTGATGTCATGGTAAAACTAATAATAGCTCACATCTATTTAGTGCTTTAAAGTTTGCAAAACATTTTATATAATCTCATTACGATTGTGCAATTCCATGGGCATAGGTGGTGTAAGAATTTGAGTAATATGTTATATTGGGTTTGTGAGTTTGAACATATTTTAGAATCCAGTTTATTATGGCATATAGACTTGGACCAGGAGCCTGAGACTCTGGGCTCAGGGAACTCACTGGATAACTGAAACTGCTTTTGCAGCCAATCGCAAGAGAGATTTACTTTCCATCTGAGTATAATTTGAGTTTTGTCATGGAAATTGTGTGAGTACCATGCAGTACAGTTCCAAATGTTCGACTTTGTAGTAAAAAAAAAAAAGTAGCAACAGAAAGTAAACATGTGGGTCTCTTAGGAAAAACTTCAGATCCTCAAAGTATTTAGAACATTTGAACTGGGAGCAAATGATAGTATCTTGGTGTTGGATTCTTCATGTGCCCTCCACGTTCCCTCTTCTATCCCCAAATGAAGGGAATGAAGAAAGAAAGCTGGCTCTTCTCCATGGGGGAATATTGTCACATCAGAGAACAGAGAACATAAACATACATTCCATGCTGATGATGCTTTAAATGAACTAGGCTCAAGCCTTGTCTCTGATGCACACTAGCTGTGTGACCATGGGCACTGGAGAAAGAGACAGAGAGAGATGGAAGGAGAGAGAATAGGAGACACACACATATGTATGTACATATACACACATATCCTGATATATATTGATACATATGTGTACATGTATGCATATATGTATACATATTATAAATGTGCATATGTGGAAATAAAAATACACATATAATGAATAAATGCAGACCCCCAAATCCAAGCCTCTCTCATTCTCCAGGAGACTGTTTCTACATTAGCTGCTAGTCTAGTGATGGACAGAGGAATTTCTGAGCTGGGGCTCTTGAGTCTCTAGGCAAGGATTACTAAAAAACTTTTATGTATCCTGTTATAAAGTGACACACTCTGTAGATTGACATTGACATGCATTAGCAGAGAGACCCAATCAGGTGCCTTCCTTTGCCAATTCAGCACAAAGAGAAGGGTCTAAGCGTTATCATAACAGCACCATTCTTATTGCTAAAGGCTAGAGTTGTATGTTAGCACTTTCATAATAAACCTATTTTCAGGGTCTTATAATTCAACCGTAAAAATCTGCTCCATGCTCAAACTTGGCAGAATAGAATCTTGGACTCAGACACTCAGGATTTTTCCCCTTTCTTTTAAAGTAAAATGTAAAGACATGTTTTGGATGGGTTTAAATTTATAGCAGTGCCCTCTTCTCTCCCCACCCCTGCTCCCAACTCAAATGAGGGATTTGAATAGCTATTTTTCTTCCATGGCATATAGAAGCACCTAATCCAGTCCTGCATGGAGTTGTTTCTTCTAGGTCAACTGAAATGTTATCAAGTCAGGAAAAAAGTTAAACAGCTATCTGAAGTGAATTAGAGAGCATTAGACAATAATTAGATGGAAATTATTGCATCATTTATTCATCAAGTCAGCGGTAAAAATTTGACTGTTCTAGATCCCTCTAAAATATTTAGCTGTTTGAGACACCATTGGGAGTGAGTGAGGAAATGAAAGGATTGATTCTTCCCAGAGGTTGTTTATAAGTGGCAATAATATAAGTGGCAAAAAATTTAATTTTTTATTTTAAATTAAATTAAAAAAATAAGCGGCAAAAATTAAAATGAATTTTAAATGCTATAATAGAAGTTATGGGCTTAAAGGACACAAAGTAACTCTTTTAATTGAAGGGCAGGAGTTGTTGAAAAAAAAGTTAAAATCACTCCATTTGGAGAGATTATGGGCCCAACCTAGGAAATTCACAGATTCAGTAAAGAAGTCTAGTCAAGAAGACTGGAGGTCAAACTCTGCTTCAAACTCGGACTAGCTTTGTGACCTTGAGCAAGTCACTTAACCTCTCTGTGCTTCTGTCTCCTCATCTGTAAAATGGGAATAACAAATAACACCTGCCTCTTATGGCTGTTGTGAACACCAAATGAGACATCATATGTAAAATGCTTTTGGGTGCAGAAATGAGAGGGAATCAATTGCTTCCTGAGACATTTTATTCTACTTTTGAATCTTTCTGGCAATAATAATAGCAATAGCAATTATTATTATTTACCCTGTGACATGCTGCCATATGACATTTAATGTCATAGGATTACTATCATGGGATATTAAGTGTTCACTATTGTCAGGTACTGTGCTAAGTACTGAAGCTACAAATATGAAAATGAAAGATCGTCCCTACCCTCAAGGGACTGACAATCTAATGGGGGAATACAAGATACAAAAGAAATCTGGAGAGTGGGTTGGAATGGGGAAGGCACCTAGTACGGGGGTAAGGTGGAGAAGTCAAAGAACTATTAATAAGGAACATCCTGCTTAAAGCACCCATTTCTCTTACTTTGGCCCTTTGAAGATTTGTCTCCAATTTGATTTGACATATAACTTGATTGTTCACGTGTTGTTTTGCCTAAAAGACTATGAGCTCCTTGAGAACAAGGACTATTTTTGCTTTTCTGTATATTCCCAGAGAATGCCTGGCACATAGTAAATACTTAAATCTTTCTTGGCCAACTGATTGGAGACCAGAACAACGTGCCTAATTACCCTTCCCCCATCAGCCCCTTAGATACTTGAGGACACTGCCCTAGAAATTTCCTCTTTTCCAATTGGTTCTTCAAACCAATTCTCATCTGATATGATGTCAAGACCCCTTGCTAACCTGATAACCTTCTTCTAGATGTTACTTAAAATATTAAAACACTTCCTAAAAATGTTGTACCCATAACTGAACATAATACTCTAGTGTGATTAAGGCAAGATTATAAAACACTCCCTTAGCTTTGGACACTATGCCCTCAATGCAAAATAATATTGCATTATCTTTTTTGACCTCTGTATCACATTTTTGATTCACATTGACCTTACGGTCGACTAAAGCATCCATATCTTTTCTCATACAGATAGGTATCTAGCCGTGCCTCCCCCCTTTTCATTTGTGAAATTCAATTTTTTTGAACCCAAGTGTAGACTTTAAATTTGTCTCTTTGGACTTTCATTTTTATCAACTTCATCCCAATGTTTTAACCTGTCAAGATCTTTATAGATTTGGACTCTCATTGAACATATTGGATTTTAATTTTAGTTTTGTGTTATCTACAAATGTAGTAAGTATGTCATTCTCTACTTCTTTCTGAGTGACTGTTAAAAATGTTAAATAACTTATGGTCAAGGACACATTCCTGGGTCACTCCTCTAGAGATCCTCTTTCAGGCTGACACCAAAACATAAACTAACATTTGCATCTAGACATTTAACCAATTTCCAACTCTCTTAGCTATCCAGTCCACATCTCTCCAACTTTTCCAAAAGAAATCATGGGAGACTTGATCAAATCATTTGCTAAAATGTAGATAAACTACATCTGCAGAATTCCTCTGGTCTGCTAGTTTAGTGAGCCTGTCAAAAAAGGAAATAAGGTTAATTTGACGTGACCTCTGCTTAATGAAGTCTTGCTGGCTCTTTGTGATCATCATTTCCTTTTCTAAATGCTCGCTAAGCATTACTTTAGTAATTCATCCTGGAATTTTGACGAATATCAGATCTATGGGGTTTGATCTATATGGTTAATTTTTTAAAAAATATATTTTGTTGATGCCTTTTGTTTTTATATCACAGTAAACTGAAGGGATAATTCTCTTTCCTTCCTCCAAATGATCCCTCTATTATAAAAAGGAAAACAGGCAAACAAAACTAATTGATAAGGGAGCATCTGAGAGTAGAAATGATATTCCATATTCAAGATCCTCTACCTTTCTACCAAAAAAAAGAGATATTTCCTTGCCACTTCTCTGGGGATAAAATTAGTCATTATAATTTCTGAGTATTCAATTTTAATCTAGTGTTCTTTTCATTGATATTATTTTTTGCTTTTTAAAAATAAATTTACTAGGGAATGGCTGAACAAGCTGTAGTATATGAATGTAATGGAATACTATTGTGCTGTGAGAAACAATGAACAGGAAGATTTCAGAGAAGCCTGAAAAGACTTATATGAACTGATGCTGAGTGAAAGGAGCAGAACCAGAAGAACTTTGTACACAGCAACAACCACAGTGTGCAAGGAATTTTTCTGGTAGACTTAGTACTTCATTGAAATGCATGGACTTAAAAAAATTTCCAGTGGACTCTTGAGGCAAAATGTCTTCCAGATTCAGAGAAAGAACCATAGAATTGGACTGTAGATAGAAACAGACCATTTTCTTTTGTATTGTGTTTTGTTTTGTTTTATGGTTTCTCTCATTCATTTTAATTCTTCTATGCAACATGAGTTTAATAGGAACATATGTGTAGAACCAATATGATTGTATACCGTCTCAGGGAGGGAGTCAGGAGGGAGAGGGGAATGAAGGAGAAGGAGTGGAAAAAAATCTAAGATCTATGGAAGTGATTGTCAAACACTGAAAAGAAATAAAATAATTTTTTAAAAATAAATTTGCAATTTATTTCTATAAGAATTTATAATCTGCTCCTCCCACTGCCACCCTACCCCCAACTGAGCAAATTTGTAAATAATGAAAAATAAAACCCTTATTAAAAACATGTCTAGTTCAGCAAAACAAAATCCCACAATAACTCTGTTCATAAATGTATATTTTTTTCTGAATTTTAAGTTCATCATTTCTCTGTCAAGAGGTGACTGGTATGTTTCATCTTCAATTTTTTGAACTCATAGTTTATCATTGCTACAATCAGATTTCCAAGTCTTTCAAAGTTATTTTTCTGTGCATTATTTTTTGTCATTGTATAATTTCCCCTCCCCTCCCCCCTCCCCCCAGAGCTGCTAGCTTTGTACTGCATCAGTTCATGGAGATCTTCTCAACTTCCTTTGAAACATTTTATTGAGTCAAAACCAGATATTATAATTTATTTAGGCATTTCCTACTAACAAAACGTTCCCTTAGTTCCAATTTTGACTGCTACAAAATGCGCTACTATGTTTTGATGCCTATAGATTCTTCTCTCTCTCTCTCTGATCTCTTTGGGTTACAGGTCTAGTAGTGGTATAGCTGAGTCAAAGGGTATATACATGGTTTAAGAACTTTTGTAGCACAGTTCCAAATTTCTTCCCAGAATGGCTACAACAATTTACAGCTCTACCAATAGTATACTCCTTTGTCTGTCTTCCTGTAGTCTCTCCAACATTTGTTGTTTTCCGCTTTTGCTATCTTTGCCAGTCTAATTAGTGCGAAGTAGAACATCAAAGTTGTTTTAATTTGCATCTCTTTTATTAGTTATTTACAACATGGATTTATTTGTTGATAACCGTTCATATATTTTGACCATTTATCCTTTGGCGATTGATTCTTAACTGTTGACATTGTGGTCATTGTAGAGTAGGCATTTAATAAATGTTTGTTGATTCTCCTGGTTCTTTTTACATCAATTTATATCTGGGGTGGGGAACCTGTAACCTCAAGGCCACATGTAGTCCTCTAGGTCTTCAAGTGTGGCTCTTTGACTGAATCCAAACTTCACCAAACAAATCCCCTTAATAAAATGATTTGTTCTGTAAAACTTGGTCAAAAGGCTGCCCCCAAGGACCTAGAAGGTCCCATGTGGCCTTGAGGCAGCAGCACATTTTCCACCCCTGGTCTATATCATTTCATGTAAATCTTCCCATGTCTCTCAGAATTCCTTTTTATACTTACTTTCAGTAGTATGATAATATCCCATTCCATTTATACACCATGATTTGTTCAAGCAAACCTTAATATATGGGCACCCACTTTGTTGACATTTTTATAGTACCACAAAAAATGCTACATGGATAATTTGTTATAGTTTTTATTGACCTATTTAAGATATATTCATTGGCATCAGTTTATAGATCCTATTCTCTTTCCTTTTTTTTTTGAAAATTAGAATATTTTTCTCTTGTCATCTTGTAAGCTCTGCCTCACTTAGATCCAAGTCACATGATAATCAAGACATCATAATTGTGATGTCATTGGTCCCCTTTCAGAATGAAGGATGAAAAACATCATCTTTCTTGTTCTCCATAGTTTTCTGAAGATCCCAGACAGTGGCTCATTGATCTCATCATTCCATAAATCAGCCAGCACTTATGAAGTAGTTGCTAACTTACTATGTGACAGGCACTGTCTTAACATTGAGGATATGAAGAAAAAGCAAAAATGTTTCCTGCCCTCAAGGAGCTTACATTCTAATGAGGAAACTACAATGTACAAAAATAGTTAGGTAAACCATATCTACAGAGCGGTTATAAAGTTACTTTAGAGATGAAGGCACTAGTGGTTGAGGGGTGGGCAGGAAAGGCCAACAGAAAGTGTTTTGAGTTAAGACTTGGAGGAAGCCATAGGGTCTAAGAAATGAGGAAGGCAAACATTCAAGGCATGGGAGATAGCCAGTCCCAAGGTGCAGAGATGGTGCTAGAATTGTCATATGTGAGAAATGGAAAATGGGCCGATAGGATGGACTACAGAGTGCAGGGGGAGTCACATGTATGACAAGTGGAAAGATGGGCTGAACTTTAAATTCTCAAAAGGCAATTAAATATGAACATATATGATGCTAAAGGGAATAGGGAATCACTAGAGTTTATTGAGTAGGTAGTGATGAAATGGTCAGATCCAAACTTCAGGAAAGTAATTTTGGGCAATTATATAAAAGATAGTTAGAGTGAGAGGAAACATGAGTCAGGGAAAGCAAGTTGAAGGCTATTGCAGTAATTTGGATAAAAGGTGAATAGGGACTAATCCTTTGATGGTGCCTGTGTGAGTAGAGAAAGGGGAATATGTGTGAGAGAAGATGTGGCAATAGAAAGGAAAAGATTTGGAAATTAGCCCACAATGTAGCTCTCCTGGCTCTGGTACTCCACTCATCAAGTTCAGTGAAGTACTTTCTTATTCTCTCCTTACCTGTCTAGTCCACTGAGCTTTATCTTTGGCAGAGAAAAGCAAAACAAGAGACAAACTACTCTACAGTGGTCTCCTCTCTTCTCTGATCTTCTTTTCTCCAATATTTTTTTAAAAAAACAAAAACTAATGAGTTTATTGTTCTTAATTTCTCTTCCTGGCTACATCTCATTCTGACATTTAACATTTCCAGAATGAATCTTAGAGAATCATGACACATCTTTGTATTCATTCTTCCATTACCTTTCCATGTTTCCATCTTTCTGCATTTGAATTAAAAAGCATTTTTGAGCAATTACTATGGTTCTTTTAAAAATCTGAGTTGGTTGATGAGTTCCCTGTCCATCCACATTTGTCTCTTTGGATAATGCCCCCTTTTCTTCATCATCATGACTGTTAACCTTTGTGTCATCAGACTTCCATTCTTAGGGGCTTCTCATCAAGCTTGAAGACTTCCTCCATAAAATTTTAAGTCACAAAATCCTCCCATTTTTTTCTATGAACCCTTTAAATTTTGTATTTCTAAAATCTGGGACAGTGGTATCCAACTCAAGTAGAAACAGGGGGTCACTATTCTGTGCATGACGATATCTGCGGGCTGCCTACTGACTTAGGTTTAAAATACAATGTTATGTATATTTAATTGTATTTTTATTTATTTGTTAAGTATTTCCCAATTCCATTTTAATCTGATTTAGAAGTGTGAAAGTTGAGAGTGTGCGGGCCACATATGGCCCACAGTCTATGTGCTTGATCTAGGAGACACATCAGACTTTTCCTATATACCCTCTCCTCTATCACAAATTCAAAAATAGTTTTCTCTTTCTCGCAAGGTTACTATCATTTACACCTCAGCAACCAATTCCTTTTTGTTGGTAAGAATCACATCTAGAATAATTTTGTTCTTTGTTGGTTACTCCATTTTTGAAGGATAAAATTATATTAAAAGAATGTCAGGAAATTATTAGTTGCTCTACTTAAGACAGACGTATTGGGATAATTGAAGTTCCCCATTACTACTATATTTTATCTCTGTACCACACTCGTGATCTCCAAGTGGTCTATAATATTATGTAGTTTCTTACTGAGACAGTCTTCCTTTTGTTCTGGCCTCCTCTGTCAATCTTTACCAAAGTGCTCCCCACCATGCTTCCCCATTCTGATGCCAGGCTTTATATCTGAATGTATCTCCTTAACATAATGATTGTAAACCACTTAGCACAGTGCCTGGCACATAGTGGTCATTATATAAATGTAGGTTATTTTTCTTATTACTCCACCCACCCATGCCCCTTTTACTTATTCTGTTCCTTCTGAATTGACTATACCCTTTCATTGCTATATTCTAGTTATAAGGCTCAACTCACCAAATCTCACTAAAGAGAGAGATCTCAGTGATGAGGTCAGATTTTGCTCTTCCTTGTATTAGTATTTCTGGTTAGGACTTGCTTACTTTTTACTTTTTTGGCATAGATGCAACAGGCCATTAGCTTTATTTCTGACTCTTTCCTTGAATTTTGTATTTTTGAACTTTTCAGCAACTCTACTACCAAAGAATTTCTTCCCAGATTGTAGGCATGATCATTGGTATATAGTTTGATCGATGGAGGGATAAGGTTTTCTTTTTTCTTCTTTTTAAATATTAACGTTCTCTTGATTAGATCTACAAAACTCCAAGGAAATCGAGTCTTACCAGTTCATATTAAGCGTCCTTCATCCCTGACCAGGAGCCTAACATTCCTATATTTAACCTATGCCATAGAAATCTTTCCTTAGCTAGAAAGGGACCTTAAAAATCATCTAGTTCAACTTTTTCTTTTTTTATGTTGGGAAATTGAGCCCCAGAGAAGGAGAATGACTTACTCAAGGTCATATGACTGGTTAGTAGAGGAGCCATGTCTAGAATGGTAGACACAAACTAGGGTTTGTTCTCCTATACCGCAATGTCCCCATCTTATCAAGAGGAAAAATTATTCTGAACATATGGTATCACACATCAATCCTTTTTACACTTTTGTGAAACTTGTATTTGATATGTTATTTCATGGGTAGTGTATGTTTTTCCTAGGATGAGTTAACACTGTTCTCTACAAAATAGTTTTCTGTGAGTACTAAGAACCTAAAACTCCACCAACGTACAGGGCCTGCCTAACATTGGAAGGGACACTCTATATACAGCACAAGTTTAAATTTCACTTCAGTGATTGACTTTGAGTGAACTCCATATGGTGAGAAATTGATGCAGAGATGAAGTTCTATCCAATGACAAATGAAAACTAGTGGAAAGATTTTTTCCCCTCTTTTTTAAGTAGGTTGCTGCCCCTTTCCCCATTTTTCCTGTAATATCTGTTCCTTCAGTTGCCTTTCTGTACATGCCTCCAGTTGTTAATGTAGAAAGGAAAGAGTTTGTCGTCTGTTTAGCAGGAGAGAGTCCCCTCAGATGATTAACAGATGAAATCTCAAAAGTGTAGCATTTCAAAGCTGCCAAACCATTGTGGAATATTTTACATTTCAGCGGCTTCATCTGCTCAGCAGCCATTGTTTGCCTGGTGAATTACTCTTCAGTACATATGCTTCTGGTTTGGGAGCCCTTTTGGTTTTGTTCTTGATTTCCACTCTTTCCTTTACATAGGCACATAGGAAATCATGACTGAAATCAGATTCATAGAGCAGTGGCTGGTGTGAATAGGCACAAATATGTCCTTCTCTCTTCCAAGGAGCAGACAAGGGTAAATAGAGTTCGAGCCTCTAAAAATGCTTGAGGCAGGGGATATAAACTGGAAGAGGAGCACCCTGATTAAAGAAGATCTTACATTATGCTGCATGATGGCAAAAAAAAAAATTCCAAAGGCTTAAGCTATGATGGGATCCTCAGAAATCTCTTGAGACTATGCTGATGTGTTTTTGATTCAGAGGCACATCCAAGGGAAACCCTTCCTTCTCTCCACAAAGGCTTCAGGACATTTTAAAATATGTTCATTTGTGTCTAGGAAGGGGATCATTCCGATTTGTCTTTCAGAAACCTCAAGTTCATTTTATAGATGAATCTTAAACTTGAAGAGGGACTATAGAAGAAGAAAAAGCTGAAAAAGAAGAAAAGGACAAAGAAGAAGAGGAAGAAGAAGAAAAGAGGAGAAGATGAAGAGGAGGAGGAGGAGGAGAATTATCACAGATGATGGTGAATATATCCTATTATAATCACAGTTCTTAAAGGAAATGAATTTCCTAAGTATAATCTACTTTAGTCCCATGTTAAGAATGTGTTTACTTTGGGTTGTTGAGAGGATCAAGTAAGATAAAGTATGTAAAGGATAGGGACTGTGCTTGTGATTTTATTTGGATAGAGAACTTCTAAGTAAGAAAGTTTCCTTTACCAGTATAACTTAGGACCTTCTGTGTGACTTATAGTCTTAGAGAGCTGCCCAGAACATGCAGAGGTTAAGTGATTTGTCCAGGGTCATAAAGTCAGTATATGTCAGAGGCAGGATTTGAACCCACCTCTTCCTGACTTTGAGGAGATTTCACTATCCATTCATTATCCACTATCCAATAACAATAACTACTTCAATATAGTAACCTCATACAAACCTTGAAATTCTATTATCATTATTATTAGTAATATTTAATAATAATAAAGACCCAGGGGCCATATAAGAGATAGAGAGTTGGTCTCAGAGTCAGAAAAATCTGGATTTAAATCTTGCTTCTGACACATAATGGTTGTGTGGTCCAGCACAAGTCACTTAAACTCTCAATGCCCCAAGCAATTCTTGAAGACTAGAAGTTGGAAAACAGCTGTAGATCCACATTTTCCCAGCTAAGAGTTCCCTACATCAGTGAACAATCTCATTCTCATCATAGATCCAGGCTCTTTACTCCTCTGTATTTTTAGGGAGTCTGGGGGAATCATGATCTAATCCTGAATTGCCATCATCATCCCATTCCTTTATTTACACAAATTAACATGACCCAACCATTTGCTTGATGCTTCTTTGTTAACGTGTATTTGGTTAAGTTCACATTGTTATTATTATCACAAAAATAGTTTTCATCTTTTTGATGGAATTCAGATGGAAACAAGTTGCTATACTGCTATTATTTTTATATGTAATGCACTAGGGAATATTGCAAAGGTAGAAAATAATTTTTTTGGTAGATGAAAAGAAGTTTGGGGATATAAGGTCATTACCCACAGGCTCCTGTTAGTATCCTCTGCAAAATGCCAGATGTAGATGATGGAGCTGATATAAACCTCATCCTGTTCCCACATAATTTTATTTCTCTTCTTGGGTCTATATTTTGAAAGCTGTTCATTCCACATATCTTAGAGAATGTGAGTAGGTAGTCTGGTAACCTCTATTAAAATGTTCTTAAATTTTTATGGATCAGTGTTATGTCTGGGTGATTATGGACAATAGTTCAGTCTGTGATAATGCTCAGGTCCTCCTACAGCTTATTGGTTGATATATTGAGATCTGTATTTGTAATATAGGAATTTGTCATTTGTTCATCCATGAAAGATCATGAAATTCTGATACATAATTCTGGCCAATAGTTCTTACATCATTAAGAATTTGTGGTGCTAATTTTTTGCAGTGTAAAGTGATGTGACATACAGCTTCTACCATCTCCTCGCATATTCTATATTGATCAGAAAAGTTCTTCTGCATGGGCATAAAGAACACTTTTAGTCCCAGATACTAGGAGAGCCTGAGGCTGGTGAATCTCTTGAGATTAAAGTAGGTAGCTCAAATATTCTCAGATGTAGCAGGCTCAGTTGCAGACCAATTGGATGTCCACATTAAGTTCAACAGTAATATGGTGAACTCAATATGGTGAGTCCATACCAGAATGGATGGGTAGGGAGTAGCCAGGTTGTCTAAGGAAGGGCAAATGGGTCCAGGTTGGAAAAGGGAAAGGCCCTTTATGTATAAAAGTATAGCAGCTCTTTTTTTGTAATGGCAGAGAAATGAGAAATAAGGAGGTTCCCATCATTTGGGAAATGGTTGAATAAATTATGTTAGTTCATAGGTGTTAATTGCTGTAAATGTGTTCTTCTGATTTTGCTTTGATATCAGGACACCATCATGTCTCTTGGTATGGCTGATGCTTTTCTTCAGAGACCAAGGTACTTGTAGTGTTGCCTAAACCCATTACACCAATCAAAACTTCAGGCCTGAGTTCAAGATTCTCACTTTTAATCTCTGTCTTTTAAAGAGTATACATGTTAGTCCAGATGCTATTTTGATGCCATTGGAGAAAGATTCCACGAGATGAAGACATTTCATGTGTTTTTTTTCTCCCAAGTTAATCTATTTAATTTTTTATTAATTAAATAGAAATGTTTTACACAGTAGCACATATATAACCTATATCTGACTGCTTACCCTCTCAGGGACATGGGAGGCTAAGAAAGGAGGGAGGAATAGAAATTGGAACTCAAAACTTTAAATAAAAATGTTTTTAAAACTTGGAAATAGTTTTAGGTTTTTAGATATTTTGATTCAACTCCCAACTTCTGGTCTCATTGAACTTGTAAGTCACACTTAGTTAATTTCAGAGAGACGATCATGGACTTAAGGTGAAGTAGAACATTAATACACTCAAACAGTCTCTCTAAAAATGCCTTACTATCACTATTGTTATCATATCTGTGATCTCACCAATGTAGCTAGGTCATTCCATCTGTATGTATCCCAGCCCTATTTGCCTTCTCAGACTGTAATTCCAGCCCAGGTTCTTCCATGGATCTTCTGTGGAGGAATCGCCTCATGTGCAAGAGGTCCTCCTCCAGGTATATTTCTGCTTATGAATACTAGCATTGCATGTAAAGCAGCTAGATGAGTCAGTGGTAGAGTGCTGGGCCTGGAGTCAGGGCACAGACTCAAAAATGAGGCAGTTTTACATGAGAATTCTGAGCCTGATATATCGTTGTTGCATAGGCATCTAGTTGCAATAAACCTTAGACTAATAAGAATTCAACTCTCCAGAACTCTCCACAACTATAAACTCTTTGAGCGCAGTGACTGTTTTTGGTTGTTTTTGTTTTATTTTGTCTATGTATCCACAGAGCCTAGCACAGCGCGAGCATTTAATGCCTACCGAATTTAATTAAATTGTTAACCAGAATTCTTTTCATTTTCCCAAGGGATTCATTTTCATAAAATATGAAAGATTCACTTCCATAAGAGAAAATTTTGGCTGTTGTTCAGTCATGTCTGATTCTTCAGGACTCCATTTGGGGTTTTCTCAGCAAAACACTCGAGTAGTTTTCCTTCTCAAGCTCATTTTACAGATTAGGAAACTGAGCCAAATAGTGTTAAGTAACTTACCCAGGGTCACACAGCTAGTAAGTACCTGAAGCTGGATTTGAACTCACAAAACTTCCGGACTCCAGGTCCAGCACTCTATCCAGGGTACCACCTAGCTGCCTGAAGAGAAAACTACTAGAAAACAAATGTTTATCTATCTACCTTTATTAGGTTCCCTGCTATCATCCTGGCATCAGCCCAACTTTCTCTTCATATTCTACAACTGAATCTAAAGTTCAAAATGGTGACACCCATGTCCTGAAAGGTCCTTACTCATTAAATCATTAAAGATTCAGTTATGTTCATGATACTGTACTTATAAGATAGGGAAAGATTCACACATCTTAGAAAGATGTGTAACAACAAAAGGTCAAAATAAGAAGGTTTAGGAATTAACTGTATAAGGTTGAGTTGAGGCTGGCTTTGCTAGGGACCACAAGGAGCCACAGTTCATCTCATTACAAAGCACATGATGCTGAGCAGCTAGGGTTGTACGTCCAAAACTAGATAGCCTTTGGAGACTAGGTGACCACTTCTCAGCAACGTTGTGGAGAATCACCTTTCTTCAGGGCGATATTGGATGGACCCATCTCTGGAGTCATTTCAAATCTGAGATTCTTTAATTCTAAACTTAAAATTCCATGAACTCAAATATTCCATTACTGAAACCTTCTAGTCTTAATGTA
This sequence comes from Bettongia penicillata ogilbyi, assembly GCA_023548195.1. NCBI lineage: Eukaryota > Metazoa > Chordata > Mammalia > Diprotodontia > Potoroidae > Bettongia > Bettongia penicillata. Next base: position 3,245,425 of record JAJHZJ010000383.1, on the reverse strand, counting down.
TTTTTTAACCAGGATCTATGCAAAACATACCTGAACTCAAAATGAATTTATATAATCTTCCCTTATGATTGAAATAACACCTCCTATTCTTGGCCTTTCTTAATCCCACCTAACCCTAAATCCTACATTACTTTAGATATACTTCACATTTATATGAATGCATGTTATATTCTCCCAGTAGAGAATAACTTCTTTAAGGGTTGGAATTGTGACATTTCAGTCTTTGAATACACATTTTTGTGTATTTTGAATACACAAATTGAATACAAATTTGAATACAAATTTTGAGTGTCTGGAAACTCAAAAAATGCTTGTTGAATTGGATGTTGTAATGCTGTTCAATGAATACCCCAGTGAAGTAAAATCCTATTAACTCCATCCTTCCATCTACTCAGTGACTATCCAACACCTCCCTTCCTTTATTCCCTTCTTGTTTTCTGCAGTTCCTTGTGGTCAGGTATGTTCATTCAGCTTAAAAAAAAACTGGGGATCTGTATCTTTGGTGCATTCAGCCAAAATATCATGGTTTATATACTAGTGAGTAGAGTTACTTTCTTCTAAAAGATTTTAGGGGTTTTCTCTGGAAAGGTCTTATAAGGAGAAGTAGAAATCAATCTAAATCAAAATCTTGGTGGAAAATGGACCTTATGAAAGGGTATTGCTAGAAGAAATTTCTAATGGAGCCAATTTATTTCTCCTCCTTGACAATTCCAATAAAAAATAGGGGACAATCTATCTTATGACCCCAAATACTACTTAAACTATTTGTATATTTTTCCAATTAGCAAGCACATCTTTTTTTCTCCTTCAAATCCCACCTTCCATTGGAAAAAACAAAAAACAAATCTTCTTTAGAATTATGTACTGTCAGGCAAAACTAATTCACACATTACTTATATCCAAAAATATGTGGCTCAGTTCATCTCTGTTAGGAGATGGGTAGCATTCTTCATTATTGGTCTTCTGGAGCCATGCACTGATCAGAGTTCTTAAGTCTTTCCAGTGTTGTTTTTGAAACATTTTATAGTGTTATTGTATAAATTGTTCTCTAGTTTTTGCTCTCTTCATTCATGTAAATCTTCAGAGGTTTATTTAAATTGTCCCTTTTGTTGTTTCTTGTGGCACATTAGTGTTCTATTATATTTGTTCTATTATATCCATATTTCATCATTTGTTCAACCATTCTCCAGTTGATGGGAACCCTGTGAGTTCTTTGCCATCATAAAAAGAGCTGCTATATTTTTATAGATAGAGGTCCTTTCCCTTTTCTTTGGTTTCTTTGAGAGGCATACACCTAGTAGTGATATCACTGGGTCAAAGGGTATGCTGAGTTTGAGAATTCTTTGCTACAAATTGCTTTCCAGAATGGCTAGACCAATTCAGTTCACCAATACTACATTATTGTACTTGTTTTCTTGCAGCCCTTCCAATATTTGTCATTTTCCTTTTTTGTTAACTTCACCACTCTGATGGGTAAATGACAGAAATTGGGTGTATGGCAGAAAGTCAAAGTTGTTTTAATTTAGGCTTCTCTGATTTGGAGTATTGCTTCATGTGGCTATTGGAAGCTTGAATTTCTTCCCTTGAGAATTGTCTTTTCTCCATTATTTATCCATTGGGAAATGGCTCTCATTCTTTGGTTACTTATATATCTTGGAAATGAGATCTTTATTAGAGAAAATTGTTGCAATGATTTTTCCCAGATAACTATTTTCCTTCTAATCTGAGATATATTGGGTTTTTTTGTGCAAAAATTTTGTTTTTTTTTCTTTATTCAACTTTCAGATTCATAGGATCACAGATTTATAGGATCACAGATTTAAAGCTTGAAGGAACTCTGGACACCAGGAAGTCTACCTAGCCTCTAACAGAAGAGGAAGTTGCCTCCCAGAGGAGTTAAATGACTTGTCCCAAGTTATTTTGTTGTTGTCTTTGCTGTTGGACTGAAAGCAATGATTTCATTGGCATAGAGAACTCTCATTGGGGTAGCTCCCTCTATTGGTTTGGGAAAACACCTTCCCTGAAACTGTCTGGGAGCTCCAAGAGGTTAAGTGACTGTTTTTGTTGTTCAATTGTTTCAATTATGTCCAACTTCTCATGACCCTCTTTGGGGTTTTCTGGGCAAAGATATTGGAGTGGTTTGCCATTTCCTTCTCCAGCTCTTTTTACAGTTGAGGAAACAGAGGCAAACAAGGTTAAGTGACTTGCCCAAGATCACACAACTAGAAAGTGTTTGAGGTCAAATTTGAACTCAGGTCTTCCTGACTCCTGGCCTGGCACTCCTTTCGCTCTACCACCTAACTGCCCTGAGTGACTTTACCAGAACAATACAACCATTCTGTATCAAAGGAAGAACTTCCGGACTTCAAAATTGGTTTTCTATCTATTATGTAACACTGCTTCTCACCTAAGTTTATATAGCTGGTTAAATGCAAAGTTGAGATTCAAAATGCAGAATTGGGACAACCTATATATGTAAACAACTTTGCAAAGCTTAAGTTGCTATGTAAATGTTAGCTTCTATTGTTATTACTACATATGAGACTTTCTGTCATCTAATCTTCTTGGGGCATAATTCAGTAGTGAGATCATTGAATTAAGAGAGGATTAATATTTTGATAACTTTTCTCACATAATTCCAAATTGCTTCCCAGAATGTTTGTATCAATTCACAGCTCTACTAAAGTCAATTAATGTCTATCTTTTCATAGTCCATTCAATATTGACTATTTCCATATTTGCCAATATTTACCAATCTGATGGTTCTGTATTTACACTTGAGAACTGTTTTAATCTGAATTTTCTTGGTGATTTAAAACATTGTAAAATTCAATACAACAAACATTTATTAACTAGCTACTATGTATCTAGGGATATAAACCACATCCTCCCCGCCAAAAATTAAAAACCAACTGCCCATTGGTATCCCAAGCAAAGGAAGCCCTCCCAAAAGTTAAGTGCATACTTTGTGGCAAACTTCTGGCAGGATCTGGATGAGAACAACGCAGAATTAATGGTCATGGGCAGGTGGCTATGTTCATTGTTGTAGGGAACTTTCAGATCAATGAAAACAAAGATCTCCTTGAATATTTGAATATTTTGCTGAAGAGAATTGTTGCAACCAGTTTCTTCCTTGATTCTCTTTGGTTTTTAAAGTAAACTATCATACTCTATGGACTTGGTTACATTTCTTGGATTTCTTTTCTTCGATTAATTTGCACGTCATATGCCCCATTCATCTCTGGTTTCTTCAATACCTCACTGCTAACTCACTGCTACTGAAACTCCATCATTTTTTCCCTCTATTGTTATGTTCACATCTGTAAGATAGGTGTTTATCTGGGAATAAATGTTGATATTTTTCTTAAGAATTCTTACTTTCTTGGTACTTTTATTGGGGAGGAGTGTAGTTATTTAGTCAGCCTCACAGCCCTTAATGTATCTTAAGATCAAGCCAAATGATATATGAGTTCAAAGTAGAAAAATCAAATAAAACAGAATTGTGAGGTAATAACAAGTAATCAAATCAGCCATTCAATGCTCTTAGCTCCTGGATAGCTAGAACCCCTCACACATCTCCTGGGAGGAACAGGCATCTCTCAATTCCTGTCAGCAGGACTGATACACATCAGTTCTTTCATAGAAAAGTGATAGAGAAATGTGCTATCACAACAGTCTTGGCAGTGCTGGCTCCTTGATTCAGTAAGAAGAGAGAATTGTTAAGATTGTTGGTGATTGTTATTCCAGGACAGCAACAGCAGCTCATTTCTTTTGCTGCTTTTGTCTAAGGTGTGCTTACCTTTCTTGGCACTGTAGTAACCATAGCATAATCTAGATGCAGCAGTCATTTTTTCTTATCTCTCGTCTCCTAGCACACCGATCTAATTTGAGTTTTCACTAGTGACTTTTCCTCACTGCTTCCACTCCTCCTACCATCCCTTACTTCCTCCCCATTGGACTCTGCCCCTGGAACCTGGACTCTGACAAGTGTTCACCTTACAGTGTCTGGGATCAGGTTTCTACTCATTTCCTGACCACCAGTTCCAAACTATGTTGCTGCATTTGCAGCTTCCCACCTTCTTTCTCCACCATCTGTTTTCCAGTTTATTTTCATGTAGTGACTTCCCCTATTAGAATATTAGCTCATTGAAGTCAAGGATTGAAATCTTGCTTACTTGTATTTTTATCTTGAGGGCCAATGATAATATCTGGTACTTAGTAAGGGCTTAATAAATGCCCAATCCCTTCTGGCTATCTCTATGTCTCTACCTGTCTCTCTATCTGTAGGCTACAAGCCCTACAAATACACTTCTGGGAGGTGAAAATATAAACAGAATTTCCTCCAATGAGCAAAACTCTTTCAACTCTAAGGATTATGGGATCTATTTATAGACACACCGTTATATGTTATTTTGGAGTGTGAATAAATTTCTTTTGCTTTTCAGAATATCATATTCTAATCTTTTCTTTCATTTCTAGTGGTCAACAAATAATCTTATGCGACTGGAGTCTTTTTTTCCTTGACATGTAAAGTGTTTCCTACTGAAAGCCTAAAAGATCCTTCCTTTAATGTAGAAGGTCTGAAAAGTGAATATTTTAGTATTCAGTTGAATTGAAATTGGACTTCCTCTTTGCTGGCTTCCTACGGATTAAATGAATTTGTATTTTGTCCTCTCCAGCATTCTGAGGCAAATTTCTTGCAAGGTTTCTTGTATTAGGGTATTCATATTTTTTTTGTTTTATTACGTTTTTCTGAGACCAATAATTGAGACCACCTTAGAAACCAAGTTGTTTTAGCATATTTTGTCTTTAAGATCAATTGCTTTAGAAGGTAGAGAGTGTTACCACAATGACTCCAAGAAACTAGAATTTGTTATGAGGCAATATTGCTTATATTTTTAAAAACACAATGATATAGATTTAAACACAGTAAATAGTGATTTAGACAATGAGTTAAGATCTTTCACAAAGGGTGTATAACTCCTTAGCTACCTGGAGGGCTTTTGCTCAGCTTAAAAAAAAATCCTCCTCATTGTAATTTACAATTTGCAACACTGGAAAGGATTACTCAGACAAGTATTCTATATTCACAAGGACTTTAGCTCCTGACAGAAATTTTTTCTATGTTGCTCTGGTATTTGCTTCAATAAAAAAGAGAGATCTACAAAAAAAGATCAATTGCTTTAGAAACTAAAAGGATGCCTATCAATTGGGAAATACATGGTGGTATATGAACGTAATAGAATATTATTGTGCTATGAGAAATAAGGACATAAATTACTTCAAAGAGTCATGGAAAGACTTGCATGAATTGGTACAGAGTAAATAAAGAACCAGAAGAATAATTTATATGATAATATTAATATTATAAACATGAACAATTTTGAAGAGTTTTTTAAACTGGTGAAGAATGAAATGAGCAAAATTATCAAAACAACTTATATAATAACCATAACATTTAAAAACAAACAACTTTGAAAGCTGTAAGAATTAAGATCATTTCAAACAGTATCCATAATTCCAAAAGGCTGATAATGAAATATAGTACCCAACTCCTGACAGAGAGCAAATGGATTTAGGGCACAGAATGACATATTGTTTTGAAAACAACTGATGAAGGGATTTGTTTTGCTTGACCATACATATTTGTTCAAAGAAATTTGTTTTTTTCATTTTCTTTGGATAGTGAGGTGATGATAATGGTGTTAACTCCAAAAACAATTTAAAAAGAGATGTGAGGACCTCTAGGTGTGAAATGATTCATGCACTTTCAGTGGAGGTCACTGCATTGCCAGTTTTGTTTAATTGTACTTTGTTATAGGAGAGTTCTCACTTAGGGATGGCAACCTAGAAATTTTTGAAATATGAAAACAAAACACATCAATAAAACTTTTTCTTTTTAAAGATCAATTGCTTTGACTTATTAAGGTCTCAAGTGTTCTTCCAAATTTGCTGACTTTAGATTTTACATTGTTGGTCTTTCTTCCATCTTGGCATATTTGAGTTCCAAAAAAGCCATAGTTTCTTTCAGTGTTTATTAATTACCCTACTGAGATTTCCCACCCTTTGTTCTAAACAATCTATTCAACTGGATCTTTTGAATTCTTTGAGAGCTCTAATACCTCCTAATTCCTAGCATTATTTTTCCCCTTTATTTCTCTTCCTGAGTTTCTAAAACTGTGTGTAGGTCCTAGAGTTGCTTCACTCATTTCTAACAAGGATACATGTGGTTGTAGTATTATCTCTCTTTTGGAATTTTGCCTCTCCTTTATCTGATGGTATTTATTTGCTGTATAAATTTTCTGATTTTTTTTCTTATAATGTATCATTTTCTTTCCTTTCTTTTTGTTATAGTTTTCTTACATTAGTCAATTAATAAACATTCATTAAGCTCCTACTGTATGACAGGCACTTACTGTACTGAGTGTTGGGGATACAAGAAGAAGCAAAAGACAGTCCCTGCCCCCAAGGAGCTCACAGTCTAATGGGGGAAAGCAAGCAAACTCACACATATACATATATGCACCTATAATGTCTCTAGGATATATATCTATAGGATACACACACATATATATACACATACACACATATATACACATGCGCACATATATCTCCAGAATATATATCTATAAGACACACATACATATATACATATATGCATGTATAATATCTCTAGGATATGTATCTATAGGATATAGATATATACACATGTGCACACATATAATATACAAAATTTATATATATAATATCTACAGGATAAATGGAAAAACTTAAAAGGGGAAAGGCTTTAAGATTAAGAAGGGTTGGGAAAGGCTTCCTGTAAAAGATGGGATTTTAGTTGGGACTTCAAGAAAGCCAGGGGGCAGAGAGGAAGAGGGAGAACATTCTAGGCATGGGGGACAATCACAGAAAATACCTGGAGCAGAGAGATGGAGTGCCTTATTCTAGAAAAAGCAAGGAAACCAGTGCCACCAAACTGAAAAGTGTATAGTACATAGTAAAGTGTAAGAAGACTGGAAAAATAGGAGGCCAAGTTATGAAGACTTTCGGATGCCAGACAGTAGATTTTTATTGTTTGATCCTGAGGACGTAGTTAGTCATAGGAGTATATTGAATAGAGAGGTGTCCTGGTTGGACCTGTGCTTTAGGAAAATCACTTTAGTGGTTGAATGGAGGATGGATTGGAGTGGGGAGAGACTTAAGGCAGATGGACCTATGTTGCAAAGGTGAAATTGACAGGCACTGGTAACAGATTGAGTATGGGAGCTGAGATATATTGAGAAGTGACAATGACTCTTAGGTTGCAAGACAGAGGGACTGGCAAGATGGTAGTGACCTTGACAATAATAGGGAGGTTTAGAAGGGTGAAAGGTTTAGGGGAAAATAATGTATTCAGTCTGGGACATATTCATTTTAAGATTTCTAATGAACATCTAGTTTGAGATGTATGAAAGGTAAGTGGAGATATGAGATTGGAGATCAGCAGTGAGGTCAGAGCAAGAAATGTAGATATGAGAATTTTCATCTCAGAGACGATCATTAAATCCATAGGAGCTGATGAGATATCACCAAGTAAAGTAGCATAGAGGGAGAAAAGGAGATAATCCAGGTCAGCGACCTGTGAAACATCTACCCTAAGCTTAAGACTGTAACTTAGATGACGATCCAGCAAAGAAGACTGAGAAGGGGCAGTCAGCAGCGTCCAGAAAGAGAATATCAAGGGGGAGTCAAAGGCCGCAAAGAGATCAAGAGGAATGAGGAATGAGAAAAGGCCACTGAGACTGGCAATCAAGGAATCATTGGTACCTTTGGAGAGCGCAGTTCTGGTTGAATTATTAGGTCAGAAGCTGAGTTGAAAGGGGTTTAGAAGAGAGTGAGAAAAGTGAAGGTATTATTTGGCACATTTCTTGCTATTTAAAAGTGATGAAGAGCAGAATTTAGCCATGACCTCTCATTTAATCATCATGACAGAAGTTTCTCATTCTTCTATTCCCTCCACCCCCTGCAGGACGTAACGCAGGGCTGCATACATACGTAGAGGGCAGATAGCTAGTGAGGAGGAGTCAGGACGATCTGAATTCAAATCTGTCCTCAGACACGTACTAGTTGTGTGATCCTAGACAAGTCACTTAACTCTGTTACCTTAGTTCCCTCACCTGTAAAATGAGTTGGAGAAGGAAATGGCCAACCATTCCAATAGTATTTTATTTCTTCCAATTACATTCATTTGTGACCCACAAAGGGGTCACAGAGTTAGACACAACAAATAGCTAAACAACAAAATATGTATATAATAAATACTTAGTAAGTGTTGGATGAATGATGTAATAGAATGACACTGGCCCCAATAGAGAGAGAGAGAGAGAGAGAGAGAGAGAGAGAGAGAGAGAGAGAGAGAGAGAGAGAGAGAGAGAGAGAGAGAGACGAGCCTGAATCTGCTTTATCCTTTAGACTTTTATATCTTTGAGAAGAAACCTGTTTCTTAGTCCTTGTTTTAATTATCATTATTGCTTGGCAAGTTCCATAACATTGGTTCCCAGTTATATTTTCCTTGCAATAATATTTTACGAAGTCTATTATCTCAGGTTCTTTTAAAAAACTCAGCCTAACGAGGTGTATTTGTCTCCTATCATTCGTCATTTTGTATTGTTTTCTTTTTTTACGAAGTCTATTATAATCTCAGGTTCTTTAAAAAAAAGAAAGCAATTCACCCTAACTAGGTATCTCTTATCACTGGCCATTTTGTACTGTTTTCTTTTTAAAAGATTTGAAGTAATTTATGCAAAAATTGTCCCTGATTTGACTCTATCAATTTATACTAATCCCCATATTGTGCTATTCTATTTTTAATTAGGCTTTCCATCCATTTTCCCAGATTGAAGCTGCAGCTCTGGGGTCTGCAATATCCAAAAGATGTTTCCCATGAAGCACTGTTAGAGATGCAGGAATACTGAATCGTCTCTGCTTTATCCTTCAACTCAAGAATGTGCTCTGCTGGGAAATGAATCATCTCCTCCACTAATGGCCATGTGTAAGCCTGCCCAAGATCAGATTGATGTTGCTTGCTGTTTCATATGATCTCGTCTCTAGAGGGCTTATTTACTTGGTATAGGGAGAAGGAGCTGAAGAAATGTTCTCTAAGGTACCCTATCTTGGCCTATGGAGAAAGGGATCAAAATATGTCTTGACACCTATCCTGAATTTTCTAAAGGGCTTGAAGTGGGAGACAGGAGGGAGAAATAACAATGATCATTCTCCTCTTTTTCCTTTCCCTCTTTTCCTTTCCTGAACTCATTTACTTGTAGCTGCCAAGGAGGAATCTGACAAGAAACACAGGAGAGGGTGATAATTGATCAGGAGAGGAACCAAACTAAAAGAATGACTTATTTTATTTGTTTCTTTCAAAACTGAAATAGGTAACTCCAGTTGGGAAGTCCCCTCTACCAATTCATATATGCTTCTATCTAACTTTTGCTCTCAGAGAGTTGCCTGGGTCACTAATGGGCTAAATGACTTGCTCAGGCTCACACAGACAATATTTGCCAGAGGCAGAAATTACCATAAAAGAGAAAGAGTGTTTGAACATTTTCTAAGCATATTCTCTTTTGGCTTATCAGCCAATTGAAAGGCATTCCTTTACCATATAGAAAGCCAACAGAAAACTAAAAATATATCTATGCATGGTCTTTTTTTCCACTTTAAATAGTATTTTATTTCTTCTAATTATATGTAAAGATAATATTAACATTCATTTTTACATAAAATTTTGAGTTCCAAATTTTCTCCCCTTTCCTTCCCTGTCCCCAAAAGACAGTAAACAATTTGATATACGTTAAATATGTGCAATCATGTAATCCATATTAGTCATGTTGTGAAAGAAGAAACAGAACATAAGGAAAAAACTACCAAAAAAGGAAGTAAAAATAGTATGGTTCAATCTGTATTCAGACTCCATTAGTTCTTTTTCTGCATGTAGAGAGTATTTTCCATCATGATTCTTTTGGAATTATCTTGGATCATTGCTTTGTTGAGAAAAGCTAAGTCATTCACAGTTGATCATCATCTGGTATTGTTATTACTGTGTACTGTGTACAGTGTTCTTCTGGTTCTACTCACTTTGTATTCATGTAAGGCTTTCTGGGATTTTCTGGAATCATCCTGCTTGTCATTTCTTATAGAACAATAATATTCCATCACAATCATATACCATAACTTATTTAACCTTTCCCCAGTTGACAGGCATCCCCTCAATTTCTAATTCTTAGCCACCATTTGCACATACAGGTCATTTTCCCTTTTCTTTGGTCTATTTGGGATACAGACCAAATAGTATTGATGGATCAAAAGGTTATACACAGTTTGATTGTCCTTTGGACATTGTTCCAAATTGTTCTCCAGAATGATTGGATCATGAAGACAGAGCCAAGATGGTAGAAAGAAACTGGGAAGTTGCCTGACTCCCCAGTTTCCCTCAGAAACAACATTAAATCAAACCTCTAAATGAATTCTGGGATGATAGAACCCACAATAGATGGAATGAAACAGATTTTCAGCTTGGACTCCAGGAAAGGTGTGTCTCACGGGTAAAAAGGGAGCACAGCTCAGCATAGACAGTTGCTGGGAAAGCCAGTAGGCAGCTCTTAGCCACTGCAAAGATCAGCAACCAAGGCCCCTCAGTCCTGGCTCAACAGGCTAGTGACACAGCAGACCAGCTGTGAGACCTCCAACCCCAGTGCAAAAGGCAAACTGTCAGCTCCAGAACCCTGACATAATGAGTGCAACTAGGCCAGACCACCCCAGAGCAGTGGGCAAACTGCCAGCACCTGAGGCCCTGCCATAGAAAGCCAGTGATCAAGCCCTGGGCTCCCAGCACAAGAAGCTTGGGACAGTGTACCCTGTGCCACTGGAGCTATTTTGCCCACCTGTATGCCAATAAATCTGACAATCTAAGTGAAATGGATGAATATTTATAAAAATATAAATTGCCCAGATTAACAGGAGAGGAAATAAAAATACTTGAATAATCCCATTTTAGAAAAAGAAATTGAAAAATCCTACAATGAACTCCGCAAGAAAAAAATATTCAGGGCCAGATGGATTTACAAGTGAATTCTTCCAAATATTTAAAGAATAATGAATTCCAATACTATATAAACTATGTGGAAAAGTAGATGGAGTCCTACCAAATTCCTTTTATGACATACATATGGTGCTCATAACTAAACCAGGAAGAGCCAAAACAGAAAAAGAAAATTATAGACCAATTTCCCTAAAGAATATTGATGCAAAAATTTTAAATAAAATACAAGCAAAGATATTACAGCGATTTATCATGAGGATAATACACTGTGACCAGGTGGGATTTATATCGGGGATACAGGGATGGTTCAATATTAGGAAAACTATCAGTATAATTGACCCATAACAATAATAAAACTAACAGAAAAAAATATGTTCATCTCAATAGAAGCAGAAAAAACCTTTTGATAAAATACAGTGCCCATTCCTATTAAAAACTCTAGAAAGTATAGGAATGAATGGAATTTTCCTTAAAATGATAAGCAGTATCTATCTAAAATCATCAACAAGCATCATATGTAATGGGGATAAGCTAGAAGCATTCCTAATAAGATCAAGGTGAAACAAGGATGCCCATTATTACAAGTATTACTTGATATTTCACTAGAAATGCTAGCTTTAGCAATACAAGAAGGAAAAAAATGAAATAATTAGAACAGGCAACAGGAAAAGAAAACTATCACTCTTTGCAGATGATTTGATGAAATACTTAGAGAATCAATTAAAAAAAACTTTAAAAATTAACAACTTTTGCAAAGTTGCAGGGTACAAAATAAACCCACCTAAACCATAAGCATTTCTATATATTATCAACAAAACCCAGCAGCAAGATATAGAGAAATTTCATTTAAAATAACTGCACAATAATATTTGGGAGGAGACCTGCCAAAATAAGCACAGGAACTATGTGAATACAATTACAAAACACTTTTCACACAAATAAAGTTGGATCTAAACAACTGGAGAAATTTCAGTTGATTATGGGTAGGCCAAGGTAATAAAATAAAAATGACAATTCTTTTTTAAAAATAGTTTTATTTATTTATTTTTAGATTTTGACATTCATTTCCACAAAATTTTGAGTTCCAATTTTCCTCCCCACTCTCCCCTCCCCCATCCCATAATACCTTGTATTCTGATTAATCCTTCCCTCAATGTGCCCTCCCTTCTATCACACCCTACCCTTCCCTTATCCCCATCTTCTCTCTTTTCTTGTAGGGCAAGATAAATTTCTATACCCCATTACCTGTATTTCTTATTTCCCAGTTATGTACAATAACATTCTCAACATTCGTTTCTAATACTTTGAATTCCAACTTCTCTCCCTCCCTCCCTCCCCATCCATACCCACTGAGAAGGCAACTAAGTACAGGCTATATATGTGTCATTTTGTAAAAGACTTCCATAAGAGTCATGTCATGTAAGACTAACTATATTGCCCTCTGTCCTACCCTGTCCCCCCTTTTTTCTATTCTCTCTTTTGACCTTGTCTCTTCCCAAAAGTGTTTACTTCTAGTTACTGTCTTCTCCCATTTGTGATGATAGAAGTATGATTCCTCTCACTCCACTTGTCCCCTTCTCCCCTACTTTCCTGTAGTGTAAGATAGATTTTCATACCAAATTTAGTGAGCATGTTATTCCCTCCTTAAGCCATATGTGAAGAGAGTAAGTTTCACTTTTCCTCTCTCACTTCCTCCTTTTTTCTCCTCCATGGAAAAAGAATTTTCTTATCTCTGTCAGTCTTCTAGGTTACCTTTGGCTAGAAATTGCTCTCACTCCGTCGTTCTGTGACTTCTGCTGCTCTAGAATTTGTTGAGAGTCATTTTTTACAGGTATTTTGTGGGCTGTGGGGGAAGCACTAGATTATATGCATCTTTCTACTCTGCCATCTTTGCTATCCCAAAAATGACAATTCTGCCTAAATGAATTTACTTATTCGTTGCCATACCAATCAAAGTACCAAAAAAGTATTTTATATAAAGCTAGAAAAAAAGCAACAAAATTCAGCAAGAAGGGCAAAAGATTAAGAATATCAAGGAAATTAATGGAAAAAAATGCAAAGGAAGGTGTCTTAGTCATATGAGATCTAAAACTATAATATAAAGCAGCAATCATCAAAATTGTTTGGTACTGGCTAAGAAACAGTGATGGATCAGTGGAATTGGTTGAGTACATAAGACATAATAGTAAGTGACCATAGTAATCTACTGTTTGCTAAATTCAAAGACTCTAATTTCTAGGATAACTCACTACAGTTTGGCAGAAACTAGGCACAGACCAACATCTCACACATACCATAAGCCAATTTCTTGTCAGATTTATGGAAAAGGGAAGAATTTATGACCAAACAAGAGATGGAGAACATTATGAAATGCAAAATGGATAATTTTGATTACATTAAATTGAAAAGTTTTTTCACAAACAAAACCAATGTAACCAAGATTATAAGGAAAGCAGAAAGCTGGGAAACAATTTTTATAGCCAGTATTTCTGATAAAGGTCTCATTTCTCAATTATATAGAGAACTGGGTCAAATTTATAAGAATACAAGTCATTCCACAATTGGTGAATAGTTAAAGCAAATGAACAGATAGTTTTCAGAAGAAAAATTAAAACTATCTCAAGTCATTGAAAAAATGCTCTAAATCACTGTTGATTAGAGAAATGCAAATTAAAACAACATGTCACCTCACACCTATCTGAATGGCTAACATGATGGAAAAGGAAAATAATAAATGTTGAAGAAGAATTGGGAAAATTGGAACACTGATGTATTAATGGGAGAATTGTGAACTGATCCAGTCATTCTGGAGAGCAATTTGGAACTATGCCCAAAGGGCTATAAAATTGCGCATACCCTTTGCTCCAGCAATACCACTACTAGCTCTGTATCCCAAAGTGATCATAAAAAAAGGAAAGGGACCCACACATATAAAAATATTTGTAGCAGCTCTTTTCATGGTGGCAAAAATTGGAAATTGAGGGGATGACCATCAGTTGGGGAATGGCTGAACAAGTTGTTGGTATATGAATATAATGGAATACTATGGTTCTGTAAGAAATGATGAGTACGCAGATATCAGAAAAACCTGGACAGTCTTACATAGATTGATGCTGAATGAAATGAATAGAAGCAGGAGGACATTGTCCAGAGTAATAGCAACTTTATGTGATCAACTAGGATTGAGTTATCTCTTCTCAGCAATACAAGGATCTAAGACAATTCCAAAAGGCTCATGGTGGAAAATGCTGTCCTCATCCAGAGAAAGAACTATGGAATCTGAATGCAGATTAAAGCAGACTATTTTTCACTTTTTTGCTTTTGTTTTTTCTTTTTCATGTTTTTTTCTTTTTGTTCTGATTCTTCTTTCACAACATGATTAATGTGGAAATATGTTTAACATGATTGTACATGTTTGCTACATATATCAGATTGTTTGCTGTCTTGTAGGGAAGGAAAGGAGAAAGAAAAATTTGGTATTCAAAATCTGACAAAAATAAATGTTGAAAACCATGTTTACATGCAGTTGGGGGAAAATACTAATAAGTGTGAGAGGGAAACAATCCAGAATGATTGGGTAAGTTCACAACTTCACCAATAATCATGCGTGCTTTTAAGAAGAAGGGAACGCTCCCTCTTTACACAAGTTCTGAAGCATGACCTCCAAGTCTCTACATGAGTTGGAACTGGTTAAGGTATGTTGTACATAGTTTAAGGACTGAGGCCTCATTGTTCAGTCCCTCATTACAAAATGACTGAATGATTCAGAATGATATAATTAGAAACTTGTAGGAACTAAGGGAATAAAAAATTTAGGGAATATTCCCTCCTGCCCTCCGCATCCACCTAATGATGATAATCTGATAACTTGCATTTGCTAAAAGTCTTATTCTGGCTTGATCTATAGAGGCCTACATCACTAAGTCAACCAACTGAAAAATATTTCTTGAGCACCTATGTCATTCAGGTCTCCATTTTGACCACCTTTCTCCTGTCAGGAAGTCAACTCTGGAAGCACCATAGTACTACCAAAGGCCTGAAGATTACTTGGGGAAGACAGTTCAGGCTTTAATAACTACCATTTTCCTCTTGGATTCCCTTTCCTCAATACCCTGGGGCCTCTAGATACCTAGTAGAGGTGCAATATCTCTTCCATAGACTTTTACCTTTCCTCCTTACACTACCTCAATTTATAATCTTAGACTCCTGAAGCCCTGTTCCTCAATTACCAAGCACAGACACAACTGGGTAGTGAAAATCATGGGAAGCAGAGACCAAAACTAAGATCCAGTTTTCTCTTAAACTTTCTCTGAGTAATATACTCATATTGCCTCCTCCCCAACCTTCCCTCCAATTCTAAACACCCCTACATCTCAATCCCTCCCCAACCCCATGCCCGAGTTCATTCAACTCTTCCTTTAGAATCCCCTACTCTATTGTCAACAAATTACCATGCCTCCTCTAATTTCTCATTTCAGGTCATTTTCCACACTTTTCAAGGAGTTTAGAATGACTCAGTCTTCATCCACACTTTCTCAGTTCATAATTATCCTTAACTCCAATGACCTTTTTTCTCAACTTCATATACTAATGTGGTTATACCTTAAATCTTACCATCCCTTAGAAACAGGCATTCTCTCCAAGATCCAGAATTGTAAATTCTACCCTCCAGCCTTTCACCTGTCACACCAAACCCACTTTGGACCTTATTCTGATTTGGGGGTTCTAGGATTATTCTCCTAATTTATCATTCCAACTCTGGTTTCTCTTGCCTCTGTACCCAGCCTTAAGCACAGTCACCCCTTTAACGTCTCATTAGTCCCTGTGTAAGAATCCTTTGCTCTATTACCTTCTACCACTCCCAACTTAGGAATCTTCATTCCTGGCTAACCCTCCCCCCACATCTGAATTCTCTGTTCCTATCCTAGGGATCCCTGAGAACCACTGGAGAAAACTAAAATCCAGCTGACTTTGCTCACTCCAGATTCATGATATAGCTCTTTCTTAATGGCTACGCAACGAATTTATTCCCTATTTCATTCCACACTGTCATGGTTGCAGACCTTTGCTTTTCTCTCCTTGCTATCGACTATGCTGTCAGTCCCACTCCACTTCCAACTTTATTCATATGTTCCTCCATCCCACATTTTGAGAGGATTTGGTCCATCCAACATGAGGTTCCACAAATCTCCTCTCTGGCTTCTGTGTCGATCACTCTATTGAAACTGCTGTCTCTAAGGTCATCCGTGATCTCCCATTCACCAAATTCAACAGTCTTCCCCCTTCACCTCCCACTCCTCATCTTCCTTGATATTTCTGAAACTTTTCATACTCCTGACTCCTCCCACCCCCAGGAGATACTTTTTTCTTCTGCTTCAGAGACATTGTATACTCCTAGTTCTTATAATCATTCCTTGTTCATAAGCATCTCATTTTATCCTCAGCTGAAAGTTGCTGGAAATTTTAAGGCACAGCTAAAAAAAACCCACAGGATTTGAGCAGCCATTTCCTATTGTCTTAAGTTGATAAGATGATAACTAGATAGTATCACCTTCTGTATCCTTCCCTAGTTTCTTAGGCTTAGAGGTTGTGAAACCTTGAAACTGGGTTCTAACCACTAACCAGTTGTATGCTCTTGAGAAAAATCATTTTACCTCTCTGGGACTATCTCCTCCTCTATAATTAGGGGATTCTATTTTATTTCTAAGGTCTTTCCAGTTCTAACGTTGCATAATGATATTATTTTATGACAATTAAGTACCATGAGCATTCAAAAGAAGGGAAACTTATTTTGGGAAGAAATGGGCAAGGAAGCCTTCACCAAACCTTTGGGAATGGAATTGGGTCTTAAATGATTGGTAGGATTTGGGTGGGCAGAGAGAAGATGGAGTGGGCACCCCAAAGAAGGAAAACAATGTGGAGATAGGAAAGTATGAGAGAAACTGGGAGAGCAAATGAGTAGACCTCTCTGTTCAGGCCAAGATCTCAGCCCCTTTAAATGTCAATGGATTGCTTCAGAATTTCCATTATTCTATAGAGTATCTGTTGAACATTATTACTCCACTGATGTATCAAGTATACCCCATTACTTAAGTGACAGGTACCTGAAGCATTAGACCTTAAAATCCTTTATGTAAATGTCATTGCCACAAAGAAAATAGTCATTATCATTTTAGCTCATGAATGAACAATGGGACAACGTTTGAGAAAAAATACTGAAGAAAAAACACACACACTGGGAGAATTGTCATGTCTGAATGACAGCTCGGGTACAGTGACCTGATCTATACTAATAGAATTATTCATTGAAAGCTGCTACAACTTGGATGTTAACTTCATATTTTAATAGGTGACACCTCCAAAAGGTTATCTCTTGTCTTTCTGTTTGTTTGTTTTAATAAGTGATGTCCTACCCACCGGGGCTAATTAGCCAATGAGAAGATGCTATGATATTACCTGTAATTTGATGTATAGAGTTCCAGAGTAGGAAGTCTCAGGTTCACCTTTGAACTTGAATTTTCATGCACTGCCAGAGTAAGCTCCTTCTTAGTAATTTCTTTAAAAACTTAGTAGTTTTTGGTAGAAAGATAATTTTCCTAAAATGTGTTCATGCCCAAGCATGACAGTTGTAACTGATTTAAACAGTTAACTGGCTAACTGGAATTTGAGGCAAGAAAATATCATTTTTTGTTCCTAAATTTAATTTGTTCCCTGTTTTGAAAATTACTATATTTTGAGCCTTTGTTTAAGAATCAATTTGTCCATGATTAAATACTGACATACATCACAAAGAATATTTAGCATTAATAGACACTGATTAGCTAATTATATTAGAATCCTTTAGTGTCATAATGGAAAGGATTTCATTTTATTTCTCATTCAAAAACACTTAAGACTATACCGTTTTTTACTTCATCATTCCTTCATTTGTTCATTCATTCAAAATCACTTTATTAAGCACCCAGATAACCTGGTAGAGGGGACTGATGGTTAGCCTTATAGTCAAGGAGTTCTGGGTTCAAGTAACGTCTCTGACACATATGATCTTTGGGGCAACTCAACCTCTAGGTACCCTGGGCAATTCTCTATGACTATATAAGTTACAAGGGAGTTTCTGATCTGCTTTGGTGGAGAAAATTTCCACACCAGGAGTACCTCTCCACCCTCCTGCCCTCACCCTGGGATAAATTCACAAGTATGGGCCAAAGCAAAATAAAGATACTGGCACCATACTAGGTATAAGAGGGTGAGGAAATATAAAGTAAGAAAAAAAGGTTTTTGACCTTAAAATATTTAGTGTAGCAATAATAATATCCATTATTTATCTAGGACTTTAAGATTTGTAAAGCACTTTATATATTCTATTTTTGAGTTTCAAAGTAACCCTTTGAGGTAGATATTACTATTATCTCTATTTTACAGAGAAAGAAACTGTGGCCCAGAGAAGTTATAACTTGTTGGAAGTCACATAGCCAGGAAGTATCAGAGGCAAGATTCGAACTCAGCTCTTCCTGACTCCAAAGCCAACACTCGCCACTGTACCACCTAGGTACCTCTAGCAAAAGGACATAAAACATGTACACAGATCACTATAATAATTGTAAGTGTAATAGGAGTATGGAGTACTCTGAGGGAGATTTCCTTGTAGCTGGGGGAAATGGGAATGTTACATGCAGAAAGAGGCTTTTAAGCTGGGTCTTGAAGATTTTAGCAACCTCCAAAAAAGTGATGGCAAATAGAATGAATTCATTCAATCAATTAACAAGAGTGTATATCTTAAATGGAATCAAATAGATTCTAAATAGAATCTAATAGAATAGAATGAAAATGCTACATAGAATCAAAAAGGAAGATAATGTCTGAGACCCTTCTAATAGGGGGTGACAAAAGGGGAGCTAAATGTGTGGAGGGGCAGAATAGAGTAGGTAACTCTGGAAAATGAGGGACTGCTGATCTGGGAATCTGGAACTGTCCCTTAAAATAGAGGTTCTGAGAAGGATTAACCAATGGGAGAAGGGTCCCTAGGTGGTGGCTGAGACATGATACTGTATTACTGTATATTCACATGAGACAGTAAATCATGGCATCAGAGATGGATAGGTCAAAGGGACCTCAGAAGCTATCCAGTTCAACCCATTTTATAGATGAGGAAATTAAGTCCTAAGAAAGCCAAGTAGTCTGCCCAAGTGTATGTGCAGGTGGTGTCAGAGGTGGGATAATTGGGTGAGAAGTACAGGAGGCATTGAAAGTCAGTAGAATACCACTGAAGAAGACTTATGGCTTTGGGGCATTCCTATATCATGAATTCCACAGAACCATAAAATTTCAAAGTCAGGAGGGACCATGTAGTCCAATATATACCTGAAAAGGATTTCCTCCATCACATACTCAATGAATGATCATTTAGTATTGGCTAGAAGACTCCTTCTAGCAGAACTTTCCTTCACCAGGCAGCTCATTCATTTCACTTTGGGACGCTTTTAAGCTTAGATATTTTTCCTTACCAACCCTAAATCACTCCCTTAGCAATTGTCCTCTATTGCTGTTAGTTTTGTCTTTTAAGACCAAGAAGAATAAATCCAATCCTTCCTCTATATGTCAACTTTTCAAATATTTAAAAGGCAGCTGTTATGACTCCCACCCTGAATCTTCCCTTCTCCAGGCTCATTTTTCATCCCTTGTTTTCCCTTCAATCAATCTATGTCATGAACGTGAGGCCCTTCACTTTTCTACTTGTCCTCCCTCCAAGCCTCTTCCCTTTCTTGTACTTGTGAAGCTGACATTTATCCCTATCAAATTCCATCTTATTATATAAATTCCCAAATTAACTAGAAAGGACCTAGGAAGAAAGATGCTATATGAAATGAAAATGAATATATACACACATTCATGTCTAATGATAGCTATCTTGGTGTGGTTGGGGAAGAAAAAAAGGAAAACAAGAAAGTTACATGATAACTTTATGTATTTAAAAGAAATAACAACATGTACATAACAGATTTATAGTTTCATATTCAATAACAGTTTTTATTCTACTCTATTATGGAAATGCTTGTTTTATTTCATAAATTAAAAATAAAATAAATAATTTTTAAAAATTCCATCTTAGTCGATTCATTCCAATGATTAAGGTTTGTGAGTTTTTCAGTTATTTATCCTATCATGCAGTTCGTTATTTCTTCCTCCTTCTTTTGTGTCATTTGCAAATATGATCAATTCATCACTTACATCATTATCCAAGCCAGTGCATTTGTCTCTATCAGCATAAAAAAGATAATCACAAAGGTTCTACTCCATTTCCAAAGTCTTTCAAACTCTGTGACTTTGAATAATTTATTGTTCTCTGGTGGTAGAAAAACCAATAGATGCTCATTTAAAGATGTTATCTGTAAAGCATTTAGCAGAGTGCCAGGCACACAGTAAGTGGTTAATAAATGCTTATTTTCTTTCTTCCTTCCCTTCCACATTTTGAGATTTTAAGAAGCACAAAGCATTAGTGTGTCTCAAAGGAAGACACTTTGCTATAGTGAAAAGCACACTGTACTGAAAACCAGAAGACTTAGATTCAGTTCCTAATTTAATCCAATAGCTCAAAAAAATGTCAATGTTCAGTACTTTTTATATTCGAGGAACTACGCTAGGTGCCTAGGACACCAGGTTGTTATTGTTCAGTTGTGTCTGACTCTTCATGACCCCATTTGGGGTTTTCTTAGCAAAGATACAAGAGTGGTTTGCATTTCCTTCTCCAGCTCATTTTACAGATGAGGAAACTGAGGCAAACAAGGCTAAGTGACTTGCCCAGGGTCACACAGCTAGTGTCTGATTTAAAGCCATGAAGATGAGTCTTCCTGATTGCAAGACCAGTGTAGCACCCAGCTGTCCCTAAATGAGAGGGACAAGGACTTTTCATTCATTGATTTCTTCAGCCGTTTTCAGTCAGGTGTGGCTATTCATGACCCCATTTGGGATTTTCTTATCAAAGACACTGCAGTGATTTGCCATTTCCTTTTACAGATAAGGAAACTGAGGCAAACAAGGTTAAGTGACTTGCCCAGGCTCACACAGCTAGTAACACAAAGAGAAGAGCAAAACAGCCCTGCCCTCAAAGAGCCTGCACTACATGGAGGGTTACATACAGAGAAGGTAATTAGAGGAAGGAGACAGCAATAAAAGCTGAGAACATTGGTGAAGGCTTCATAGAAGTAGCAGCTAAGCTAAAGTTTGAAGGAAGCTAAGGATTCTGGGAAATAGAGGTGAGAAGAGGAATCAGTCTAGGTCCTGAGACAAGAGATGAGATATCAAATTCAGGACACAGTTTGGCAGGAATGAAGACTTCCAGAAGGGAAGTGGAAACAAGTCAGGAAAGATAGGTTGAATGAAGCCAGATGGCGAGGGGTCTGAAATGCTGTCAAGCAAGTCCTCTTATAGCTTCTGAGCCCATTTTTCTTACCTTTAAAATCAGGCTATTGGATTACTTGATCATCAATGTCCCCTTCAGCTAAAAGATTGTGTGATTCTAATGTGCTTTACATTTGCAGGAAGTTATTCATTTGAGTGATAAAATTCAGTTTAATTTGGCTTTGTCTTTCAATGTACAGTATTAATATCACTGAGATGACTTTATCGAGGGGAAAAATTATCCAAAGCCATTATTTTTGTTATTGAAGATGCAACAAGTAATTGAGTCTAAATTCCCCAGCTCTTTGCTAATAATCCATCAGGGCAGTCACTGTGGACAGATATACAAGGAAGCAAGCACTGATTGTAAGTGGTTTTTACTAATGTTGAAGGTAATCAGTATTTTTTTGTCTTTGATCAAACACCAAGTTTGAGAGAGACAGATGGACAAATAGGAAAAAAGATGTGTCTATACATACATGTACATATATTTATATATATCCACATATATATATAGGCAGATAAAACTGAGTAATGTGTGTATATATGTACATATGTATACATATACACTTCAAGTGAAACAATTAATATGAGCCAGCATATACACATATACAGGATCCTATCATGACATGTTGAGTTACTGGTTAAATGTTTAAATAATACAAGCACACTTACAGTAACACTTTGCTTGTTGTATTTTTGAACTTTGTAAGAAGCTTCATTACATCAGACTCCCATCACCCCATATGGTTTTATGTATGAAAAAGCCAGCTCTATGCAAGGCCATGTAAAGTGACAATGGGAGGTCAACTCTCAGTAGGCAAAGCCTCATTCCTCCGCCAGTCGTCGCACTGAAAGGCATAGATCTTGATGGGGAGGGTTGGGGAGCCGAAGATAATATCTTGGAAATTGGAATCCCCTCAACCAATCTGGGGTCCAAAGACCCTGAGAAAGAAACAGTCCCACTTAAAACACAAAAACACAAATAATGAGTTACCACATGCCTATTTTGTCAGTGGACAGCTTTGGGGCCCCTGAGAAACATGCCCTGAGAGAGACTGGAGACAAACCCTGGGGGGTTGGGGAAGCAGGATTGGAAGCAGCCAAGTTTCACATTGATTAAAGTCTACCTGCCTTGGGAATGTATCCTCGATGTGTTGTTGAATTTTAAAAATATTGTAGTGTAAAGGGAGCTTAATTTGGAGTCAAACGATCAAATCAAGACTCTGCCACTTTCTACCTGGGTGACTTTGGGTAAGTCATCTCAATCTCTCTGGACCTTTGTTTCCTCATCTATAAAATGAGGGAGGTAGGCCAGCTGGCTTCCAGTTCTAAATCTCTTCTCTGATCCTAAGTAGATTGAGGACTCATAAGTGTGGGTATTTCTTTATTTCTCAGTTGAAAAGGTGCATAGGACTTCACCAAGGGACAGAATTCAGGGGGCGGAAGGGACAGATCATCTCACTCACGCTGGCGATGTCTGAGCATGGAATCTGCGCTCTGCAGAATAGTAGCTTCTCTCTACAACCCTATTTGCTTTCCCCTGGACATAGGGAAATGGGACATGAGGTAGTCACAGACTGCCTGAAGGCCATAATCCCCCCCATATATGTGTATTTATCCATATCTATATCTATCCATATATACATATATGCACATATACATAGGTGTGTGCATATATGCATGTGTATGTATATATGTATATACAAACACACACATACATATATGCTTATATACATACACACAGTTATATATATATATAAAACTCTCTCTGGAGAGGGGAGAGGGATCAGGTTCACAGCTTAATTCCCTTCCCCAGTGAACCGTGTTGGGGGAAAGTGGAGGAAATGTTTGCATGTTATACCTTCGAAGTAAATATTCTTTTGTTAAAGTTAATCTGATGTAAGTGGTTAAATGGAACTGGGTGATTGAACCTCTATAATAGGAGAAACAATAAACAGAGACTTCAGCCAACATCAGAGAAGAGAGACGGCCCTCTCCCAGCCCCTGCCTCTAGGTACTAGTAGACTCTGGGGGAGAGGTGGAAAAGTAACAGATCTGATCGTCAAACTATGTGGCCAAAGCTCAGCCATGTTACATACATATCATGCCTAAAAAGATAGTGTGATACACCTTCTTCTTTCCTTGTAGAGGTGGGATATAGAATGGATATAGATCCATGGAATATAGATGGGATATCTATACCCCATGGATATAGAATGTTGTAAACACTGTGAGATACTGGTACTGCATTGGTTGGTTTTGTTTACCTGAATTCTTTGTTCCAAAAAAAGGTAGTTGAGGATGGGATGGGCATGGAAATAGCTGGAAATTATTTCTATAAGTCAAAAAGCATCAGTAAAACTTAAATTTTAAAATTTCTGAATGCTATTACTAGAGGAAATTCTAGATGTCACAATTAAGAAAGAAAAAAGAGGGAATAGGAAAGAGTATATCTTATTAATCAGCATCTTATGCAGTCCTTTATCAAGGATAACTTTCTGAAGATCATTAAGAAAATGACTTTAAAAGGAATTATTTTAGACAATATTCACCTCAGTAGTAGAGAGAGTGCTAGACCGTAAATCAGAAAAGCTGGGTTCAAGTCGTGCCTTGCCCCTGTGCCCTACCCTCATTTTTCTCCTCTATCATATGTGGGAGTCCAGTTAGATGATCTCTTAAGTCAGGTCTAAATCTATAGTCTCATAGTCCATTAACTCAATGACCTTCATGTTCCTCATTTGTAAAAAAAGAATGACAGCATTTTATCTACCTACCTTACAGGGTTATTAGGAAGAAAGGCTTTTTGGAGACTGTAAAGCCCTATGTAAATGTTTATTTTTATTATTGATTTTCCCCCTCTAAAATGGGAAAATATATTCTGAACCAATGTAAAATATATACTGGACCTCTTCTATTGGATCAATGAGAAATCATTCTAAGGGGACAGTATATAGAGAAACACACGAAGTAGTGTGAATAAAGAGACTTTCCCATGTCTCCATGTTGAAGAGCTCAGGTCCTTTTTTCTCTGTGTCTGTGTACATATACTCAGAAACATATTTGCACCTATAATTTCTAAAGAAACCCTAATAGGAGTCCATCTTTTAAATGATTCCCTTTGGAGCCCTTTAGATAGTTTTAAACAACTTCATTCAGTTCAATGGAAGGGAAGAAGCACACCCAACCACATTGTGGGGGTCTAGAGGGGGGTAATGGAGAAGATGGGGTGGTGGAGTGGTGGGGGGGCACTTACAGCCCACTGACTGACCACCAGTCTCCAAACAGCTCTGAGAGAAATGAGGTTATCTTTCATTAGCTATCTATCATGCGGCCTCCACTAGGCTGCAGGATATGAGGGCCATTTAATTAGGCCTTGCCCCACTCTCTGGTGTGAAAAGGCT
Organism: Bettongia penicillata ogilbyi; assembly: GCA_023548195.1. Lineage (NCBI taxonomy): Eukaryota > Metazoa > Chordata > Mammalia > Diprotodontia > Potoroidae > Bettongia > Bettongia penicillata. The sequence goes on along the minus strand of JAJHZJ010000383.1, from coordinate 3,220,543 downwards.
CTCAAAAGCTTTGATTCCCTACAGCTTCTCAGCAGGAAGTTGTTGGCGATAATTGACATAGGATTTCCTTGTTAACCAGCAGCAGACATGCTGGATTAAAGCGACAGAGATCTAGGGAAGAAAGTGGAAAAAGATAAGCAGCTCCCAAAGACTTCTGCTTATTTCGCACTTGAGGACGATTGGGCAAATAGCAATAACACACTGAAGTGGGAGCTCCCGGAGAGGAAGGGCCTCCACTTATCAGACCTATTTCAGCTTGGCTGATCAAAGATTGACTTCCCTTAAAATAACATAGGCCTGGGGTTTGTTAGTTTATTAAGCTGCAGGTTTTATGAATTATCACAGTTTTAAAGATGGATTGCAGTTTATGTGAAGAAGTAGAGGATTATCGGGTTTTCATCGAAACAATTATAAAATATCCCAGCTGAAAGCTTGCTTGCAAATGACATCATTTCCCCCTGCAAACTAAACAGGTCATTTTGAGACTGAGGGTAAGCATTTTCAACAAGTGCAGGGAATCCTAGGAAAATTAAGTCTGGTTGGGGCTGAGAGGTTGATTACCTCACAGAATGTCCCCTCCTTCCCTTTCCTCTTATTTTGAAAGTAGCCACCACTTTCTTTGCACTAGTGACTCCCCATTTCAGTGACCCCCCCCATCTCTAATAGGGGCTTGCCTTCAAGAGAGGCAGAAAAGAGAGAGGTAGCCCACTAAGATTTTTTTTTAATGTGGTCATGATAAATGATCCTGAAATGGACCCACATGTAAAGCGGACTGAAATGGAAAGTCTACTTTGGGCAGAGACAATTATTGGATATCACTTAATAACTTAACCTTACAACAGCACATGTGGCATTAATAAGGAGTGAAAAGTAGTCAAAGCATGTTGCCTTACTTCCTTGTGACTACTATTTACAAGTACATGAATAGTGTGTGTTTGATATATCCACTTTTAGCCAGCCTCTGTCCCATATTCCAGGGTTCCTAGGCTACGGGAATGCCATGGGCCTGCCAGGCTCAGCCTATTTTAATGCATGCACCTTTAAAACAGTTTACTTGGTGTTGACATCACGTGCACAGTTCTGTCACCTACTAAGTGAGAGCAGGTGTGTAGTTTGTAATATGATCCTAGCCATGCTGGGATATTGTCACTTTGGTTCTTTCAAAATGTCTGAGCCTTTACAATTACGTAACAATCAAATGGACTAATACATAGTGGGACAATGTTCATAGGGTCAACATATAAGTAGGAATAGTGATTGCTGGCCCGTATAACACACCTCTTATCCTGAGGGGCACAGTTCCCTTTTCAAACGCAAAACTCATTATAATTCACAGCATCCGGGAAATGGAAGATGCAACGATGCTGACCCAAAAAACCTTTAAGTAGAATTGAAGGAGGTGGCAGGAGATAAGATAAACAGATTCTGGGCCAAGCTCTAAAACACACACACACACACACACACACACACACACGCACACGCACACACGCACACGCACACACACGCACACACACGCAGAAGCTTCTGTGGCTTACCTACCCTAGAAGTGAAAGAGAAGGTTTGACGCCTTAATGTCTTTTTAAAAATTTGGTTAAGCATGAGTGTTTCTTGGGTTCTAAGAAATTATGTACAAAAATAACAGCTCTAAAAAATCAACCACAAAAACCCCTCATTCTGCAAGTGTTCTGAGCTGCCTTTCAGTTCAAATGGAATTTAAACTATAAATGCCCATGTGCCATGCTAACAATTACCTTAGTGTGTTAGCAGGGTGTAGGATTTCCAAATGAAGATAATTCTAGATTGTCATTCCTGCCTGAAACAGAAGACAAGGAGAGGCATGTGGACACAGGAGCATGTGCTCTAAAAATTGTTTTCGTGCAGTAAGTATGGATGACTGTAAATGAATGATTATAAAAACAATTTATACAAACAGTTCTTTGAAAACTTTTTTTTCTTTTTGATTCCTTTAAAAAAAATCTTACTATCTTACAGATATTTAACATTTCAGGAACATCATTTAGCTATTCTTCATTTTAAAAAATTCTCATTTCTCATCTCTCCTACTGAAGAAAGTTAAGAAATGATTACTTGAATGTTCTTATCCAAGACCAAGTCCCTGATATTGAAATCATATTGAGCTCAAATATAGAGCATCACTTGCCAGAAATTAGTTTGTTCCTGCCTGGGGAAAAACTAGCTTGTATAAATCTATTTTGCTCACCTTATATCTGAAATTACTAATTATTTTAAAGGAGAAATATGATGAAGGCTTGAGCCACAGTGTAACCTAGTGGTCTGAAGATACTTGTAAATTCTTCTGCTAAGATGGTAGCCACGTAATTTCAAATGTCTTGTCTCTCTTTACCCCATTCTCATATGGTAAAGAATGGTCTGTCCCTATCCACCAATTATTGTGGATTAAAGAGCTTTGGAAACTGTTGGTGACCTCTTCTACTCTACACCAGTAGCAGCAACCGAAAGAGACAGAGAGACAGAGAGATACAGAAAGACACAGAGACAAAGAGAGACAGAGATGCAGAGAGAGAAAGGAAAGAGGGGGCTGAACTAGCACTTGCTGGACGAAAAACAGGAAGTGTTGTACACTAAGTATGACCATTACATTACAGTGATGGCTGTCCATATAGGACCCAGAAATGCAAAGAAAACTAGTAACAAGGGCTAAGGATTTCCTACACATACATATACATATATACATACATATGTATATGTGTGGAATAATTATGAATCCATATATGAAATCTATACATATGAAAGATAATATGCATGCGTATGTGTATATATAAAATATATATATAGCATATGTAATGTACTGTAGTATCTATATAATACCTATATGCTTATGTGTACACACCAAAATTTAAATTCTCATTTACTATATGTGTGTGTACATATCAATATATATGTGTATATGTTAATGTCCAACTAAGCTCTAGAAGAATAATTTAGTGCATATGATGATAATAATTAAGTTCCACTTTACCACCTACCATTTTTATTTTGAAAGCATTATGGAAGTGAAAAAGAAACAAATCCTAAAACTACAACCCTCCAGAGGCAAATTGTTAGTAGTTGAAAGAACATTGGACTAGGAGCAGTAGTATATTGGCAAATGTTTAACAGCAGGCTCTTGGGGTGGGGGATGTACGCATGATGCATTTTTTTTTTTGCATTTAGTCTGCATCATTAACATTTTCTCCATCACTTTCTTAAGTATGAAATTAACCAAACCACCATCAAACTCTGATTTGAGGTGTTTTCTAATTTCTGGTGTGAATATCCACATTGAAAATTTAACGACTGGCTTTCTCAAGCTGGATGGATCTAGGTCCAGAAATCCCTCACTGGGAATAAAGAAACAGATTCTTTTACTTACTAACAGTATGACCCTGGGCTAGTCATTTGCTAACCACACTTGCTTATTTTAGAAATGAGGGTGTTGTGCTAGATGCATTTATAAAAGTCTTTCCAGATTCAGAGATCTAGGATCTTTGATTCACAAACAAAAAACAAAATGGTTACTATCCTTAAGGAGCTTACCTTCTGGGGGCTAAGCAGGGGGTGGCAAGAAATACAGCATGTGCAAAGAGCGGTAATAAGTGCAACGTAATAAAGAATTATTTGAAGAGGAAAAAAAGGAGCTAAGACCTGGGAGAAATTTTATCATAGAGGCAAGAAGGAGCCTCTTGGACTTCTTTTGCAGGGAGAAGGGGTTGAAATAGAGGAGGGAGGTATAAGATGTACTTTAAGACCATTAACTACAGGGGCAGCTGGGTGGTGTAGTGGATAGTACACTGGCCCTGGAATCAGGAGGACCTGAGTTCAAATTTGACCTCAGATGTTTACTAGCTGTGCGACCCTGAGCAAGTCACTTGACCCCAATTTCTTCCAAAAGAAAAACTATATATGAGAAGCTATGATTTTACTGGTACGAGGAACTGGCAGTGGGGAAAATTCTTTTACTGATGTGGTTCATTTTTGCTCTGCCATTTAATAGAATTGACTAAAACATTCAAAAGGTAAGTGACTTACTCAGGGCGACATGGCCAGTATTTGTCAGAGGCAGAATGGAACTCATACTTCTTCTCTATCTACTACACCAACTGCCTCTACTACATAAATAACAGCACAGACTAGTTAATTGAACAATAATAATAAAATTGAATTAGGGAAGAATTATTTTCATTCTCCGGAAGGGTACACAGAATCACACAACTTGTAACTTTTACGTCATGGTTCAAAATAAAACACAATTTGTTTTGAAATTTTATCCGAGAAGCCAGTTGTGCTATAATTGTTTTTATTTTGAATTGTAAGCCATTAGCCTTCTGGATCGAGGAAAACATCTTTGTAACAACAGTCATTACTGTAACAAATCATTTTAATTGATACATACCTGGCAAAAAGAAGGACAGAGTAATGAGGCTTTTTTCAAATTGTCATTTCCTATAAAAGAACGGTGCAAAAGACAAAGTATGTGATGACTTCTCTTGGCTTTTTAAAGTCTCTTGGTGCTTCTCCAGCATGTGACACCTTTGAAATCTTTCGGAAACATGGATCTGTTTCATTGGTTTAATGAAAACAAATCCTGAAGACAATGACTATTATGCCATCAGCACTCATTTCATCTTGACAGGTTACACAACATAATCCTTGTTAGCAGCAGCAAAAGACATGTGCAGTTTAATTTTTTTTTTCAATTTGGAGACAAAAAAGTTGTCCGCTTATTTCAAGTTCATAAGGTTGAAAGGAATTTTCCAGTGTTCTCTTCTACCCCTTCCCTTTGTGAAAGAATCTTCTTCGGAGTGATCCATGCGCTTTTAATGTCTCAAATACTGTGACAGAAGAGATAAGTCTTTATTAAAAAAATAGTTAAAATCCTTAAAACATACCAACACAGCAGTGAAATAAACTTTCAAGACAAAAGTACCATATCTTTCCAATGTCATTTCTGTGACAACCAATGGGGTACATATTGATGAAGCCAACACATCTCTATCTGGTCATTTTCAACTAGAAACTAATAACCCACGTCATATCAGGCATGCAATAACCCAGGTTAAAACTCAGTTCATCAAATAAATCACTCAGGAATTTTTCTATTTCTTTCTTAGGACACATTGCACATCTGCTCAATGAAAGGAGGAAAGAGGCAATATTTCTTTGATCAAGGTTTTTTTTTAATATCCTCCTATCTGTCCCTTGGGATTCTGTCTTTTAGAAGAGGTGCAGATACCGCATTGCTTTCTAATGAATGAAGCAAATTTATGCATTTCAGCTCAAAAAGCCAAATATGGAGGACTTTTTAAAGCTTACCTGAATCCATAATTTATGTTGTCATGAGGAGCTAAACTAGACCACAGAGGCATATTGCACAGTTTACCAAAACTCTTCTCTCTTACACCATCTTTTAAAGTAAATACCTTTGACCCATTCATGACCATATTGAAATAGAGAGAACATACAAATGGATAATTGCTTTTCAAACATTTTCAACATGTGCACATCATGCTTTTCATCCCAGGGAATCTGGGCGAGTAACAACTTGGTGTGAATGTTGGGTCTCAGTTAATACTGGACTATGTTAACATCTGACTGACTGTGCTAATGCTTACCAGTTATCGAATGGATTTGAAATCTGTAAAACTGACATCCTTGTCATCCCGAGTCCTGAAAATGTTAAAATCTGTAGGTCAGCATTCTGAGTCTTATGAAATTACCCAGGGAGGGATATAGGATTTCTTGCCTTTTCAAATATATTAAATAGCCAGATTCGTAAAACTGGGTGAGCTAAGCTCTCCCAAGTGTAGAATAAAAAGGAAATTAAAAATTATAAAGCTCTAATCTCCCTGCCTGGTCCATACCTTATGTTATTTACCACTGTCCACACATGCTTTATCTCTACCCATTTTTGAACCATTATGTATGCTGTGCCATCTGCCAGAAACACCCTTCCCATTCTAGTCCTTTCCTCCTTTAAATCTCCACCAGATTTGCCCCCTTATTCCTTCCAAACTAGTAGCACCTATATATAGCCACTTTCAAAACTCCTTATGTCTCCTTTCTAAACATTTACAGAATCATAGGATGACAGAGATGGAAGACACTTTAGAAATGATCTCTTCCAACCCACTCATTTTACAAAAGGGGAAATCAAGGTACAGAGCTATGACTTGATCCAGCTCCCATGAGTCATCCATGATGAAGCCAAGATTAGAACCCATGTCTTCTGAATCACTAATTGAGACTCACCTTTGTGAAAGGCTTCTCTCCATCATGGTATGCTTTTAATGATATTTATTAAAGATATGACATGAGATTGTAGATCTCCAGCTGAAAGGGATACCAGAAGTCATCAAATCCTTCCTCTTCACTTTAAAGATAATGAAAACAAGACTTCCAAAAGTGAAATGATTTGTCCAAAGCTACAAAGTTACTAAGGAGAGGAGCTGGGATTTGAACCCCAATTCTCTGACTCTACTCTAGCTCTCTGGGCAACACCAAGATGGGAGCAAAATATTCATCTCTCCATATGGTTTGTTATCCATCTCCTAAAAGTGAATGTTACCTAAGGCTCTGTGCTAAGTTCTTTTTCTATCTCTCTCTATACTCTATTATTAGAACCAATGGGATCAATTATCAGCTTTACCCAGATGACTCCTAAATTTTTATAAACATCTCTAATCTCTCTCTATCTCTCTTTGTCTCTCTCTTCCTCTCTGTCTCTCCATCTGTCTGTTTCTCTGTCTTGTTTTCTTTCTCTGGCTGTTTCTGTCTCTGTTTCTATCTCCACCCCCCTCTGTCTCTCTCTGTCTCTCCCCATCTCTCTCTCCTCCCCCACCCCTATCATTAACTCCTAGTCTCTCCATCTCGATATCCTGTTGGCATCTTAGTGTTAACATGTTTAGAACTGAACTCTTCTGCATTAAATCCATCCCTCTTTCAAACTTTGCTATTTCTGTTGAAAGTACCCACATCCTCCTAGTCATCCAGATTCATAATCAGGGCGTCACCCTCGATGGAAGGTCATCTCCTTCGTCTACCATATCCAAACACTTGGCAAGTTTTGTTGGTTTTGCCTCTCCTGTTCATTCACTTCTCTTTAGTTACAATCACCAATCTAGTTCAGACTCTCATCCCCTCTCACCTAGGCTATTTTCCTCCCAGAGTACAAGGCTGATAAAGTTACTATGCTTCTTAACATCTTTCAATGACTCCCTAGTGCTTCTAAGATAAGATACAGATTATTCAGCTTGACACTTAAGACCCTCCATAATATCATTTCAACTTATTTCCATTATTCTTTTGCTTTACTCTGGCCAAATGCCCACCAGCTCTTCCCCAAATTGATTAGCCCATGCCCCAATCTGACATTCCATTTTCCATCTCAATACACTCATGCCAGCTATCCTATGTGGAATAGCCTCCCTCCATTCCAGCTCTCAGGATCAGGATCTTCCTTAAGGTTTGACTTAGATACCATGTCCCCAATTTTTAGCATTCTCTTTCTCCTTAAGTTACCTTGTTTTTATTTATCTGCACACATGTTGTATCCCTCCAGTAGAATCCAAGCTCCTTAAAAGTAGGGATTATTTAATTTTTCCTTTTGTATCTATACTGCCCATTACAGTGACTTACACACTTAGAAGATTATTAAGGGGGAGGAGCCAAGATGGTGGAGTAGAAAGACTCACTTATGCTAGCTCTGAATCCACAGCCCACAAATTTCCTGTAAAAAGAACTCCCCACAAATTCTGGAGCACTGCAAGCCATGCAGAAACACAGTGGAAGAGATTTCCATTACAGAGAGCCCTGGAAAGCTGTCCCCAGGGGTCCATCACACTCCAGACACAGAGCCAACCCCTGTGCTGCCCTGACCAGGCAGCCCTGAGAGGAGCAGATCCAAGCAGGCTTCAGGGATGGAACCTCCAGCGGCTGGGAAGGTCCCTCCACACACAGGCGCTACAAGTCAGTGACAGAGACTTGTGGGCTGGCCAAGAGGGGAGCGGGGTGTCTCCGTGACTCAGGACCCCTCAGGAGGCAGCAGCAGAGGCAGTGGCAGCCCAGGACTCCCCAAGCAGACAGGAGCTCAGGGCCCTTACTGAAGATCCCTGCATAAACCCCCTGAGGGAACTAAGCCTGGGAGGTGGCCCTGCCCCCACCTGAGCACCAGAACTTAAGCTCACATTTAATAGCAGCCGCTCCTGCCACTGAAAGCCCCGAGGCTGGGGAGCAGCATTTGAATCTCAGACCCCAAGCACTAGCTGGGTGGATCTAGGCGGGGGTGGAGAGGAATCTCAGAAGTCAAGTAACTGGCTGGGAAAATGACCAGAAAAGGGAAGAAAAATAAGACCATAGAAAACTACTTTCTTGGGGGACAGATGTTCCCACCTTTCATTTCTGATGACGAGGAACAATTCTTACCATCAGAGAAAGACGTGGAGGTCGGGGCCTCTGTATCCCAGACATCCGAGGTGGATGTCTGGTGGGCTCAGGCCATAGAAGAGCTCAAAAAGGATTTTGAAAATCAAGTTAGACAGGTGGAGGAAAAACTGGGAAGAGAAATGAGAGAGATGCAAGAAAAGCAAGAAAAACGGGTCAATACCTTGGTAAAGGAGACCCAAAAACATGCTGAAGAAAATAACACCTTGAAAAATAGGCTAACTCAATTGGCAAAAGAGGTTCAAAAAGCCAATGAGGAGAAGAATGCTTTCAAAAGCAGAATTAGTCAAATGGAAAAAGAGATTCAAAAGCTCATTGAAGATAATAGTTCTCTCAAGATTAGAATGAAATAGATGGAGGCTAATGACTTTCTGAGAAACCAAGAAGTCACAAAAGAAAACCAAAAGAATGAAAAAATGGAAGAGAATGTGAAATGTCTCATTGGAAAAACAACTGACCTGGAAATAGATCCAGGAGACACAATTTAAAAATTATGGGACTACCTGAAAGTCATGATCAAAAAAAGAGCCTAGACATCATCTTGCATGAAATTATCAAGGAAAACTGCCCTGAGATTCTACAACCAGAGGGCAAAATAAGTATTGAAAGAATCCATCGATCACCACCTGAAAGAGATCCAAAAAGAGAAACTCCTAGGAACATTGTGGCCAAATTCCAGAATTCCCAGGTCAAGGAGAAAATCTCGCAAGCAGCTAGAAAGAAACAATTCCAGTACTGTGGAAATACAATCAGGATAACACAAGATCTAGCAGCTTCTACATTAAGGGATCGAAGGGCGTGGAATAGGATATTCCAGAAGTCAAAGGAACTAGGACTCAAACCAAGAATCACCTACCCAGAAAAAGTGAGTATAATACTTCAGGGGAAAATATGGTCTTTCAATGAAACAGAGGACTTTCAAGCATTCTTGATGACAAGACCAGAGCTGAAAAGACAATTTGACTTTCAAACACAAGAATGAGAAGAAGCATGAAAAAGTAAACAGCAAAGAGAAGTCATAAGGGACTTACCAAAAGTGAACTGTTTACATTCCTACATGGAAAGACAATATTTGTAACTCTTAAAACTTTTCAGTATCTGGGTAGTTGGTGGGACCACATGCACACATGGACACACACACATGTACATGTGTGCATGCACACACACATACACACATGCACGCACATACAGAGACAGAGAACGCAGAGTGAATTGAATAGGATGGGACCATATCTTGAAAGAAATTAAGGTAAACGGTGAGAGAGAAATGTAGTGGGAGGAAAGAGGGTGAAATGGAATGGGGTAAATTATCTCTCATTCAAGAAGCAAGCAGGAGACTTTTTAGTGGAGGGGAAAAGAGGAGAGCTGAGAACAAAACATGAAGTTTACCCTCCTCACATTCGACTAAAGGAAGGAATAAAATGCACACTCATTTTGGTATGAAAACCTATCTTACAATACAGGAAAGTGGGGGAGAAGGAGATAAGCAGGGTGGGGGAGATGATGGAAGGGAGGGCAATGGGAGGAGGGAGCAATTTGAAGTCCACACTCTTGGGGAGGGACAGGATCAAAAGACAGAAGAGAAACAATGGGGAGCAGGATAGGATGGAGGGTAATTCAGTTAGTCTTACACAACACGACTATCAGGGAAGTCATTTGCAAAATTACACAGATATGGCCTATATTGAATTGCCTGCCTTCCCAAAGGGAATGGGTGGGGAGCGAGGGATGGGGAGAATTTGGAACTCAAAGTTTTAGGAACAACTGGTTAGTATTGTTGTTGCTACTAGGAAATAAGACATACAGTTAATGGGGAATAAAAAGTCATCTGGCCCTACAGGACAAAAGAGAAGATGGGGACAAAGGAAGGGAGGGATGATAGAAGAGAGGGCAGGTTGGTGATAGGGAAAATTATATTGCTTGGTGTATTGGGGTGGGGGGAGGGGATAAAAGGGGAGAAAATTTGGAACCCAAAATTTTGTGAAAATGAATGTAAAAAGTTAAATAAATAAATTTTTGTTAAAAAAAAGATTATTACGTGTTTACTGAATTTCAATTCAATTAAGGCAAGAAGAGCAGAGGAGTTGGGTGTTTGACTTAACCTGTGTCCCCAAAGCCTTGCACTTCTATGAGCACTATGGAAGTTTCCTCCCCTGCTTTGCTCAGACATGTTAGTGCAGTCTGGGGGCAGATCCTCAGGTGCTCTCTCCTGATTCAATTGTACCAATAAGTCCAGGGGAAATTGGGGCAGTGGCCCAAAGCAAATAGACTTAAATATTTAGGGTTATTCAAAACCATTAGAATTATTGACTTGGACTTCAGATAAGGAGGATACACAAACGTCTGCCCAAGAAAGACTTGTTCTTCCACTTCTCTAAATTAATCAGAGGAATGTCTCAAAATGATGGGTTCCATTGGACAGTTGGTTCAATGTTTGTTGCAGGTACAGGAAACTTTCCATTTTCATTGCTACCTGAGGCATATCCTACCTATGGTGGTTAATTGATTCCTTTCAAATGGCATTCATGGAAACAATTTTATAAGGTGTACTTAGTTCCATAGGAGCAATGTTATAAATGTCACAAGTGACATTTTTATGTTAGAGCAGGATTTCATAATGGTTCAGTGGTCATTAAGTATAATGTACTAATGATATTAGTAAATGACAATAGTCGGTGAAAAGTCATGTATGGTATGCCTAAGAATAATTCAGTATAGGCTTGAGAATCTATAATTGGCCAGCCAACTCTATCTGAACAGAATAAAACGTGAAGGTCCCTTCAAAGCCAGAAAACAATACATTTTCAAAGGCATCTTCCAGATACAGCCCCCATGTACGTTTTTGCCAACAATGTCATTTTTTAATGATTTGATTACACATTATAATTAACTGTCACTATAACATAACTGTTCTGGGCCCTCAAACAATTCTCTAAAAATACAAGTTGCAAAACAAGTGTTGATCTGCAATGATAGAAAGAGTTTCCTCATCAAGAATTCCTGGTGCAAATGAAATCGCATATCTGTTCCAAAAAATTATTATTGCAATGTTAAGTCTATCTGAAAGCAGGAAGACTTCAGTGTGTTGTCCAGAACCTCCTTCTGAGTGTCTTTGTGATAGAGTGGAATTTAGCATAAGGGCTGAGCAAATCCAAGAGGAATTTGTAACTGAAGTATAAAAAGGAAAGGTCTCCTTAAAAGGCAGAATCTCATTTACAAAACTTCTCACCACATGGCTCTCAAGGATAATGTTTGCGTGTGGCTGAGGTCTTTTTGGATGCCCTCCTAGAAGCCTCTAAGGTCCGTGAAGGTGGAGACCATGAGACTTACTTCTTTTATAAGACAAAGCCTGGAATAGTATTTTGCACATGATTAAATGTTGCAACATCTCAGGAGAGGAGGGGAGGAAGAATGGATTTGCTGCGTATTGTCTTGAACCGTCATTGGATTTATTTTTAAAACTCACCAGCTCAGCCTGTCTGAATTATAATTTTTTTGAAGAAGATAAATAGTTTTGATGAAAAGTTGAATCCCATTATAACGTCTCAATATGACATGGATTTGCATGTAGTGTGAGTTAAGTTATATTCCTGGAAGCATCATTATATGCACAAGCAGCAGGGGGTAGTTGTAAGAGAACTGGACTTGCAGTTGGAAGAACTGGGTTCAAATTTCAAATCTAGAGCTTACTAGCTATGTGACCTTGGGTAAGTCACTTAACCTCAGTTTTCTCATCTGTGAAATGGGACTAATAACATTTCCACCATTCACTTAATAGTCGAGGATAGTATTTTATAAATCATAAAGTACTCCACAGATGTGAGCTGTTATTAATATTACTACTACCACCTCCACCACCACCACCACCACTACTACTGCTTCTACTACTGCTACTGCTGCTGCTACTACCACTTATAGTAAAAGCTCGCTACAATGTAGCTTACTGTACACATACTAATTCTATCTCCTAACACCAGCAATATGAAGAATGCCCACTGAAGAGACATAGCCTTGAATCCATCTAATAAAGTACTGCTTTGCGAGAGTTCTTAGGGGAATCTGATTTAATGAATTGAAATGAATGATTTCTAATTAGCAATTATACGCATATAAACGTGTGCTTGAAAAGTTAGACTGAACAACAGCCTTCTGTAATCTTGCTTCTATTCCTATTTTGCTCAGCAAAGCCTTCCCTTTGTTTTTTCTTTAATAGCATAAATAAGAATAAACTTTGAGTTAGCCTTTGGTCAAATCCCCATAAATTCAATGAGTGGAATCTGGATTAATGAAGCTTAATGAAGGAATGATACTATGTTTCCACTTTATAATCATGGGAGCTTATTGCTGGAGTAGACATAAGAAATGATCTCGTCCAATTCCCTCATTGTACAGATGAGAAAACTGAGGCCCAATGAGGGCCAACGACTTGTCCCAGGTCACACAGCTAGCTAGAGACAGAGATAGAACAAGAATCCAGGTTCTCGATTTCTTTACTCATTATGCTCCTGCTGCTGTATGTCACTAAACACCCACTGGAACTCAAGTCTGAGCTTGGCTTAATACCTACTGGGAAAACGTATGCTTCAGACATGAATAAATTCTAAAAACAGACCATTGTCTGCTACTGATATACAGCTACAGTTACCTGTAAGCATTTGTATATGTTAAGAAAGCATCATCAAAGTGCTGGCAGCCTCCAAGGTAAGGAGCAGGCAATGGCTCTGCCCACTGGACTTTGGGTTGTTCGGTCATTTCAGTCCTGTCTGGCTCTTTGTGACCCCATATGGGTTTTTCTTGGCAAAGATACTGGAGTGGTTCGCCATTTCCTTCTCCAGCTCATTTTACAGATGAGGAAACTGAGACAAACAAGGTTAAATGATTTGCCCAGGGTCACACAGCTATTAAGTGTATGAGGTTGGATTTGAACTCAGATCCTACTTAACCTAGGCCTGGCACTTTATCTCCTGTACCACACAGCTGTCTCCTGGTAGATAGTCTAAAGGTAGCTGATACTGACGACTTGGATGCAGGGACATGGTGAAAGCACATTGTACCAAGACATGGACTTTATTTTTCCTTGTGAATCATTATATTTGTGGTGTGACAATAAAATCTCTCAAAGAAAAATTGTATCATCTTCTCACACTTGCTGCTGGCTCACATTGACACAATCCACATGTTGTTATGTTGGGTACTTGGCTTGTGAAACAGCCTGACACGTCATTAAAATGGACATCCTAGCAACCAAAAACTTCACCCTGTTCTTTTTCCATCTAACTTCTAATCTCATGTTTAGGGAGCTCAATATTCCACTATTACCAAGCTCTAGGCCCATTGTCATCTTTTCATCATAATAAAACTAGTCAACCTCATAAAAACCTGGTCAAATGCACTATGGATTATTAAATATTAATAATGTTAATAATAGCTAGCACTTATATAGTATTTTAAGATTTGCAAAACATTTTACAAATATTTTATGTTCAAAAGAACCCTGAGAGTTAGGTACTATTATCATCCCGATTTTACAGATGAAGAAACTGTGGCAATGACAGGTCAAGTGACTTACTTAGGGTCATATAACTAGTAATTATCTAAGTCTGGATTGGAACTCAGGTCTTTCTGACTCTAGGTCTATTTAATGTGCCATACTCACTATTGCTAATTTACCAAAGTCTTATTTTTCATAGCATCTCCACTTCAAATAATTTTTCTCAATCTCAATAATTTAGGGATAAAAGAGGGGTGTATCTGAGAGGATGAACATATATAATGTAAAGGTCATGTGATGTAGAAAGAGCAATGTATTTGCATCTGTAAATGAACAACCCACTTGCACATTGTATGGAGCACAGCAAGACGACCTCAGGAAGACCTGAGTTCAAATCCTATCTCAGGCACTTATTAGTTGTATGATCCAATGAAAGTCACTCGACTCTTCTGAGCCTCATTTCTTCATTTGTGAAATGTGCCTAATAATAGTATCCACCTCAGAAACCTTAAAATAAATGGTAGTCACCATTGTTAGTCTGAGGACCTTGGCTCAGTTCCCACCGCAGTTATTTCTAAGTTCTAAGGTCCTTCACCTTTAAGGCAAGCCACCTCTCTGGACCAGTTTCTTCATCCATGGCATTGGTCAATGACTTCTTAACTTGTGGTTTAGCTTTAAATCCTGTGAGATTTGTGACCAAGATCCTGTGTTTGTAAAAGTTAGTGGATCTCCTTTCTCCAAATCTTCTTGGGCTCCTGGCTACAAAGGGCAAATACTGCCCCAGAGTGGGTACCCAAAAAGAGGAACCCAGTTTCTTATACCTTCTTTTCCCCATTCTTATCTTTCTCTGCCTCCTCAACATGGAGTTCCAAGACTGTTGTCCACAGGTATCATCAGCCTGGTTCCCTAGCACTATACCACAAGACCCAATAGAAGAGAGTGTAGAGCCCAAAAGTTTTGAAAACAGAATCCCCTAGGTGTGCCTAAGTAAGTGGTGTAGTGGTTTGAGTGCTGGGCTTGGAGTCAGGAAGACTCATCTTCCCGAGTTCAAATCTAACCTCAGACACTTATTAGCTATATGACCCTTAATTCTGTCCATCTCAATTTTCTCATCTGTAAAAATGAACTGTAGAAGAAAATGGCAAACTGCTTTAATATCTTTGCCAAGAAAACCCCAAATGGGGTCATGAAGAGTTGGACATAATTGAAAAATGACTAAACAACAAAATTAACAATAGGTGTGGCTGTTTTATAGTCCAACATTGTGCAGACTACAAATTGTTCTAATGTGACTTAGCCAAAGTAGAAAATAGTTGAGAAATATTTATTAAGTGCTACTACTGTGTTAAGCCCTGGGGAAAGAAAGAAAGGAAGGAGGGAAAGAAGGAAGAGAGGAAAGAAGGAAGGAAAGAAAGAAAGAAATTAAATTGTTCACTCTAGGCACTGGACAACCTCCAAACTCCAAATGTTGTTTTTCCTTCTGTTGCTTTCACTTATTTACAGAAATAAAGAAGTCAGCTACATGGTGTGTACATAAAGCATAAGGCCTGAGGTTAGGATGAATTGAGTTCAAAGCCTGCCTCACATACTTACTAGCTATGTGACCCTGGACAAATCATTTAACCAATGTTTGCCTCAGTTTTCTCATCTGTAAAATGGTGATAATAATTGAACCTATCTTCTAGGGCTGTTATGAGGATCAAATGAAATAGCATTTGTAAAGTGCTTTGCAAATCTTAAAACATTGTACAGATGCTAGCTATAATTATTCAATACACTGAAGACAAGATAGACTTATTATACTTTTAATTCATAATAATGAACCTATAGAAGAGAAAGAAATGTAAAGCATTCAATGAATCCCCTTTGGTAGAAAAGGCATTTCTCACCAGGCTGTAATCCAGATATCTCTGCTATATCCCAGAAATCTCTTCATCCTATAAGATCTCTTCAGCCCTGGAATTTACACTTGGTAACTATTCTGCCCAGGTCCTCTCCCTCTGATTGAATGACTCCTCCCAGAACCTTCATTTGCCGAGGCCTCATTTCTTTCCAGACTTTGCTCCGGAGTTGTTCACCAACCCTCCTTCTCCTGGTGGGGATTCCCAATTGGATCTGTATTCCCAATGCTTAACAAAGGACCAGGCACATAGTAAGCACTTAATAAATCCTTGTTGACAGACTGAATGTAATATATTTGGGGTCTTAGAGAAATAACCAAAATGGAAATGTCACCAGATGGAGATGAAAGAGTTGAACTGTTGATTTATCTTGGCATGACTTAATTTAATTAATTCAACAAACATCCCCTACTCTTTGTAGGGGACTGGGCTAAGTGCTGGAGGAGAAAGAAACTAAGTCTGCCTGTCCCCATGAAGCTTACAATCTAATAGAAGAAATATCATAACGGAATTAGTGTAATGCTGGGCCTGGAGTCAGAAGGACCTGAGTTTAAATCTGACCTTGGACATTGACCAGTTGTGTGACCCTGGTTAAAGTCCCTTAACCCCTGCTGGCCTCAGTTTCTTCATCTGTATAATGGGATAATAATAGCACCTTCTTCCGAGGATTGTTGTGAGGTTCTAAAGAGATAATATTTGTAAGGTGTTTAGCCCAGTGCCTGGCACATAGTAGATGTATCAATATTAGCCAAATAAAACATAAATAAATGTGCACACAAATTCTCATGTGAAAGAGGACATAAGACATGGCTAAGAGGGAAAGAAAAAGGCTATCTGCAGTTCAAGGAAGGAAAGATCATTTATGGCCAGGAAATCAAGGAAAACTTACTGAAGGAGACAGCAAGTGCTCAGAGCCTTGAAATGTGATCATCAGCAGAGATGGTGGATAGAGGGGCCGAGCACGCCACACACAGAGGCATAGACTGAACAAAGACACTGAAGGAGAAAAGGAGAGAATGTGTCTGGGGGAACTTAAGAGAAGTTTTCCTGGCTCAGGAATGATGCAGAAAGGGAGACTCCTTAGTTACAGTAGCAATAGTATTTGTATAACACTTTCAAGTTCTTGACATACACTATCTCATTTCATCCTTATCACAACCCTTTGATGTAGGTCCTACTATTATCCCCATTTTACAAAGAAGATGCAAAGGCTTGGGTACTTACCCAGGGCCACCCATTTCCCTTAGTTTATTTAAAATATTTATATAGAGGGGGTGGAGCCAAGATGGCGGAGTAGAAAGACTCACTTATGCTAGCTCCGAACCCACAGCCCATATATTTCCTGCAAGAAGAACTCCCCACAAATTCTGGAGCACTGCAAGGCATGGAGAAACACAGTGGAAAAGATTTCCATTTCAGAGAGCACTGGAGAGCTGTCCCCAGCAGTCCATCACGCTCCAGACAGCAGAGTCCACCCTCAACTGCCCTGGCCACATGGCCCCAGAGGAGCAGATCCAAGCAGGCTTCAGGGATGGAACCTCCGGCGGCCGGGAAGGTCCCTCCACCCACAGATGCTACAGGTCAGTGAGAGAGACGTCTGGGCTGGCCAAGAGGGGAGCGGGGTGTCTCTGTGACTCGGGCCCCCTCGGGAGGCAGCGGTAGAGGGAGCGGCAGAGGCAGCAGTGGCCCAGGACTCCCAGAGCAGCAGGCAGAAGTCCAGGGCCATTACCAAAGGTCTCTGCATAAACCCCCTGAGGGAACTGAGCCTGGGAGGTGGCCCTGCCCCCACCCGCCCCATTACTGAAGGTCTCTGCATAAAGCCCCTGAGGGAACTGAGCCTGGGAGGCGTCCCTGCCCCCACCCAAGCACCAGAACTTAAGCTCACATTGAATAGCAGCTGTGCCTCTGCGGAAAGCCCATTTGAATCTCAGACCCCAAGCACTAGCTGGGTGGATCTAGGTGGGGGTAGAGAGGAATCTCAAAAGTCAAGTAACTGGCTGGGAAAATGACCAGAAAAGGGAAGAAAAATAAGACCATAGAAAACTACTTTCTTGGGGGACAGATGTTCCCACCTTTCAATTCTGATGACAAGGAACTATTCTTATCATCAGGGAAAGATGTGGAGGTCAGGGCCTCTGTTTCCCAGACATCCCAGGTGGATGTCTGGTGGGCTCAGGCCATGGAAGAGCTCAAAAAGGATTTTGAAAATCAAGTTAGACAGGTGGAGGAAAAACTGGGAAGAGAAATGAGATGCAAGAAAAGCAAGAAAAACGGGTCAATACCTTGGTAAAGGAGACCCAAAAAAATGCTGAAGAAAATAACACCTTGAAAAATAGGCTAAATCAATTGGCAAAAGAGGTTCAAAAAGCCAATGAGGAGAAGAATGCTTTCAAAAACAGAATTAGTCAAATGGAAAAAGAGGTTCAAAAGCTCATTGAAGATAATAGTTCTCTCAAAATTAGAATGGAATAGATGGAGTCTAATGACTTTATGAGAAACCAAGAAATCACAAAACAAAACCAAAAGAATGAAAAAATGGAAGAGAATGTGAAATGTCTCATTGGAAAAACAACTGACCTGGAAAATAGATCCAGGAGAGACAATTTAAAAATTATGGGACTACCTGAAAGCCATGATCAAAAAAAGAGCCTAGTCATCATCTTCCACGAAATTATCAAGGAAAACTGCCCTGAGATTCTACAACCAGAGGGCAAAATAAGTATTGAAAGAATCCATCGATCATCACCTGAAAGAGATCCAAAAAGAGAAACTCCTAGGAACATTGTGGCCAAATTCCAGAATTCCCAGGTCAAGGAGAAAATCTTGCAAGCAGCTAGAAAGAAACAATTCCAGTATTGTGGAAATACAATCAGGATAACACAAGATCTAGCAGCTTCTACATTAAGGGATCGAAGGGCATGGAATAGGATGTTCCAGAAGTCAAAGGAACTAGGACTCAAACCAAGAATCACCTACCCAGAAAAAGTGAGTATAATACTTCAGGGGAAAATATGGTCTTTCAATGAAACAGAGGACTTTCAAGCATTCTTGATGACAAGACCAGAGCTGAAAAGACAATTTGACTTTCAAACACAAGAATGAGAAGAAGCATGAAAAAGTAAACAGCAAAGAGAAGTCATAAGGGACTTACCAAAAGTGAACTGTTTACATTTCTACATGGAAAGCCAATATTTGTAACCCTTAAAACTTTTCAGTATCTGGGTAGTTGGTGGGACCACACGCACACATGCACACACACATGTACACATGTGCATGCACACACACATACACACATGCACGCACATACAGAGACAGAGAACGCAGAGTGAATTGAATAGGATGGGACCATATCTTGAAAGAAATTAAGGTAAACGGTGAGAGAGAAATGTAGTGGGAGGAAAGAGGGTGAAATGGAATGGGGTAAATTATCTCTCATTCAAGAGGCAAGCAAGAGACTTTTTAGTGGAGGGAAAAAGAGGAGAGCTGAGAAAAAAACATGAAGTTTACCCTCATCACATTCGACTAAAGGAAGGAATAAAATGCACACTCATTTTGGTATGAAAACCTATCTTACAATACAGGAAAGTAGAGGAGAAGGAGATAAGCAGGGTGGGGGAGATGATGGAAGGGAGGGCAATGGGAGGAGGGAGCAATTTGAAGTCCACACTCTTGGGGAGGGACAGGATCAAAAGAGAGAATAGAAGCAATGGGGGGCAGGATGGGATGGAGGGAAATACAGTTAGTCTTACACAACATGACTATTATCGAAGTCATTTGCAAAACTACACAGATTATGTCCTATATTGAATTGCCTGCCTTTCCAAAGGGAATGGGTGGGGAGGGAGGGATGGGGAGAAGTTGGAACTCAAAGTTTTAGGAGCAACTGTTGAGTGTTGTTCTTGCTACTAGGAAATAAGAAATACAATTAATGGGGAATAGAAAGTCATCTGGCCCTACAGGACAAAAGAGAAGATGAGGACAAGAGAAGGGAGGGATGATAGAAGAGAGGGCAGATTGGTGATAGGGAAAATTATATTGCTTGGTGTATTGGGGTGGGGGGAGGGGATAAAAGGGGAGAAAATTTGGAACCCAAAATTTTGTGAAAATGAATGTAAAAAGTTAAATAAATAAATTTTTGTTAAAAAAATAAAAATAAAATAAAATAATAAAATAAAATATTTATATAAATGAGTTCCCCTCATTTATTTTAGGTAGCTTTCTAATGTGATGTCACTTCCCCTGAGAGTCAGGATAGCTGTATTTGTGATCCTTAGGGAGGACTGGAAATTGATCTCTTTGTGTGAAGGAATGAATGAATGAAGGGAAAACATGTATCCGTGGTACATTTGAGCTTTCACTCTCACAGATACAACTTGATTTGTCACAGAATTAATATTTATCTTCAATGGAAAGTAAAGGCATCACAAATACGTGAATTTATAAAAAAACTAATTGACTGTCCACAACTTGCATTTTGCACCCTAGACAGCTGCCTCCTTTGCCTACTCCTCATTCAAGCTTTCCATCTATCTTTGTTATGTTATATTTATCGAGTTCCCCCCCTTTCCTTACTTACCTTGAGGAGCTGATTCAGTACCTGAAGTGGCACAGAATTCTCACCTAAATTATTTCAGCACCCTGGCACCAGCTTGTGAATGCCTGGAACAAGTCAAGTGAGACCAAAGACAATGGACTAGCAGGAAAAGCAGGTGAGTCATGCACCTTGCAGACTCTTTGTAGGAGAAGAAAAGGCAGGAATGTCATGGCAGCAGAGGTAAAGGCCCTGTGGGAGGTGGAAAAGTAAAATCATTGAAAGTCGAGAGATTTAAAATGACAAAGCTGAGAAATGGGGAAAGGAGGGAGAGAGTTCATGCAAACTGGAGCCAGGAGAGAGAAAGCACAACATTCGGAGACAGAGATGGATGAATGAAATATGATAAGATGATTATGAGAAGTTGAATGCAAGGAGTGGTCTGGAAGGTAAGTGAGTTCAGCAGCATCTTGGTAGGAAAGGGTAAGAATCTTAAAGTAATATCCAGATGGAGAGGAAGTCCATGGTGTGAGTGCCAGTGAGAGAGAGGAGATGTGTATGTAAGGAGTGAAAGAGGAAACCATTCAGTGGGCTGCCCAGTTGAGTCCAAACTGAGGTGCCTGGAGAATTGCTTATAAGGTTTTCAT
The DNA here is from genome assembly GCA_023548195.1 of Bettongia penicillata ogilbyi. NCBI lineage: Eukaryota > Metazoa > Chordata > Mammalia > Diprotodontia > Potoroidae > Bettongia > Bettongia penicillata. Next base: position 3,199,513 of record JAJHZJ010000383.1, on the reverse strand, counting down.
TTGTGTGCATGCACCCAGCTCTTCTGTTTATCTAAGAAAAACAACTTGATGATCTACCGAACAGATATACACATGCAAGATTTACTTAATTCTGCAAATTGGGAAAATTCAAGTTCAAGATCAAGATCCCTGGTGCAAAGGTTTTATCCCACATTGGTAGAGGGATTTCCCTCTACCAATCTGGGAATACCTTCGAACAAGGCAATCACAGGTCCAAGCCCTAACCCTATCCCTGTGTTCTTGTTGTCTCTCCTGCTAGAATATGATTTTCTTGACAGTAGGGATGGTTTCATTCTTCACATTTGGGTCCTTAGGGCACAGTATTGTGCTTGGCACATGCTGGCACTTTTAAAACGCTTGTTGATTAACTGCTTGATTATTTGCCTCAGCTCTCTTCAGATGATTTGTTAGAAACTGAAATGAATTTCCCACATCACAAGACACCTAGCAATTGCATGGTAGGTATTTCCTACCAAGTTCAGCAAGGTCTTATAGCCTAGATCTTATGTTCTTTAAATAGATCCATGACTGCTTGGTCATTGGGAGAGCAGGTGTGGCCAGGGAAGCCCCATTATTAAAGGAAAGAGACCTTGGATTCCTAAGCCTCCAGCTCTCTTTCATAGAGGCCAAAGGCATGCATACATGCATATATATACACACACACACACACACACACACATACATACACATATTTATATTTGGATATATATTTATATTTGTGTATATATTTATATATTTGTGTATATATATTTATATTTGTGTATATACACATATGTTTATATTTATATATATAGATGCACATATATACTTATATTTGTATATATGCACACATATATGCTTATATTTGTATATATATGCATATATGTATTTTAAATGGTAACATTCTTGTACTGATTAGGAACCAGAAACAAAAAATTCCTTCATGATGCAGTACTGCTTGTGAAGAGACAGGGAGCCACTTTTGAAATTTATTTTGTTTTGGCAGAAAAGTAGGGAACTATTCTGTGCCCAAGGAAAGACTTAAAGGGACAGATTTAAGATGAAGCAGGAAATGATGGATTTTCTTATACAAATCTACATTTTTAATTATTCCTAATAATAATTCATATTATGCCAAGATTTGCAAGGCATCGGACATAATTATTGCATCTGATCCTTTTGTGATGTAGAAACTCTTATTTTCCCCATTTTGTAGATGAGCAAATTGATGATGAAAGGCTAAATGACTTGTCTAGTCTGAAGAAGGAAATGGCAAACCATTCCAGTGTCTTTGTCAAGAAACTCCCCAAAATGGGGTCATGGAGAGTCGAACAAGTCTGAAATAACTGAGCAACAACAACATGAAGTCACTCCACTAGTAAATATTCAAGGCATGATTTGAACTCAGATCTCCCTGACTCTAATTCCAGTATTGTATTTATCCAGAAAAGAGAAACTGATAAAAAATTTTCCACACATCTGAGTGGGCAAAATTTAGCTCAAATAATTTTTCCTTTAAGGATTTTTCAGCCCATGTCATAATCTCGAATTTTAAAAATTCAAATGGATCTTAGAGAAACCGGAACCCAAACCCCTCATTTTACAGATGAGGAAACCAAGACTCAGAAAATTCACTTGTAACTGATTATATCACTGGTTTTCAAATCTAACCCAGAGGTGGGGGAGAATAGTAGAACCTATAAGGAAAACATTTCTCTTTCAAAGTAATTTTCAGAGAACAAAGACCAAACAGCTCAGTGGTCACAGCATAGATAAGGGGAGCTCGGATTTATGAATTGTGTTCAGAGTTTGATCAGTGAATTAAGTGAGAGTTTGACCAATGGAACCAAGTTGCCGGTGTAGCTGAATCAGTCAGCGGTATGCCCAAAGCTATTTGTCAGTGCTCACAGAATCAGGATACTATGTCTGTTGCCAAACAAAACAAGTGACTAAATAAATCAAAATGAACTTTTCTGTAGCTTACATACCAAAACTAGAAGAAGAAGTTAGGTATATAGACCTCTCAAATTTTTTTGTTGCCATTAGTATATCATAGCAGGCGCTTGATAAATGTTTGATGGATAAATCAATGAATGATGCAAATACCTAAATGAGAAGATGAATGAATGAGTGAGTGAATGAAGAGACTGTGACAAGCATTGGCTTAAAGTGAGAAGACCTGGGTTCAAGTTTAATACTTACCAGTTGTGTGAGACAAGTTACTTGAAATCACTTCACTGCTGTGAAGATAAGTTTCTTCCTCTAGAAAAGGGGTGATAATACCTACACTGCAGTGAGGTAGAACAGCGGAAGGAGCATTGGGTTTGGAATCAGGAGGACCTAAGTTTCAGTTCAGTCTCAGACACTTAGCTGACCCAGAGCAAGTCACTCAACCCTTGTCTACTTCAGGTTCCTCAGCGCTAAAGTGAGGATAACAATGGCACTTACTGCCCATAGCTGTTATGAGAATCAAACAAGATAATATTTAAAAGTTCCCGGTGCATAGTAGCTGCTTATTCCTTTTTTCCTTCCTTTCTACTCCAAATAATTCAACAAATATTTACTTACTAATCTTACTGTATCCACATATAGTATCTTAATATACATCGTTACTGTGTATATATATATATATGTATATATATAAACTCACAGACATACATACATATATATACACAAATATTCAACAAATACTAATTCTTATCATATCTATATATAGTATCTTACTATACAAATAACTAGGCTCTCTCTCTCTCTATATATATATCTGTATGCAGATCTTATTATACAAAGTTACTATGCTAGCTTGGTTCACAAATACAAAAAAAAAATAATATTGCTAAGCCTATGCTACTAAACCAGCACCTTCCTGCAAACCATGATGTTTTATATCTAGTAATTTACAAGATAATTGTTAGTACCAAATTGTTAGTATCAAATAAGAGAATTATGTTAATGACTTTTATCATCATAACGGGTTATATAATCTGAGACTTTATTATTCTTCATTCAAGATTATATTATTCTACATTCTCTATTATAAAAAAAGAATCTCCATGTCCTTGATATTAATGTTGATTATTTTTGTACAACGCACACTAATGATGCGGGTTATAGATCAATACGCTTGGGGTTTTGGTTACCTTGAAAGAGATTTTATTTTAGAACTGACCAAGATTGCTCATTCTAATCAAGGAATGTTCCTTTTATTATGTACTGCAATTGATAGCTCCAAAAACATTCCAAGAAATATACCAAATATGCCTTTTTTGCTATTTGTAGGAATTTATCGAAATTCATGATGCAGTTCCTAACCTGGAATGGTCTAATGTTCCTTCAAACTGTTAATTCAGCACTTCAGGGATCTTGGGAATTGAACATCATATTGTGTTATTAACTCAAGTAATTTGATAGAGTTTCTCGGCTGTCACCAACGCTCTAAGCCTTATATCTTCTTTAGAAACTACCAGTTTTCTAGTAACTTTCTTTGTTCTGAACTCTAAAAACATAAAAAGTAAATGTGAATCAGGCACTTTAAATTAAATATGAGAAACAATTACATTTTGACAATTTAATTGCATTCTTCCCCAACATGGCATTCTAAACAAGATACCACATGCATTTAGCATGCTGATTATATTTTTAGATTGTTTTGCAATTAAGAAAGTATCCCTAAAAGAGATAAAATAATTGGTTGACTAAATTGTTATTTCTTGAGGGAACAATATTAAGAAATGAATGTCGAATGGCTATATCCATAATAATTAGCTTTTAAATCACTGCTTAAAGGTTTTAGGTCGATAGCCTTCAAAATTGTATCTGTCATTTATTTGGGGGCATAGTATTTACATTTTTAAGCTGATGGGGCCCAAGAAGACACTGGGTCATTCTCCCTCTCTCCACCTCACTCCATTGTAGAGGTCAACTCCTTGAGGAAGAGGGGCCTTATCTTGTTTCCTTTGCACTCATTTCTCCTCCCCAGTGTTCGTAGCACATTGCATAATTGCACCTTGCTGGGCACACCACAGGTACTGGGGTAAGGCCCCTATAAATGGTCAGGGGATTGAATGAAGAGCTTTGTGGCCAAGAATTTGTAGCAGAATACTCATCGGTTTCATGTGGCAGCACCACTCAGGGGTCAGGAACCGGTAGCCTACCGTACCTGAGGATCCAGAAGGCTACATGTGACATTGAGGACAACAGTTCCCTACCCGTGAACCAGAGGAAGGCGTTTTCTGTCATCTTTCCTACTGTCTTCAATGCTATAGCAAAGCTTGCAGGAAGGGGCTGGTTTGATAATATAGGACTAGACTGTAACTATTTTCATTAGTATGAAGAAAGAGTTTCAGGGGGGAAAAAGATTTGATAGGAAAGATGGGCAGGAGAGTAGTAGAAAACAGAGCTTCTTGTTCAGGGGTGGGACGCAAGGCCACAGGTTCCCCACCCCTATTCTAGTCTAAACAAGCAGCAGAATTCTAAGCCCAATTTACACATATTTAAAACATACATGAAGGGAAAAAAACATTAAGCAGGTGCATGGCATGCATACTTTCGAGGACGTGGGGGTAGGGATAAGCAAAGGCTGCAGGTGTTATATAAAGCAATTTGAAAGGCTTGTGTTTTCTCCAGATCATGGAAAAGTGGAGGTGAGATGTGGTCATGAAGTTGATTGTGGGACCAGGATATAAAGCCTGGGCTGGGTATTATGTCTGATGGATTAAGTCCTTTACAAAGGAGCGTTGCCTGAGTCTGTTCAGGTGTTTTCTGGGTTCCTTTTCTGGGAGCCATGAAGCTCTTAGGTCCCTCCTGTTACCCTTTCAAATGTCTGTTTGAACCATTAATTTCCCATTGTTACCAAGATAATGACTGTACAGTATTGTGTGCAGAAATTATAAATAAAGATTGGACTTTAGTCTGCTATAGCAACCAATAGGAAGTAGAGGGAGTTATAGTATGTTACCTCCAGTCACTCTTTATAGACATTCACCCCACTGGTGAGTTTTACTTAATTTTCTAGAAGGTATTTCTCTCTTAACTTCCCCCTGAAAGAATTCCTTTGATGTTCAGTTACCCTTTATTTAAATATCCATAAAAGACAGGTAAGAGTCATTATTTTCAAAATTGGAAGTGAGATGAACTTGGCCTACCTTTTTTACTTATAATCAGTGACACAAGCCATCTGCTTTTTCTGTGCAGCCTTGTGCTCCAATCAGCAGACATATTGCCCGACCCTGGGATGTATTTTCTGTACCCCGCTGACCAGTTCAGCACAATTTTTGCTCATATGTCAAACTCTCTCTAGCCTGTTAAACCAAGTTCCCCACCAGCTGTCAAAAAGAGGTACCAGACTCCATTATAATGTCTCTTAGCACTTTCTGCACTGCGAACTCTGTGCTGGTGGGGTACCTGGCTTTGCTAAAGGGGAACTGCAAATGGGATTTGTGAAATAACATCACCTTGCCTAACATCTGCTGAATGTCCTATCAGCTACTCAAAGGGAGAATGTGGAACACATCAAGTGACCAGGACATACCTTTGATTTTTCCTGGAGACTGCATGCCAGGCCTGTTGCTCACCAATTGGCTCTGACTTTGATGAGATGCCCCAACACTCACCAGGCCAGGGCTGGCACCAGAATGCCCTTGGGAACAGGGGCTCCACTGAGACAGTGGCAGGGAGCAAAGATCATTCTGCCTTCCTGGGCAAAAGATTTGTCACCTTTCAGTTCCTTTCTGTGTTCTCCCAGTTTCTCATAAAGGAAAGAATTATATCACAGGAGCAAATCCATGTGATGACCAAATTAAGTGGGAGAGTAACCAATTACTCAGTGAGTCGAGACTGTACAGAGAGGGGAAAGAATTCCTTGGGTAATTCAAAGTGAAAAAAAAAGACCCCTCCTCCTCCCAAAAAAAGAACACAAACCAAATCATATGAGTTATTTAGCTCATCTGCCAGCCCAGCCTGGGTTCACCAGAGTTGACAGTTCTCAACTTCCTTTTGTGCTGTTTGAACCTGGCCCGAAAGACCTTAAAAAACAGCACCAACCAGTGCAGAATAGGTTCTCGCCTAATTACCTTAGAGGCCGGCTCTCGGCATTATTGAAGGACCAGGCTTTTGATGTGATTCTATTGCCAGGAGAAAGGTATGGCTGGACGGATCCCGAACAATAATGGGCAATTATCAGCATGACTCAATGAGCTAAGCAGTAGAGTGGAAACTTCGGGGTTGTGGGTTTAATTCCAGTTAGGCCACCAATTACCAACATCACACTCTGTGTGATGGGAGTAATTCACTCACACCCTCCTGCATCTCTACCTTCCCCTCCCCTACAATGTTTGTTTCATCTGTGAAATGAGCCCAATAGATCTCAACCCCAAAGAGTGTTTCTGAGTCTATAGACATGTAATAACTCTTGTCTGGTACTCATTATGCAGGCACTTAACTGCGGATGGTAAAGGATATTAAATATGGAAGCATCCTCCACTTTCTACCCTAACTGTGCTTTGTGGCCCAGCAGATGGTGCATTGGGCCTGAAGTCAGAAAACCTAAGTTCACATCTAGCCTCCCTCAGATACTAGTTGTACTAGTCGTGTGACCTTGGGCAAGTCACTTGACCTCTATTTGCCTCAGTTTCCTGAAAAGTAAAATGGGAATGGCAATAGCACCTACTTCCCAGGGTTGTTGTGAGCATCAAATGAGAGAGTATTTGTAAATTACTTTGCACAGTGCCCAGCACAAAGCAGCTCTTTAATGAATGCTTGTTTTCCTTCCTTCCTTTTATTCAGTATAATACACACACATACATGTTTATTGCATACATATTTTATTCAGTATCATATATGTGTATATCTACATGTCTACTACATACATACATCATTGTTATATATGTGCATATACATATACATGCACACACATATGCATATACAGAAACATACATACACATATGCATCACATGTACACATATAAATACATGTACATGCATACATACACATGCATATTTATACATGTGCATGCATACATATATGTATGCACATATACACATACATGTATATCCATAAACACATACATATACAATACACCTATGCATATGCACACATGTATGTACATGTATGCATGCACATGCGTACACACATATATAAGATATGTATATATATAAGATATATATGGTGTATGTATGTATGTATGTATGTATGTATGTATCTATCTATCTATCTATCTACCTATCTATCTTAAAGGGCCATTTCCTGACTGCTTCTTTAAGAGGCCTATTCACTCAATGGGCATTACCTCCTTTTAAGTGAGTACCTGAAAAGGTCAGCCTAAAAAGGTCAAGGTCTACCATTGCATCCTGGGCCATCTCCAATCATCCTGGTGAATATCTGATCACTGGACCCAGACGGCTCAGAAGGAGAAAGTGAGGTTAGTGACCTTGCACAGCCCTCCCTCCACTCAAAACAAAGTCAAGTGTAAGTCATGTCATCATTTCTCTGATGTCATGGTCTTCTTCGAAAATGAAGGACAAATGCAGACAGATATATATATATATATATATACATATATGTATATATATACACATATGTGTGTATATATATATATATATATATATATATATATGTTGAGAGAGAGAGAGAGAGAGAGAGAGAGAGTGAGAAAGAGTGAGAGTCCCAAAAGTCTTCTTGCAGTTTGGGACTTTAATAAATTAAAACTTCAAGAAGACCTTTGGGACATCCTTTATTTTGTACATACTTGTCTCTGTCCATGCTGTGGATCTCTCGTCCACCCTCACACCCCTCACAGAATTCAGGGTCCTGGAGGTCAGAGATAGTTTAGCTTTTATCTCTGAATCCTTAACCCCCTAATTTAGGGTTGACACACAGCAGGCCCCCAGTAAATAAATGCTTGTTGAATTAAATTGAATTGAACTGAGGTGAACTGAATTGAATTGAAAGGTTTGACAAGCATGCCTTCTCAGATGACTGAAAGCACCAACTTCAAAGGAAGTAATTATAGAAATGTCAGGTAGGAAGGGAACATGCATTTATTATGCACCTACTATATGCCAGATACTGTACTAAGCACTTTAGGAAAACTATCTCGTTTTATCCTCATAGCAACTTTAGGAGATAGTTACTATTACTATCCCCTTTTTACCAATGTGGAAATTGAGGCAGGAAGAGGTTAAGTGATTTGCCCAGGGTCACACAGTCTGAGGCTGGTTTTGAACTCAGCTCCTCTTGATTTCAGGCCTGGTATTTTATCCATTGCACTCCCTAGCTGCCAGGTGGAAATAATATTCATATTAAAACAACTAAGTAACCAGGATAGAAATGTTGGCCCTGGAGTCAGGAATTCAATTCAATTTAATAAACGTTTATTAAATGCCTATTATGTGTCATGCACTATACTAAGAGGCCTAGATTCAAATCGTCCTCTCTAATATATATAAGCTGGGTGGTTCAGCTAGAGTTGAGGCTACAGCAGAGTTCAGGCTACTTATTTAACTTCTACGGGCCTCAAGTAACTCTTTAGTACTTATCTATTAAGTCGTTGATAGCTATAAATAGTTTTAGTGTTACTCAGAGAAAATTAGGCATTTTTAGCTATTCTTGTGGAAAAGCTGACAACCAAAGCAGATATTCCATTGTACCCTTACACTTCTAACCAAGACTTTAATCAGTATTAGCTAACTTTCCAAAGTGTAGGCAATTTTTTTTCTACTTTAAGAGGCAACAGAAGCATCCTTGATCTCTTCCTTGTCTAGAGGCATGTTTCCAGTGATGTTAGGTGGGAAATTAGGATCAGATGGAAACAAAAATTTAGGAAAAGGAAATTCTCACAATTCAGTATTTGAAATGATTATTCTGTCATCTCCTCATAGACAGGAAAGACTGAGTATCTTGAAAAAAAAACTCCAGGCTGAAATTAGGAAAGGAAATTTATAATTTATTTTTTATGAATGGTCCATGAGAGCTTGTTCTGATAGAGGACCACAGCCCCTCATATACCCTTCCCCCCAAAGAGCAGTGCACCTCCATTGGGGAAGGTTGTGAACATACAATTTTGGAAATGATACACATTAGGAACAGGAATTAGCCTCTCAGCTCAATGCTAATCAACTGATTTCTCAACAGTTATTTATTAAGTGTCTACTGTATACCTAGTATTGCATTGGCGTGTTTGTGGATATCAATGGCTTTGTCTCCAAAGGATATGAAAATAGGATTAAATGACGGCTATGGGAAGGATCTCATGTAGAGGTATTCTTTTAACTGAGCAACCTCTGCTCTCTGTTCAGTACATTAACAATAAGAAAAGTGTTACTAAAAGATGCTAGCTATGGAGCGACGTAGATGCTAAGTGCTAGATCTCCTTAGAATAGATTCTGCTCTGGGAAAACAATCATAAATCTACACAGTATGAAATAATCTATATAAAATGTTTTGTAAACCTTAATGCACTATACAAATGCTAACTCTTATTATATTTATTTTTATTATTGCCAACTACCTTGCTATTCCATGGATTTGGTTAGATCATGAGACCCAATAGTCAAATTGTGACCACCCCTTCCTAGAGGGATACATATGTATGCATACATGTTTGTATGTATATTTTGTTGTTCTTATATAGTCATTTTTTAGTCATGTCCAACTCTTTGTGACCTCTTTTGAGTTCTCAACAAAGATATTAGAGTCGTTTGCCATTCTTTCTTCAACTCATTTTGCAGATGAATTGAATTCATCATCAACTGAAGCAAGCAGGGTTAAGTAACTTGCTTAGGGTCACAGAGCTACTAAGTGTCTAAGACCAGATTTAAACTCAACAAAAGGAGTCTTCAGACTCCCGGTCCAACACTTTATCCATTTTACCATCTAGTTGACCTTTTTTTTTTGTATATATATATATATATATATATATATATATATATATATATACACATATATATGTATGTATATATATACATGTATATATATTCATGTCACCAAAGTTTTAAGCTCTTAAAGTTATAACTCCAGTAAGATTTTTGAAGCACCCTATACATATACATACAAATATATTTATGCATGTTTCTTACTGTAATATTGAAAATTTTAAATGGCACTTCATCACAACACAAGCTTTTAAATGGTGCTCTGCCTCCCGTTCTCTCTCTTCCTCTCCCTCTCCCTTCCTGCCTCCCTCCCCTTCCTCTCTTCTCTGCATGTCCCCTCCCTCCTTACTCTGTTAGCTTAGAGGGACTCCATACTTATCATACTTTCCACTACTGGCATGTATTTTATTAACTTCCATTTTCTTTGGAAATAAAACAGACCACTATTATAAAAAATGGTTTGTTTTATTGTTTTAATGACAGTTGATGAATAATTAAGGAACCTGTTCGAAGTTAAAAGAGAAAAGAGTTAGAAGGAAATTAAAAAACAACCTCACAAAACTCTACAATGAATTATCATTAACTCCTAATTTTCCAGAAAAAAACCACACTATCTTAGTTTTGTGAATGCCACTAACTTCATTAAGAGTGGACCAGCTACACTCTTCGAATGTTTGGTGATGTAAAAGTCTCTAGAATTTCAAAATTATCATTATTTACTCTTCCCTTAAAGTTAGATTGTATTGTATAACCACTTTGATTCCTAGTATGTGGCCCTATGGGTGCGAGGGACAGATTTCAGCAGGGCCATGAGGGGTACAGACTCATTGAATGGGCAGGCAGAGATCAACCTTAAAGCAAACACCTACTATGTTCCAGGAACTGTGTTGAATACAAAGCCAAGAATGAAACAATCCCTACTCTCAAGGGACTTACATTCGGTCAAGAGAGACGATATAAGTATAAAAATACATCAATAAAAATAGAATAAATACAAAATAGTTTAGGGAGGGAGGACATTAGCATTTGGGGGGACAAAGAAAGCCTCTGTGGCTTTCTTTAAGTCCCAATCAAAATTGTACTTTCTACAGGAAGCCTTCCCTAAACTCTCTTAATTTCCAGTTCTTTCCCCTTTTAAGCTATTTCCTACATATCTTACCTGTAGCTTACTTTGTATATATTTGTTTGCATACTGTTTACCCCATTAGATTGTGAGTTCCTTGAGGGCAGAGATCGTCTTTTGTCTCTTTTTGTATCCCCGCTATTTAGCGCGGTGCCTGGCACATAGTGGTGCTTAATAAATGTTTACTGATTGATTGATTGATTGATGTAGCGGGTTCTGTTTAAGCTGGGTCTTGGAGGAAGGTCAGTGACTTTTGATTAAGGTGTTAGAACAAAAGGGTCCTGGCAATTTGGATACCTGCAAGCAAAAGTCATGATTTCTAGTCCTGTTTGTCAGTCCTTCAATTGAAAGAGTCAAACATGAGTGATAGCCAAAAGGGAAACCATGGTCGCAAGCAGGAGATGAGGTCCAGGGCTCAGTTATCAGAAATTGATCCCAATTGTCAATGAGAATTCTAGTTTGCTGTGCTTGTCTTTACATGCACATGAGACAAGTTAAACCTGACACCACCTCTGACCTCCCCCAACTCCTGTTTAGCTAGAGAATTTCCATCATATTGCTGTGACCATCCCCATTATCTTACATAGCAGTTGTGAACACCACAGCCATGGGAAGGGAAGCAAAGTTTCTATTTGCTAAGGGGGATACTAGCTTAATTCATACTCTTTCTTCTAGACTATCCTATGCAAATCAATCACAGATTTATGGTTCTCAATCCTTTTGGTCTCAGGGTTCTTCATGTTTTTTAAAAAAATTATTGTGGATTTAAAAGATCTTTTGTTTATGTGGATTATATCTATCAATATTTACCATATTAGAAAGTAAAACTGATACAACTTTAAAATTTTGTTTATTCATTTAAAAGTAACAATAACAAGCCCATTACCTGTTAATGTTAATATAACATTTTTATTAAGAATAACTATCTTCCAAAATAAAAATTAAGGAGAAGATTGGCATCATTTTACATATTTCTGAAAATCTTTTTACTGTCTGCCTCAATCAGAGAGATATAGCTTCTCATATCTGCTTTTTCATGCAATATGTTGTTTTGGTTAAAGTATATGAAGAAAATACAGCCTCACATAGATAAGTAGTTGGAAAAGGGAGGAGTATTTTAATAGACAAATAACATCTTACTGTTGTTTTGACTGTGGATCACCTAATAGTGATGGAACAGTCTGAGAACTACTAGCCCAAGGTATATTTATCGTGGGTAAAGATCTCAAAAATGACTTGTCATTGCTTTCCACGGCTCAATGTTAGGACTATTATTTCAAGTATATTCAGGGAATACCAAGAAATCTTTGTTTGTGGACCTCTTTTAGCACTCTTTGGCCTGGTAATGTCCCATTAGAAGTAGAACTCCCAATTATGTGAAGACAACATACCAAAGAAAATTGAACCGTATTGAAAGAGTACATGTTCAATAGCATTAAGCATTTACTAGAGGTCTCTTATGTGCTGGGTGCTATACAAGGACCTGGGGATTCAAATATGAAAAAACAAAACAAAACAAAATTATCCTTTCCTATAAGAGGCTTACAATCTATTTCTGACTTTACTATATTTGCTAGATATTGTAGCTCAGACCTTCCCAATTCAGTTGCTTATTTACAACGTCCAGTTCACTCACTCATGAAGAATGAATGATATATTGAAGTTTCATGCTGAAAATAAATTCCTCTTTGCCTACAGGGTAACTAGCATATTCCAGTGGTTAGCCACATGTTGGTAGTGTGATGTGGTAGAAAGAATACCAGACTTGTGGTCAGGTGACCTGGGGTCAAATCTTGGTTCTGACACTGACCAATTGTGGGAAGCCATTTCATTCCTCAGAAAGAACTTCATCTTCTCATTTGTAAAGTCATTATGATTATAGTACTCACAGGGTTGTTGTCAATAATTAATCAATCAATGTGCATTTACTAGTCGTTTCTGATATGCTAGGCATTCTGCTGTTAAGCACTGAGTACACAGAAACAAGAATAAAACAAGTCCCTGTCCTCAAGGAGCTTTTATTCTATTGGGGAGATACAACACAGTGATTGATGTTAGTGTGTTTTTTTGTTTAGTCATTTTCAGTCATGTCTAAGTCTCCATGACCCCATTTGGGGTTTTGTTGGCAAAGATATTAGAGTGGTTTGCCATTTCCTTCTCTGGATCATTTTACAGATGAGGGAACTGAGGCAAGAGGGGTGAAATGACTTGCCCAGGTCACACTGTTAGTGTCTGAGGCCAAATCTGAACTCAGTTCTTCCTGTCTTCAGGTCCAGTACTTTATCCACTGTGCCACTTACCTGTCCCTAAAATTGGTATAAGGGTTGGTATAAGTATATAGTATAGTTTAGTACAAGAGATACACAATGACTGGAGAGGAAAGACTGGAGTGGTGTATCGACTGTATCAACTGGTAAGTTAGTGCATATATATATATATATATATATATATATATATATATATATATATATATATACACACACACATATATACATACAAAATATATACACAATGACTGGTGGGAGAAGAAGAGGGAAGATGTAACGTATCTACTGACAAATTAGTATAGGATATATACAAAATAAATACACAATGGGGGTAGGACAGAGGGGAGATTACCAACTGGGAAAATACTGTAAGGGCTCTCTAGGAGGTAACACTACTTATACTAAGCCTTGAAAGGAATTCTTCCAAGAGACAGAGACTCTAAACTAGAAAGGGCTGTTATTAATAACAAAATAAGCAATAAACCTCAACATTAACAACAAAAATAGTAATAAATTCTAGATCCAAGCAACTCTTGGGAGGTAGGTGCTATTGTTATCCCCATTTTGCAGATGAGAAAATTGAGCCAGGCAGAGGTTAAGTGACTTGCCTGGGGTCATATAGCTAGAAAGACAAGTTTTCTATTGCTAAAAATGAGAGCTTCTACATACAACATTGCTACTTTTTTTCTCTTCCTAGAAGAGCAGTTATATTTGAAATGTGAAAAATACCTATTCCAAAGTAAAATGATTTGGAAATTTCTGATTCCTTAAATGGGGGAAAATACATATTTTTAATATTTTACTGTCATCTACTCTTATTCATCTCTCATTTATACTAATCATCAAATGATCTTGGGCAATTCTCTTTACTTCCCTTCACTCCTCTGTATCTCAGTTTCCTCATTTGGAAAAGTTGATCTGGTAAATTGAATATCCTCTGTCTTCTTCCCACTTGAACACTCAGTGATGCAATGCTTCTAATTTAAAACTGGGCATCTGTTTAATACAACCTCCTAGCTTAACTTTTCCACCCTTCAACAATTCACTTTTGTGCACAAGATCAGATGGGCCAGGCCCAGGCCTTCACATGGGCTATATAAATAAGTGCACAATAGAATTCCTCATGAAAATAAATCATCTTTTCATATAAAATCTTCTGAAGACCATTTCTCGAAGAGTAATAGATCTGCCAGTCCAACACCTGCAGGGTTGGTAATAATTTACTTAGCCTTACTGGCTCTGGGGCAGGTTCTTCACTTGATAAATAGATCAATTAAACATCTGTTAATCACAACATTATCTCATCTTAAGGTGAAATACCTATTTCTCTTCAGCAGTTTCTCAGTGAGATAACATCGCAAATTCCCTGATTCATGAGAGAAAATGCATTTTATGACTCAAATAAACTTGTTGGGAAACAATACCCCCTGCCCCTCCTGGGCCTTTAAAGGAAGTAATTGTTGTGGGGGAGGGGAGGGGATACCCCCATGTACTTTTCCTGGGGCTTCCCTTCCCCCATCAACACAACCTTCCCATAACCTTAGGCTCCTGAACTTTCTTGTACATTTTAGACCTCTATAATAAAGCAACATCTGCACAACCTACAAGTGGTTTACTGGAGTTAATTGAATAAATTGAAGCAAGATGCAGAGCAGAGGTGATCTATGATCCTAGGTTGAGGGCCTAGAAGGGAGACAACAGATTTACTGCAAAGACAGTGGGCGGCCTTTAGTTGAGGCCCTGGTTCATGGGAAGTTTGAGGTCATCTAGGATTAAAATATCTTTAGAAACAAATGGCATAATTTGACTGAAATATAAGGAACACTGTGCCAGCTTGTGCCAGGAGACCAGGTGTGATTTATTTGCCTCCTACCCAACACATTTTTCTGATCTCTGCCCCATTAGTTTGAATTTATAGATTATTGAGAGAATACGGATCTGTGTCTCCCTCTCTTGACATATCTGCAGATGGGGAGAAAGTGGTCAAATATTGCAAAGTAAATATCACATTTTCTTAAGGGGCTGGTCCACAGGAAACTGTCCAGGTGGTAATCTCTATTGAAAACCTTTCAGAAAGGCTACCTAAGCATATTCAAGCATCGCTTATTAAAAACGACGTTAAACGATTGTACTCTTTTCTCATAATCTGTATAAATCATTAAGTTTAAGCACAATTCGCCACCTTGAAGCAATTGGATACAATGTAATTTATTTTATGGTCTCACAGATGCAAGGTATTTGTTGAGCTATAAATACAGAAAAGTGGCCCCCATGAGCAAAAGCTCCCAGGATTGGCTCTCGTGACCCACTCCAGGACACACCCACAATATAGAGTTGGGCTTGCTCCGCCTTGGCTATTGTCCCTTTTGCAGTTTCACTGCTGCTTTATTAAATCCCAAATTCCTTACAAAACTGTACAATTTTAATAACTCAAATCCATGTATATCATAAAGCTGTCTAAATATACCTTGCACCCTGGGTATCAGACAGATCCACTGGAGATGATGTCATTGTGCCTGATTAGCTACAGCCAGTTGCATGACAAGATTTTATTACAAGTGTCACTTAGATTTTTTGACAGTTTTACAAGGCTTAATGGCTTTTTATTAAATACGCTGTGTTTCAAGGAAGCTGACAGTTCAGAATACCTTGTAAATACAGTGCCATGGAATTTCCTTAGAAGCCAAGTGAAGAAAAGGCAGAAAAAACATCAAATAGTCTTCTTCAACCATGGCTCCACAGCTCCATAGGACAAGAAGTTCAAAGAATGGTGAATTTGTATGTGACCTACTGAGGTCACCTACTCTAGCACCCTAAATCCAAGCAAGGCTGTTTCTAAACCATCCCAGATGCCTTTCAGAGTTGTCCAAGGAAAAAAATCCCTCATCTTCCCTGGATAATCCACTCCAGGGTTCCCTTAAAACATGCTTTCTTCTGGGAAACACCAAAGAAGTTATTGCTTATGCCACGTTGCTTCGTTTTGTTTCTCCATTTGTTGTTTGCACCAGTCACTTAGCAGGCAAACAAACTAAATTTGATCTTTCATTTTCTGGGCCCTATTCCATTAATGGCAACCCATTCTCAAATGGCGGTGCTGGAGAGTAATGAAAGCAGTCAACTACATTCAAGCTCACTCCAGCTAATTATCCAGAAAAGTAAAGAAAGGACACATTTTCTTTTTCTGGAGTGAAGCTAGTCATACCAAATCAGAGAAATGTCCATCATGGGCATCCACATGTAATACTTATGGCGAGAGGAGCTGGTTAATCACTGTGCTAGTTAACATAAAATCAGAAACCTATGATCTGCTTTCTCTAAGTCTTTATGTTGGCTCTTGAGTTGGTCTGAAATCAAACCTACCAAGTCTGTTCTGAGTTAGTCACACATGAAACCAGTTGGCTTGTTGAATTTTCCCCATTGCATGTAATATAATGGCTTTTAGATATATACTTTTTATCATATTACAAAAAATCCTTTATTTGTCTAGATTTTAGGAAAGTATTTTGCAAAATCTCCATGCTATTCCTATGGAAAAGCTAGGGAGATGTGGGCTAGAAGATAGAATAATTTGCTGATTTTGGAAATGGATGAATGGCCTGATACAAAAAGTAGTCATTAATTGTTTCATATCAACTTGCAAAATTTCTAGTAGAGTCCAGAGAAGGGCAATCAGGGTGGTAAACCACCTCAAGTTCTTTCTATAGGAGCATTTGTTGGAAGAATTGAAGATGATTAACCTGAAAAATCTAGGTTAGCTGGGTAGTACAGTAGATAGAGCACTGGGCTTGTAGACAGGAAGATTTATCTTCATCAGTTCAAATCCAGCCTCAGATACTTACTAGCTATGTGACCCTGAGCAAGTCACTTACCCCTGTTTGCCTCAGTTTCTTCAAATGAACTAGAGAAGAAAAATGGCAAACCATTCCAACATTTTGGCCAAGAAAATCCCAAAATGGGATCACAAAGAGATGAACATGACTGAAATGACTTGGCAACATCAACCACCTGAAAAATAGAAAGTTTAGAGGAGTTGTGAGGCTTTCAGGTATTTGAAGGTAGAAGAAGGACGGCTTGGCTCCAGAAGGCAAAATTAGGAGCAAAGAGGGGCAGTTACAATGTGGAAAATGTAAGCTTGGTGTAAAGAGAAAACTTAATAATTTAGAGCTATTCAAAAGTAGGATGGGATTACAGTGGAAGTAGTAAACCCCCTCACTGTAGGTAGTCAAGTAAAAGTTGAATGACCACATGTTGAAGAGAGAAGTCCTCTTCAAGCATAAGTTGGAATATACCTAACCACTAAGATGATTGTTGAGTTTGTTTTCAACTTGGAAATTTCTGTGATGAAAAGAGGGATTGGGAGGGGAACACTGTGGAGATAGTTCTATTAAAAAAGCTATTGCTATAGCTCAAGTATGTGGTAATGGAGTTCTTTACTAGGTGGTATCAGTGTGATTAGAAATGAGGAAGTAAATTGGAGAGGTAGCTTAGGCCTTGGCATTTGTCTATAAATGGTGACAGGGAGGAAAAGGTCAAAGATAGCCCCAGAATGTGTTAGTACCACAGACAACAATCATGATGTCAAAAAGAAGAAAACAGAAGGAAGGGTAATAAACTGAATTTGGACAGGTGGTGCCTGAAGTGTTTTTCGGGTGTCCAACTAGACTTATCTTATTAGCAGTTGAAAAGTTTGGTCTGGAACTCAGAAACGAGGTCAGACCTGGAATTATAGATTTGGAAATGATCTTTACAGAGGTAGTAGGTGAAACCATTAATGAAATTGAGTAGAACTTGAGCAGGAGAGGAGAAATGAGATGATGGAGATTATCCACAAAATGACGCAGATTCATTGCTCAGAAATCACAGCAAGTAAGAGGGGCAAAGAATTCTAAAGTAACAATAAATTGACTGTGTATGGAGAAAAATGAATTCTAGAGTGGAAGAGATAATCTAAGAGGATAGAAATGGAATAATGAACTAGAAGTTATAGCAATGGCAAAATTAACTTAAAAAATACGCTTCAATGAGACAATGGAAAAAATGTAAAAGACAAGGAAATCTTGGTTGGAGAATGGAATTTCAAAGTTCTAGACCTAGAAAGTGGTATAATTCCTCAAACGGGGAAATCTAAGGGTACAGCCATGCTGGTTTGTGACAGAAGAAGAGCAGAGAAACCGAGGAATTGTGCAGTTGTGTAGTTAGAGGGATTGGCAATTGCACTGATATCCCAAGGAAAGTGGCAGGGGATGGGGTAGAGAGGGAGATTGTGAACCACTGAGAAAGTTGGGTCAGCAGATGATGACAAAAGGGATACCTCAAGGATATTTTAGACAGATTATCTGAGCAAAGGCACAGAAATGGGAAAGTATAAGCCATTCTCTAGGAACAGCAAATTTGGTCATTCTACTGTTTTCTCCCTCCAAGTTATCCTTACTGCTTTATGTCATCCAATTTTCCCTCTGCTCTATGTTTTCCTAGGTTAAGGAGAATCAGTATGAAATAATAGTTAAAGCAGGGATGGGGAACCTATGGCCTCAAGGCCACTTGTGCCCACCCCTGAGTTAAGGAGATGGCCTGTGAATTAGGTAGATCTGGGTTCAAGTTTTGCTTCTGACACATAATGTTCATATCACCCTAGACAAGTCAATTAACTTCTCGATGGAGTACAGGCAATTCTCTACAAGCTCCAGAGCCATTGCTGATTTGTGTTGATAGCAGGGCCTTCCTCACTGAGTGTTTCTTATACCAAAGAAATCACAGGTCATGTCTTGGGGTAAAAAAGAACAAGACTTTTCTGACTTCAAACAGGAACATGCGATTCTCTTTTTCTATTTTTTGTGGGAGAGGGAAAGCATAATTAATTTCCTTTAGTACTTTTGCCTAATTTTCATTAGTCCTATTATAATTTCTTTTAGGACCAGAGATCTAGAGTCAGTACTTGCCTACTAAGCTATCTTTGCATTTTAGTAGACATTTTCTGTGTCTTATAGACAGATTTTCCCCCCCTCATAATACTTGTTATATGCATCTACTGTGTAAAGACCTTTCATTATGTGGAAGGTAGGTTCACCATAAGCCCATATTTGCAGAGTTGCTCCCTCTACTTGGCAATAGCAGTACAAAGCTAGTTTGGCAAAGAACAGAACTGCCTCCCAGTCCAGTGATCTGCCCATCACACCATGTACCTTCTGAGTGTACCTTGCTCAATCACTCGAGGAAAATTGCCTCTCTGCCCACTCATTTCTTTACCTCACATGGGGCCTCACACATAGTAGGCACTTGATAAGTATTGTTAAATTAGACTATGAGATGGACTTTGGGAGGGTGAAGAAAGACTGCATCAATGATGTTTCTAAAATTTGAATCTTTTCATAGTGTTTATTAGCTTTCTCCAGGAGCTGCCAAAAACCAAAGGAAAGGAGGAAGGTACTTGTTCCTACCTGTCCTGAAATGTTCTCTCTCCTTTTCACCAGTACAAATCCCACTCATTCTTCAAAAGCCATTTCTCGCTCCAAGCCCATTTTCTCCATGGATTATTCTTTAGCTACTCCTTTCCTTAATGACTGTCCTTTCTCCTGACTGTTTATAGTGTAGACTCTATACCATCTACTCAGAGCTTTTCTCAAGCTGTACTATTGCTATTTAACTTCTTGAACATGTATCCCTTAGATCTCCAATGAGATTATAAGCTTGTTGAGCGTGGATATCCATTTTTTTGATGTCTTTGTATCCTCAATAGCCTCTTATACAATGTCTAGAGATCAGTATAGTGATTATATGTTGACAAATGTATGTTGATTAAGACATAGATAAATGGATCATAGAGTCATAGTTGATCATGCAATCCAACTTCCCTATTTTTACAGATGAGGAAACCAAAGCCTAGAGAAAGTGACTTACCCCAAGTCCCATACCAAGGAAATAGCAGGGGATGATTTTGAACTCAAATCTTAGGACTCCAAATCCATCACTCTGCTCTATACTACATTGCTCTAACCATGTCAATTCTGTGTTCAAAAATTTTTCATTACCTCCCTATTTTGCCCCAAGATAGGAGACAAAGTCCCCAGATAGTATTTTTGAGCCCTCAACAATCTCACCAAGCTTTCAAGTTTTATTTCCCATTATTTCCATTCATGCACTTACTGTTCCAGTCAAACTGTCCTGCCAGATATTTCTGGACATGACATTCTTCCTCCCACCCTCTGGCCTTTGTCCAAGTGGCCCCCATGTCTGGCAGGCACTCCTTCATCTCCACATTAATGACTATGTAGTTTCCTTCAAAACACAGCTCAGGCTCATCTGCTTCCTACATAAGATTTTTCCTGATCTCCCCTTCTTTTTCTTCTTTTTGGGGTTTTTGTGGGGGAATTGAGGCAATTGAGGTTATCACTTGCCCAAGTTCCCACAGTTAATCAATGTCTGAGGCTGTATTTGACTTCCTGACTGCAAGGCTGGTGTCCTATCCACTGTGCCATCTAGCTGCCCTCTGATACCCCTTCTTAGTTCTTTCCCCTCCTTGAAATGGCCCCACACCTTCACACTTGTTTTGTATTTTCTTATCTGTGTATATACTTTATCCTCCAGCTGAATGTGAGCTCCTTGAGGGCAGGCATTGACTTCTGGGGTTGGGGTGAGGGAGGTCTTTGTAACCTCAGTATCTGCACCATCTTCTTGTGCCCAATACTCACCAAATACATGTTTGCTGAATTGTTGGCAGCCAGGTGATTGCCCAGTAGATAGAATGCCAGGCCTGGAGACCGTAGTTTCAGTCCTGTCTGACTCTCTGTGACTCTTTTTGGGATTTTCTTGACAGAGATGCTAGAGTGATTTGCCTTTTCCTTCTCCAGCTTATTTGATAGATGAGGGAACTGAGGCAAATCGGGTTAGGTGACTTGCCCAGCTCACATAGCTAGTAAGTGCCTGAGGATGGATTTGAAATCATGAAGGTGAGTCTTCCTGTCTTCAGATTCAGCATTCTATCTACTGCACCACCTAGCCTGCCCGAAGAGACAGAAAGACATGAGTTTAAATCTGGCTTTAGACAATCACTAGCTTCATGACCTTGGGCAAGTCATTTGCCCTCTATCTGACTCAGTTTCTTCATCCATAAAATAGGGATAATCATAGCACCTAACTCCCAGGGTTGTTTTTAGGATCAAATAAGATAATATTTGTAAAACACTTAGCACCTTGCACAGAGTAGGAGCTTAATGAATGTTAGCTGACATTATCGTTACTGTTCTAATTTCCAAGGCACCAGTTGCCACAGCCTCTGAACAGCTGAGAAGATGGGAGATTCATCAGGACTAGGCAGGGCCCCACAAATACTGCATCTTGCCCCGTCTTGAAAGTGGAAGCACATGTGTGATATACCAAACTGAAAGTCAGTAATGTTCCAGAAGCCAGAGCCAGATAAAAATCACAGGTTAGTCAGGAAATTACTCACATTTAATCTGGGCCTAAGTCTCCTGAGAGAGACTCAGCCTTTCCTGTTCTGCAGGGATTGTGCCCCAGGGGAAGGATTTATCTTTGTCAATCCCCATCTGCTGAATACTGCTACTTGGGGAGATCTGAAGGTAAGACCACAGTGTGTGCCATTGAAAGAATCAAATGATTGTTGAGGGTAAAACACAAGTCATAGGAAATATCAAATCATAAAACAATCAAGTAGGGAAAAACCTTAGAAGTCACCTATTTCTTCTCCCTTATTTTCTAGGATCAATCCAGTAGTCATCAAATATTATTAAGTACCTACTATGTGTTGGACACTGTGCTTGGCAATGCGGATCCAAGGAAAAAAGAATGAAACAATTGCTCCTTGCAGTGAGTTTACCTTCTAATGGGAGAGATTGAACTGAGATACAAAAATAATTCGAAGTCGCACAGCTCAACAGTGGTTTTCTTCATATTATTATTTTTAAGAATTTGGGGTCCCTAACTATATTAAGAGGCAGTGATCAGCTTACCTTCTGATCCTTTGTGTATCCCTTGCTTGAACTTTGAATATATTGCAGGGTATTATTAGGCTTAGACAATCTTGACTATCTCCAATACTCACTGAAAACAAAGGAAGAACAGATGGGAAGCAGCATTATAACCAGCAGTCTGGTAGGTGTGGTCCACACAAACAGTTCCCAACACGTCGATCAACCATTGACCCTGGGGTAGAGATGGCTAGATGAGGCCTGGGGGTTCTGCTCACCTTCCTTGAATTCCCAGGCAGAGTCACAAAAACCAAGGACTCAGCCTGCTCTGATCCCCTTGTCAGCCATGACTCTCATGTCTTTTCCAGAGTAAATGCTACCTTCAGATTAAAGTATGGCAACCTGGGTAAAATTTTCGCCTGGGGCCAAGGTGGTAATTCACCATTTGCTTGTAAGGTAGGATGTAAGCATCACTTTTCAGAATAACATTTTTAGCTCAGAATAAGTGAAAATTTTTGCTCCCGATTATATTTTACAATGTTTTACAAAATGACATGCTCCCAAACACCCTTTCTTCTTGAACACTGGAGCTCATGATGTGAAACCTGATTAGTTTTCTCAGCTAGGCAGAAGGTTAGCTCTCTTTCTCTCTGTCTTAGTATCCAAAAATTGGCCTCCAGGTCACATACTGTTCAATGTTTGGAGCATCTCTTTTGAATAGTGTCACCACAAAGAAGGCTGGGTCTGAACTTTTGGGAAATGATGCCTCCTTGCCATACTTTTTACCAGTAGAATAAGTCACATTCTTCTTTTCATTTGTTATCTTACATGT
The DNA here is from genome assembly GCA_023548195.1 of Bettongia penicillata ogilbyi. Lineage (NCBI taxonomy): Eukaryota > Metazoa > Chordata > Mammalia > Diprotodontia > Potoroidae > Bettongia > Bettongia penicillata. Next base: position 3,176,519 of record JAJHZJ010000383.1, on the reverse strand, counting down.
GACCACTGACTGTCAACTCCAGTGTTCAGATAATCCCCACAGCTGCTGAATCTCCCCTTGAACAAGGGACTCTTCCAGGAGTTATAATGTCACATCTGTTCCATTAGGTTGGGAATTTTCAGGTCCTGATAAAATTCCCCAAGACATCTTGCCATTTCATTAAATAAAAAGTGATTAGATGGAGAATCAGTTTAGCCTTCTTTCTTGCTCCTGTACTACTCTTTATCAAGAGGTAGCATCCTACTCAGTTCATGTAAGGGGAAAGATAAATTTGTTCATTCAAGCAAGAAAGACATGGAGAGATAATGTATGGGAATCAGAAGCATGTCAGAAAATAGGACAGAAAATCTATCTATGTCAAATAGTTGCACTAGACAGGAAAATAGAATAGATGAGCACCCGCGGACAATGTCATGTGTAGAAATTATAATGTTGTAACAAAGGAAAATAAGCATATTATCTTGGGGCTGTGGGCTGGGGCGGATCCTCATCACCTCATGTCTGGACTATTGCAATAGTGTTTTAATTGGTCTCCTCATCCACATCTCTTCCCACTCTGGTCTATCCTATACTCAACTACAAAATGATCTTCCTAAATCACAGGTCTGCTCAAGTTTCAGCCCTACCCCCATTTCAATAAGCTCCGATGGTTCCCTGTTCCCTCTAGGATCAAAGAGAAAATCCTCCATTTGACTTTTAAAAACTTTTATGACCTGGTACTTTCCATTCTCTCCAGTCTTTGAGCTTTCTTACTCCCTTTCATATACTGTACAGTCCAGTGACATTGGTCTCTTTGCTGCTCTTCCCGTTCAAAGTGCCATATCTTGACTCAAAGCATTCTCCCTGGCTGTCTCTTATGCCTGGAATAGTCTCCATCCTTTTCACTACCTCTCAGATTCCCAGGATTGCTTCTAGTCTTTGCTAAAATCTCACCTTCTGCAATAAACTCTTGCCTCTCCTCCTTAACACTAGTGCCTACTCTCAGAGATAATCTCCAGTTTATCCTGTATATATCTTGTTTGTATCTAGTTATTTATACTAGATTGTGAGCTCCTTGAGGCAAGAACTGTTCTCACTTTTCTTTATATATCAGTTCTTAGCTCAGTGCCTGACTCATAGTAGGAACTTTAACAAAGCTTGTTGACTAGACTTGATGACTTGCCATACATATACAAAGATCCAGCTTTTTAGATAAGTGATTCCTTTAGAGATTCCCCTAAATCTTAATTAAGATTAATTCTTAATTAGTCTTAATTAGCCTTTAAATCTAGAAGGGAATTTTGAAATTAATCCAACTCTCTCATTTTACAGATTTGGTAACTGAGACCCAGAGAGGGGAAGCAGCGTATCCAAAGTCCCATTGCTAGTAAGTAACAGTATTAGATCCTCTGACTTCAAAGCTAGTTCTCTTTCTACTGTTCCATGTTGCCTATCCAAATACCTTTGTTGTGAAATTATTGCAAGCATTATCTTAATTCTTATCTGACTTGCATTAAAATGCATTGCCCTTTTAACCATATTTAATAAAGAAATCCTTTCATATAGAGACATAATGTTTTGTCCCTCTTACCCTAAGAGAAAACAGAGCTCCAAACCACAAGGTCAAACTGATTGATTGTAAAACTTTATAAATGGACAAACCCCCATAGGAGAATCAAACATTCAGTTTCAGCCTGTTGTGCTCTCTGAACCCATGGTGAATTGATAATCAGCAGGCATTTGGGTCTTTGAGTGGGTTCAGCTGGGGATGCACTGAATCTCTGTTTTTGAGTTGCCTCAAACCACACGTTAGCCCCTGACTGGCAGCAATACTCTTGCTATGGTTTAAGGATACAGAAGGATACACCAGAACCAATGCTCAGAGAAACTGAGAGGGTAGTGGTAGAGGTATTTTCTTGCACCCATTTGTCATCATTGCCGTATCTTTCCCGGTGCCATTTTAGTAGAAAGATAAACCCCTGGAAGGCTGGGATTGTTTTATTTTGAGTTTTCTATCCCAAGCACCTAGTACAGTCCCTGGCATGTAGTAATTACTTATTATATGTGTATTAAGTTGCTATTTTGAGTTTGGTTGACTTTATCCAATTACTTTCCTACAAATCTGTCCCATAAGGTGCCACAAACTAAGGAAGCTCCACCTTTACAAGCTAGATGAAAAAAAACAGAGGTGGCCACTTTAAAAAAAAAATGCATTTAGTCTGGACAGGTAGGAAGAAAGTAGTGAACATGGAGTACAGCTGTAATCTTCAGGGTATTTGTGTGATCATTTGTTAAAAATGGGTTTCTAGTGAACATCACCGAGGAGATCCACCAAAAGATGACAGACATTCTCAGATTGATATTGAACAGCTGGTGTCTGGAGAAAGACTTTAGCTTTCTTTCCCCCCAGGATAATGAAGGTTATGCTTATCGATCAAAGCCAGTGATCTTGACAATTCAAATTTCTGGGAACTACTGCTATCAGAATATCGGCTGAATTGGTAATACCAAATTAAGTGGATTAATGATTGATATGAGTCTGAAAAATCTGGTATGTTCCTGCACACAGATTAGGCCTTTCCTAGGCTGGGTAAGAGAGCAGGACTGATGATCCCCAGTGATAAGTCTTTGAGGTGGTAAATGCATTTCTCTTTTAAAAGAGATGCTAAAAAAAATTAAAAGTATGGAGGAGAAATCTAAAATAATAAAACCGTAAAATAGAATCGTGGGATTGTTTTCAGAGCTGAGGTAGCCCTTAGACCAAGAAAGATTGAACCTAGATAGTTCTTGTTTATCTAGCCTGTCTCCTTCAGTGCTTTGTACAGCAATTGTTAGAGCTTATTCCCTCCTTCTTATATTATCATGTTGTTAAGGATCCCCGCCCCAAAAATATTTTGTATTTTTTATATGCTCAGCCAGGTATCAAATAATGCCAATAATGGATCCCCTGAAATAGTTTCATTATTCAGATTCACACTGCATATTTCCATTGACCTAGAAACAATTTTTACCATATTTTACACAGCAGTAACTTCAAACAGTATGCATTTGGATACATGCCACCACCTCAGGGGATACCAATCATGACTAAGTTGTATTTTATACTTACTTGTCAATATACATGTTGTTTTCCCCCCAGTTGCTCTAACCTTCTTGAGGACAAGAGTTATATAAATTTTGTCTTTGTATCCAGAGCCCCAGCACATAAGTGCTTTGCATATAGTAGGTGCTTTAGAAATGCTTATTGGGTTAGATTGAATGAAAGAATATATGCAAAGCCAGAATTTCTATTGGAATATGTTGACTATAGTCATGGAAACAGCCAATGAAGAGGAGATGAATAAGGGAAGTGCTAAAGATCTGGTCCCAGAGATCCTCTTTTAGAAGTAAAAATTCACTATCTTGAACCAAAGATAAGCAGGGGGGAAAAGCTCCCTTACAGTTTCATAGCTGTAATGCATGAATGAGTTACCTGAAAACAAATAAGCCAATCAAATTCCATGTTCCATGTGGGTATTTAGTGTAGGAAGGAAGAAAGATATCTTGAGGTACGTTGCAGTGTTTGTTTATTTTTTGAGAGCAATTCTATGTTGCCTAGTCTGGAAGTCCATTGGCCTCTCACAGCCCAGCACCACTACTCATTGGTGAAGGAGCTTTGACCTGCTCCTGCTTTTTGACCTGAGCCTACTTAGCCCTCCTTAAGCAGCCTGACCCTGAGGACTTTACATATTGATGCTAGAGTTAGTGAGGATCAATTTGGCCCATTGTGACTCAGAACTCCTATACTCAAGTGATCCACCAGTTTCAACCTCCTTGCTATCAGGGATTGATTATAGGGAGATGCAACTATGCCCAGATGCATTGCATTTTACATGCTGGATTAGAGGTTAAATATTATACAAGAGTAAACTACAGAATAAAAACAAAGTCCTTATTTGAAAACATGACTCCCTACCTTCCTTCTCTTCATCTATTTTGCAATTTGATCATTCTTACAGTAACTATTTATTAAAGCAGCTGTTATACTTAAACACTGTGCTTGGACCAGTGGTTGAGATCCAAAGTTTTGAAAACATCAAGGTCCTATCCTCATGGATTGTATAGTTCAGTAACAGAATTTTAGAATAATGTTGAGACAGTGTGGTATAGTATATAGAGGACTGGCTGGGGAGTCTGGGAGACAGTCAAGTCTTACCTTTGGCACTTCTTGCTGTGTGGACATGGATAGATCATTTGACACCTTGGTGCCTCAAGAAACTCCATAAAATATAGTGTGTGTGTGTGTGCGTGTGTGCGTGTGTGCGCGTGTTTGTCCTTGGTTGCCAAAGAAGACCATGCCATCAGAGAAATAATGACATGACTTACACTTGACTTTGTTTTGAGTGAGGGAGGGCTGTGCAGGTCACCAGCCTCACATCTCCTCCAGAGTCATCCGAATCCAGTCATTCATCAGGATGACTGGAGATGACCCAGAATGAGGCAGCTGGGGTTAAGTGACTTGCCCAAGGTCACACAGCTAGTGAGTGTCAAGTGTCTGAGGTGGGATTTGAAATCAAGTCCTCCTGACTCCTGCCCTGGTGCTCTATCCACTGTACCACCTAGCTGCCCCATTCCATAAAATATAAATGACAGAAGAATCACTGATTTTGATCCATAGAGAAATTTCTATATAGGGATTTCCCTATATGGATGAAATCACAGGTACAAAAATATGTAATAGTTCAATGCAATTTTGAAATAGGAGAGTATGACAAAAGAAAACAAATGACAACCTACAGAATCAAAGTACAGTCAAACTGTTGACAGGGTATTGGAAGTGATTCCTGCATCTTGCTCTGTTTTGGTAACAAACCCTCATGGACAGGCTGCCTTTGTTCTGCCTCAGTAGGTTTGGTTGCTTTGGGGAGCAACAAAAAATGAATTCTTTATGCTGAAATTGAATTTAAAATGCCCCAAAATGTGAGAGCAAAGAGACATAAGTTGAAATCACTCATTCAGAAAGTGACTATTAAGCACCTACTATATGCCAGTTCACTGTGCATGGAAATAGAAAGAATGAAATAATAAGTCAGAATCTTACAATTGTTGAGATCTGGAGATCTTATGGGATAGCATGTTAGAGATGGACTAGAGAGCAGAGATCATCTAATCTAACTTCCTTTCCCCTTGACTCAATAGATGAAGAAACTGGGCTCTAAAAGGCGTATGTGACTAAACAGTTAGTGGTAGAATTGGAATCTGGATCCTTGTCCTGTGATTCCTAACCTATTTACAACCAAATGCTACTATCTTATTATGCATTGTAGACAAAGGCAACTAATTCTCCTGTCCAGTTGAAGTTATGATTTGAAATCATTTTCTGGTACCAGGGTATGGATTCCTAGTGATCCATCTACATTCTCTGGCCAAACCCTTGCATGACCCATGGTATGTATTGCATGACCCATGGTATGTATTTATGAGATGACTGACCAATGGTAGGAAGGCTATCTGCGGCCAATGATAAAAAGTTAGGACAAGACAGGACTTTGACTCCTGGGGTGGGGGAGGAATTAACATGTAATTATTGAGGGCCAGGATTAGCTAATTTTAAGCAAGTTAACTTTAGTCACTTTAGTGTTGCATTTTCCTTTTTTTTTCAGCCTTTCTAGGGGGAGGAGGACAAGAGCTAAATGGAAGGGGCAGATGCTTTCCCATTGTAGCAGGTTACAGGGAGGAGGCAATGGAGAAACAGGTCAAGAATTTCATCAGCACTGAGTTGTGATTTTTAAATCTACCCTTATTGAATTAAAACTGAATTTTATTGACTGGAGAGGGGAGGGAAGAGCAGAGGGGGGCAAAGGAGAGTGAAATGTCCATCCTTCCTTAAAGCACACTTCTACCAACTTTTGTTTAAGTTTATTACTGGTGGTAGATCCTGTGCCACATATTAATAAAACAATGGAATTTTTATTTCTTTTTCTCATAAATTACATAATTCAAACCTTAAAACACCTTTAATGAACACTGACTCGGCATGTGGCACTTAATAAAACTGGGCTAAACTCGTTTTCTGCTTGACAGGCTACCAGCGGAGAATGTGCCTTACGAGTAAATGATTAAGAGGCAGAAATCTTTTCTGGACTCCACTATTAAACACTTCAAAGATTTTCAAAGTCAGATAAAATGAAAAGCAAATGTGTTTCACTGCCTCTCAAATACCTCAAATGTTTTAGCAGGTGCAAGTAATGAACCCTTCTGTAGTGACAGCATTTTAGGGTCTGCAAAGTGCACCCTACTGAATGCTGGGAATTTGGGGGCTTACCTCATCAAAATTCATGATTTTCGATGAGGAAAGATGTTTGTCCTTAGTACCCATCTACATATGTAGTGCAGAAGGGAAATATCCCAGTGTCTCTCCATGTCATGGCCTCAGCTTAACCCTTTCTTTACTACAATGAGTTTCTTGGACTGTTCAGCAACTTGCCCTTCCCATGGTCCTTTGCCCTTGGGAACTTCATTTCGAACTTTAGTATCTTAGCTAGAACTTTCATTTGTAGCCTGATCATGCCAAGCACACAGCTAAATACACAAATATGTTTAGTCTATTAGCATTTTTGGGGAGGATTGTCAATAGACAAGTTATTCTTAATAACAATAGAAATAGAGTAGGAGGGGCAGCTAAGTGGCATAGGGAATAGAGCACTGGCCCTGGAGTCAGGAAGACCTGAGTTCAAATACAGTCTCAGACACTTGACACTAGCTAAATGACCTTGGGCAAGTCACTTAACCCCAATTGCCTTACCTTCCTCCCTCAAAAGAAAAAATAGGGAAGCATTGGAAGTATGATTTCCAGGAACTCTTAGGAAAGGTAAATCCTCATTCTCTACATCTTATCATCTTAGTGAGTAACCTAAAGAGCTGAAGTGACTTGGCCAGGGTCATATGAGTAAATATATGTCATAGGTGGGACTTGAACCAGATTTGAGTCTGGCTTCAAAGCCCCACTCTCTTATCCACTATGACACATTGCCACACATATCAGTAGCTCAAATTTATATGATAAAGATGGAAAATGCTATCCATATCCAGAGACAGAACTATGGAGCTGAATGCAGAAAGAAGCACACTATTTTCTCTCTCTTTTTCTTTCTCATAGTTTTTCTCTTTTGTTCTAATTCTTCTTCCACAACATGACTAATGTGGAAATACATTTAATATGGTTGTACATGTATAGCCTACATCAGATTGCATGCCTTCTTGGGGAAGGGGGAGGGCACAGACAGAGAAAAAAAGTGGAACTCAAAATCTTATAAAGGTAAACGTTGAAAACTAAAAAAAATTAAAATTAAAAATATATATATGATACTTTACAGAGTACAAAAGTACGGTACGTTACCCATCTCATTTTGTTTAATTTCAACCACAGTTTTGTATTCTCATTTTACAGAGAGAAAAACTGAGGTTTAAAGAGGGATTTACCAGTTTTCAGTCATCTAGCAATTAAGTGTCAGAACTGGGAATTCAACTCATATTCTGATTGTAAGTTCAATGCTTTTTCCATTGTGTTTTAGTATTTCCATTTTTAAAAGATGATTTTTTTATTGAGGTCTTTTGTTGGCATGCCACCTATATTTCCCAATATTTTCTCCTCCTCCTCCCATTATTGCTTATAACAAAGAATAAAAAAGAAAAATTACTCCAGAAAAACTTACTAACATATGGAAAAAGTTTGAAATCTCATGCCATGTTCCATGCCTATACTCTCCTATCTCCAAAAAAAAAAGAACATCCATTTTTAGGAATATTTAATTCCTTGGTGATGCAAGGCAGAAACCATCGCCTATTGTTTTATTAAGAATTATGAAGATAAATGGTCAGTTCTTCTAAAATGTTAGTGATTTATAACTTCTTTAAGAAATGTTGATGAATCTAGCAAGTGGAGGTCAAGCGAGTAGCATGGTATTGTGACTGTAGAATCACAGAATCTGGGTCCGAATCTCACCTCATATGCTTACATGTGATGTTAACTTTAAGGAAGTCATTCTCCCTGGGCCTTAATTTCCTCCCCTGTAAAATGGGGCAGTTGAATTAGATGGTCTCTGAGATCCCTTAAAACTAAAGATCCATGTTTTCTTGCTTTTCTATGGATTACCTGTTTAAATTTGGACAAAGCTCTTGAAATCTTGCTTCTGGAGTTTCCTCATCTGTGAAATGGACACTAAGAGGCATTCTCACAACGTGACTTGACTACAGTATAAGCCAGTAGGGTCTTGGGAGGCTAGAGCAGCACTCACAGGCATTCAGTGCTCTAAGCTCATTAAGAGCAACGCTCATTATATTACATTTCCAATCAAGTCTCTCAAAGTGCTCTTTCCCTCTTATCTCACTAATCTCACAAGCACTTGTTTATGAGGCCTCAAATTTTATACCCCTCATTCCATAATGTGAAGGGCAATTACATAGCATTCCAAGAGTCAGTGGAGGAGAAAAAAGGGTCTTAGAATAGTTCAGTATTTTCCTTAGAGAATAGGCCAGCAATGATTGTTATCAGTATAATGCTTCCTGAAGGCCAGGTAACAAAGGATTACTTACCTTTCCTCTTCCTAAAGAACTCAAGGCCCCCTAATGCACATTTCTGAAAGGCCATTGTGGTGTTTGGAAACCAGGGAATTTGGCTATGCCCCATAAGTCTTCCCCATTTGAACTAGGTTTCTATTCTCTTTTGGATCCATGTTGACATGGATTTTATTATCTTAGTTATGGCATCACCCAATGGCAGCAGCCACTGCCCAACAGGCCAGTATAAGTCTCCAGGTGACTGTTGTTTTCTCAGAGAATCCCTTCCATGTAATTACTTCAATTAACTTTCTCAGCACAAATACATCACAACATATCATGTTTATATGTATCACTTACAAAGACTTTTCTGGTGATTTCATAAATATACATGGACCCTTCTCCGAGACTACCTATAGATTTAATGCCATAGAAATGAATCTCTTGTAGGTGAGATCGTCCCATAACAAAGACTTCTTGATATTTCAGATGGTCAGTACAGAATAGTGTATGTGTTTGTCCTTTGTTTCCAAAGAAGACCATGCCATCAGAGAAATAATGACATAACTTGCACTTGACTTTGCTTTGAGTGAGGGAGGGCTGTGCAGGTCACCAGCCTCACTTCTCCTCCAGAGCCATCTGAATCCAGTGAATTCATCAGGATGACTGGAGATGACCCAGGATGAGGCAATTGGAATTAAGTGACTTGCTCAAGGTCACACAGCTAGTGAGTATCAAGCGTCTGAAGTAAGATTTGAACTCAGGTCCTCCTGACTCCTGCACTGGTGCTCTATCCATTGCACCACCTACCTGCCCTACAGAATAGTAGAAAAAGCAGGAAAAGAAGACCTGGGTTCGAGACCAGAATAACTACTTTCTAGCTATCCGTTCACTGATTCATTTAAACAGGAAAAATAATTCTCCAATCCTTCCTGAGGATCATTCTGGGTAAAAGTGACATAGCATTAAAATGCACCCTGGAAATAAATGAAGCAGCCAGATGGTGCCAGGAAAAGATTGTTGGAACAAAAGCCAGAATGGACTTGAATTGGAATCCTGTTTCAGATACTTACTAGCTGTGTGACCTTGAGCAAGTCCTGTAAAATCTCTTGAGACTCAGCTATAAAATGGAGTTAATAATATCTGTACTAGTAATACCTACTTCACAGAGTTATTATGAGAAAAGGGCAATGATGTGTGTGAAAGCTTTATCTTCAAGTATTATGTAAATGTAAGATATCCTTATCATTAGGATTTATTTAAATAACTAACCCTTTCCTCAACCCACGCCAAGTAAGTCCAAGCCAGACTTGTCTTATAGTAAATTTCTCTCTCCCATATTATAGTAAGGATAGTTATAAAGTAATAGCATATGTCACAACAAGTGTTCCAGTGTATAACATTCAGTGCTGGAATATAGTTCCAGCATATTAAAATTATTGTGGCCTAGGCCTTTACTGTGAAAGCATGACAATACATGATCATGGCTCCTTCCCTCTTCTCTACTCCACGGATCTTCCCCATCTAGCCACATGGTTAATGAGCAACATTGCCAAATGGCTGAGTTGAGATTGGATCAGCATGTTTGAAACAATGATAAAACTGTAAATATTTATGGTTTTTAATTCTCATCTGTCAGGACTCATTCTCTTGTTAATGCTGAAGTTGATTATGATTACTGTAGTATTTCCAATAAGGAAAAGAAGTAGTAATATTCAAAATGATACCTCTTTTTTCAAGTGAAGCCCCTTTTTATTCTCAGACCTGGGGAGATCTCATCTGCAAATATCCTGCTAGTGCTGCCAAAATTATCTTATACCAAGGCTGCCATTGCATTTATGGAGGCTCAATCTGCTCATTGTATAGGATAGGACTTAAGGAATAATAAAAATTTCTTTCCACATTCACTGTACCAGTTACCCGCCATTTTAGGCATTTAGGAGACTGTGAAAATGTAGAGAGGCAAGAAGGAACATTTTTAAAAGCTGAGATATTTGCATCGAACTTTAGAGAGCTTACTTTGACATACATTATTACATTTCATCTTGAAACAGCCTTAGAAAGTTTAAGTGACTATCCCCGGGTATACAGTTTTTATGTAGAACTTGAAAGTTTTCAAAACACTTTGCATGCATTATCTCACATGATCCTTACAACAACTCTGTAAGTTCGGTGCTATACAAACGAAGAAATTAAGATGCGGGATCATCTGATAAAACTTGTCTGAGGTGAGTTTCTTAACTGAGTCTTCCTGACTGTGGTCCGGTACTCTAATCACTGTGCTACATGATGACTGCAATCCAAGGCTTTCTGATTCTAAATCCATTTTCCCTACACCACACTACTTCCATAGAGTATTCAGGAGCCATTTCTTAGGCGTGCATGGGAGAAAAAACAAAAAACAAGGCGTGCATGTCGGTGTCCTTTTCTTCATTTCCTGCCTTATTTTTGAAATTGTAAATAATTTCAAACTCTCCAGATAATTGGGTTTCAGACTTTCACTTTAGTAATATGGATTGATCTGGGCTCAGAAAACAAATTGGATTTAGAAGAAATGCTAAATGGTGTGTTTTGTTTGTTTGAAATGAGGTACAGAAGAGAGCCATTATCGAACAGTGAGTCATGCCTGACAACCTGGTCAGAATCATCTTTGATAATTCTTAGGACTTAAAAATAGAGGCTTGGGATACTGGGGCTGGGAGTAGGCCTCAGAGTTTCAAAAACTACTTTTGCTTCTGAATGTGAGCCATGTGCCCCTCCTACAGCTGGTGCCAACATATGGCAACTGGCAAGAATGTCTCTGGGAGCCTAGGTACCCCAGGGAGCCTGCCTGCCCTTGGTGGCTGGTTCAGGGTGTTTCATTTCAGACCTTATCCAGGGTTAGTTTGTGGTGGTGTGAGAAATGCATTCCATACACAGAGCCCAGAAAGAGAAACTACAGTTGGGTTAATTTGGGAGCTAGATAGTGCTGGTGTATAATGTCAATTCTCACACCATCTGGACACCTGCTGCTGGAAGGTTGTATGTGTGTCAGGGCTGGGTAAGTTTTTGTTTTTAGAGGTGACAGATTCTGGGGCACCTTAGGATTCTATTCATCTGCTGGGTCCTCTCATGTTCCTAAAAACTGTCCATGGTTTTTGGTAACTAACCCTAAGTATTCTGAGAAACAGTCAAAAATGTAAAATCAGATGGTGGAAAATTAGCTTCTTTTCTGATAAGCTTCTAGTTGCAGGAGATAAGCTGTGAGCTGGGATTCTTCAGGTACAAAACTTGAGGGTGAGAGAATAGGCACAGGAGTTGGGAACCTGTGACTTTGAGGTCACATGTAGCCCTCTAGGTCCTCAAGTGTGGTCCTGAATCCAACTCCACCAAAGGGTCACACTTGAGGACCTAGAGGTTCACATATGGCCTTGAGTTCCTAGATTCCCTACCCCTACAGGGGATCAGAGAAGAAAGGTGTGGGGGGTTGAGAAAATTTTTTTTAAAAGTTCTAGGAAGTGTTTCATTGAAGAAATATCTTCATGATGCGAGGCCTAAAGCTCATGGTTATTTAATGATATTTTTGTACAAAACATTTTGTACAAAAAAGCTATGTGCTTCAGAAGCAATGACAAAATGAAAATGTTCCTGTCCTCAAGGAACTGTCATTCTACTGGTAGATATAATTGATTATCGAGAGGCGGTTGTACCCTAGAGGGCAGATAGCCAGCCTTGGAGTTCTAAGACCTAGCTGCAAGCCCTGGCTTGACCTTACACATATTTTCACCTTTCTAAACCTCAATTTCCCCATCCATAAAGTGGTGATAATTACATTTGCCCCATCTACCTCACAGGAATTTAGTGAGTATAAAATGAGAGACTGTCTTTAAGAGTGTTTTATAACCTTATTATTAGTCCGTATGGATGTACATTGTTATTAAAGTCTTTCCCATTTTCATGAACAATGACAGTAAAAGCAGAAATAACTTTTATTTGACTTTGTCCATAATTATAAGGTATTTAGGGTATCTGGACCTTTGATTTCATCAGTGTTGAAAATTCTCTTTATTAATGCAAAATTCTCTATAGTTTTGGAGAGGTTATGTGACTTGCCATTGGTCATGGGTATGTGACAAAGGCGGGGCTTGAAATTTGACCAGATCTGGAGTCTTCCTGAATCCAAGACTGTCCCTCTATATTTTATGTCACACTATGTCTCATAATCTCATAATTGTCTTATAATTCTACCATTAGGAAGATGATTTTGAAATACATTTATGGGTAAATGGAGGAGGGGGTTATTAAGTTATAAAAGAAACATAAAATCATAGCATGAGAATGCTCATCTATTTTATTCTTCTGCCTCCAGTAAATGTTATACAAAATATATAATTCCAGTGCCAAACAAATCTTCTTTTAGAAATTTAACCTAAATTGTTCTATGCTTTATTGAATGCCCATTTCATTCCCGATAGAAACAGAGAGAAGTTGGATGATCATTTACTTATAAAAACACATCCTTAAATTGAAGGCCATCAATTATTAAGTCCCCATGACTTCAATATATACAAATTAAGATAAAAGGTTTTTTTCTATTTTCACAGCCAGTTACTGAAAATCATGAAAATAAGAACTTTCCTACCCCGATTTTGACTCTAAATCCATGCCCTCGTTCCTTTAATCCTCCTTTAAAAGGGTCATTTTTTCCAACACTTTTATCATTGTGATTCTTTTCCATGTTCCTCTCAAATTGAGGTGCCTAAACCTGAGTATAGCACTCCATTAAGAACCTGGCTAAAAATACCTTTTTCTAATAACAAAGAATTGTAAGCAAAGTAGTTTCCCTAATTGAGAAATGACTAAGCAAGTTGTGATACCTGAATGGAATGGAATATTATTGTGCTATAAGAAATTATGTTTGTGATGAATACAGAGAAGCATGGAAAAATCTACATAAATGGATATTGAGTGAAGTAAGCAGAAACAGGAAAATAAGATACACAATGACTATGACTGGAAATGGAAAGAGCCACCAACAAAAGAATCAAAACTGAAGGTCAGGAAATGAAATTGATGACGTTTGTCCCCAAATAAGAGATATTAGAAAACATGTTGTCCTGCTTCTTTGCAGAGATGGGAAGACCATGGGTACAGAACATTGCCTATAATGTCAGATTATGTTTCATTCTCTGCTATAGAGGATGGCAAATATAATTTAAAAAAAAAAACTTGGCTGAGGCTAAATCTAATAGAAATACAATTTTCTTGAATGTCCTGTCCTTACTAATAATAACAATATCCCATTCACTATTTAAAAAAAAAAACACCAGAATTTTATTATGAATTTGTGTTTAGATATAATCCCTCAGAGGGTAGGATAGAAAATGGTAAAACAGTAACAATACCCACATGTCTGAATTCAGCAAGAAGACCTGAGAAAATGATTAGGTTGTGATAGGGACTTGAAATTATATCATATGTGAGTGCAGCAGGCAACTGGAGTTTACTTAGTCTGGACAGGAGATTTAGAAAGGAACCTGCTTATTGTTTTTAAAAGTCTGGATGGTTGTCTTGTGGAAACAGAATTATTTCTATTTATTTGGCCCCACAGGACAAAACGTAAGACCAGCAAGTAGATATGACAAGGAGGAAAATCTTGGCTCAGTGAGAAGTCTCATAACTGGAGCTGCCCAGAAATAAAATGGTTTACCTTTAGACGTAGTGAGTTTCTCATTACTGGAGAGATTCTTTGAATGGAGGCTGTGTAAGAGCACCCATTGAAGCTGTTCTGGAGGAAATGTTTCCTTGTTTGAACTAGGTAATCTCTAAGGGTTCTTTCCCACTCAGTGAGTTTAGAATTCCAAGAAGGTTTCCAGAATTCCCAGGCAGACCAACCTTAGATAAGATTCTGGTTCTGCTAATCAAAGGTCTTTGACTTTCCCAAGTCTTGGTATTCTAGGCTGAACAATGGCTCAGCTCAGACAGATCTTTCCTTTCTTTTATGGTTCACCACATACACAAACACCAAATTATAAGCCTTGTATGCTGCTGTATATTTGAGGCTTTGAGTCTTCACTACAATAATAAAAACTACTCATGATTATTATAGTGCTTTAAGGTGCTCATATCAGCCTCGCCACATTCTCTAGAATGGCTTTCTTCTTTCCTACCCATAATTTTTACTTTAATTCCATGCCATAGTTTTGGCAAAGAGTACTTGATGAGGAGTCAGAGGATGTAGGAGACATTCCTGACTCGATTCTGCCACTTACCATGTGATCTGGGACTACTACTTTAAAGCCCCAGGTCTCAGTTTCCTCATCTGTAAAATGATGAGCTAGAGACTCTATCTAAGGTCCCTTCTAACTTTAAATTCTCCATTCTTTAGCTGAAAATAAGGAAAACAATTCTTGCTTACCTCATGAGATTATTTTAAAAGCACCTTGAAACTTGAAAATAATATATAAATGCTTCTTGTCTTGGCTAATAGATCCTGGCAATCACCAACTTTGAACCATATTCAGAGGTCATAATCAGTGGCTATGTTTAATCACCTATAAGTCCTCCTGAGTGGTGGAAAAGGAAAGATTGATTGAACAAAAACTGCAAGTTACAAAGAAGACTTTGTTGAAACCAGTGCTATGGTTCACATGTTAAAAAAATACTATTTGCATAACTAGCCTATCTATGAACTGGCAGATGAGATTTGACCAAAGACAAAGAAAAGCTTGATTTAGGGCCATTAATTTAAACATATATATGCACATATAAAAATCAGGTCCATAGTATACAAAATATATTCACTACATTTAAAAACAATTTAACTTAAAAAGCAAAAATGATTTTTTTTTTTAAAAACCCACATAGGTGTTTACTACAACTATATCCATAAAGACAGTATTATAAATAGCAACAAATCTCAAGTTAAATACAATGAATAGCTTACTTAAAACAAAAAGCCTTACTTTATTTTAACAAATATTAACTTACAAAAGCAAACAAATAGGTTCCACTGTCAGGAGGACCTTGGTTAGAAGCCTGCCCCAACTTAACATAGTTCTTTTATTAATGGTGTTTCAAAAACACAGATTTGTTCCAAACACAATTGGTACATTAAGAAATATTTTGAGTATAACTCAAATATTGAGCTTGCTTCTGTGAAATTCCTTCCTCAAGAAACAGTGAGAATGCAGAAAACTGTACCACTTTACAATGGCTCACGAGCTTCTCTTCCAATTCTCATAAGCCAATTTTAGGTCTTTGTCAAGGTAAAGTGCCAAATTATTAGACATCTTCTGGTGCAACAGCAGCTGTAAGTAGAAAGGACTGGTTTGCATGATCCCCATCTTTAGCATCTGCCCCGCCAAAGCCCTGAGGCACCTAATTACTGCTTACCCAACTTGCTCTTGTAAACAATGGTGGAGGCTACTATTTACTGCATAATTCTCTATTTTTTAACCACTTAACATATATAAAAGGAGCAGCTAGGTGGCGCAGTAAATAGAACTCTGGGCTTAGAATCAGGAAGATTCTTCATGAGTTCAAATCTGCCCTCAGACCTTACTAGCAAGGTGACCCTGGGCAAATGAGTTTTAAATGAAAATGGCAAACCACTCCAGTATCTTTGTCAAAAAACCCCCAAATAGAGGCATAAAGAGTTGGAAGTGACTGACACAACCAAACAACAGCGCTCTCTCTGTCTCTGTCTCTCTCTCTCTCTCTCTCTCTGTCTGTGTCTCTCTCTGTCTCTCTGTCTCTCTCTCTCTCTCTGTCTCTCTCTCTCTGTCTCTCTCTCTCTGTCTCTCTCTCTCTCTCTCTTATAACTGTGCTAACATTTTTATTAGGATCCTTTTTTAAAAGTATTTTATTGGTGAAGTTTTTGAAAATTGTGCCCTTAACCCCATTTTCCACATTAGCTCTGTAGTATTTTACTTTTATTTACTATTTTTCATAGCATGGTGCTTTCTGGGAATACACATGATCCCATTATAACCTAACTGAAGGTACTAGCTCATATAGGTACTATATGAGCCTGAAGTCACTTAATTCTTACTACACCAGGCAACTGTAAGACCATCAACAGCTAATCTACATTGCTAGGGGCATTCATCTCATTGAGACTTCCTGACAACAATGAAATCACAAGTCTGGACCAAAAAAAGTTGCATATAATGTCTGTCATGATCATTCTTCTGTGTTATTTTGGTGAAAGGATTGGGAAGTGAGTTTCGAATTATTGAGTTTGATTGCCTATGTATATCCACTGTGTTAAAGCAGCATTTATCAATTAAAAAATGTTTAAGTGCTTTTATTGAATTAATAGACCATATATTTTTAAAATATAAATTAATTTTAAAAGTTATTCATGATTATGAAAAACTATTTTTAAAAAATAAGTGCCTTATATTGCTTTTATATATATGCATATGTATATATACACACACACGCAATATTTCGCTCCTCCCCATTACATGTTAAAACAATTTTTTAAGCATTTTGTAAAAAGTTTTAAGTTCAAAGTTCTATCCTTCCTTCCCTCCCTTCCCTTCCCTCCTCCCCTTTCCCTTCTCCAAGGTGGCAAGCAGTCTGATATAGTTTATATATGTACAATCATGTAAAGCGTTTCCATATTAATCATTTTGTACAAGAAGACTTGAACAAGGGAAGGAAGGAAAGAAGGAAGGAAGAAACAAAGGAAGGAAAACAAAGGAAGAGCACACTTCAGTCAGTATTCACATAGTATCAGCTCTTTTCTCTGGAGGTGGCATGCTTCATCATGAGTCCTTTGGAATTGTCTTGGATTACTGCTGAGGATAGCTAAATTATTCACAGTTCTTCATCGAACAGTATTGCTGTTATTGTGTGCAGCATTCTACTGTTCTGCTTATTTCGCTTTGTATCAGTTCATCTAAGTCTTTCCAGGTTTTTCTGAAATCATCCCACTTGTCATTTCTTATGGCTCAATAACATTCCATCACAATCATACCACATTTCCCAATTGATGGGCATCTTCCTGATTTCCAATTCTTAGCTACCCCTAAAAGAGATGCTATAAAAATTTTGTGCAAGTAAGTCCTTTCCCTCCAGCCTTTTTTGATGTCTGGCATATAGACCTCACAGTGGTATTGCTGGATCAAAGGGTACACACAATTTTATTCCCTTTGGGCATAGTTCCAAAATGCTCTCCAGAGTGCTTGGATCAGGTAGCTTTTTAAAAGAACTTCATTTTGTGTTAAGCATTTAATCAAGTTTCCCCACTTGTCTATAGAAATGCCTATCACACTCCTAGCAGTAAAAAGTCATTTTAATAGCAAATGAAATCCATGACCTATGGAAGGTGCCTTCTACTATGGAAGTGGCTGTAAACCTACCTTAGGGAATCTTCTGCTGCTAGGGAAAAATTGAGAAGGATCTCTTGATCAACATGGAGACATTTGTAATCCACAGTCTGAGCTTGTCTTGGATTCTCTATCCTTCCAACCCTGGTTAATTTGGAAGCTATCTTGGAAGAACATCTCCTTCTTGGGACTCAGCTCTGTAGAAGAAAAAGTTCAAGGAATCCTTTACTTTCCAAAGGAGGGAGTTATCATCAGGTCCCTGGAAACTCAGATACAAATTTCTTTCTCCATCCTCAGTGACTCACTCCTAGTCAGGAAAAGAAGAGCAACAAGTGGGCCATGGTAAAGAAACCAGGCAGGCAGCTGTGAGCTAGGAGCTCCAGCTGGAATGACACATGAACTCCATTATAGCTCCCTTCCTTGGTCACCATAGTCTTCCTCTGCCTCTCTCTGTCTCCCCCTCTCCCCCCATCCCTCTCTGTCTTTCTCTCTGTCTCCTTCCCTCTCTATCTCTTCTTTTTTCAAATATGGCAGTAGGGGTGGTGGGGTGGTGAAGGCATAAGAGTTGATAGTAGCACAAATTTCATAAATTCAGTTAATTCTCCTTGAAAGATTCCCTCCAGGGATTAGACACAACTATTGAAGCTATGTAAAGCTAATGAATAGGTTTGAGGTCTTCTTGTTCAGCTTGTACCATCCCCACACCCCTCCAGGATCTAGTGTTATTCCTCTCACAAGGTAATCTTATATCTGTATGAATATTTACTTGTTGTGTGTGCACCTATAGAGGTGCATATTACCTCCCCCAATTAAAATGTAAATTCCTTGAAGGAATGGGCTGTTTCAATTTTGTCATTGTTACCCCCTCCTCCCAAACACCTAGTGTGGAACCTGACACAAAGTAATTGGTTAATCAATGCTTGGTTAACTAACAGCTAGCCAATGTCTTCCTGTCTTATTGGATTCCTTTTGTGATATGACAACTTCAGAATTCAAAAGATGTTAGACTGTGGGGAAAATTTTATGGACAGGTAGTTGGTACAGTGGATAGAGTGCTCAGTTTGGAGTCAGGAAGACCTGAATTCAAATCCAGCTTCAGACACTTACTATGTGACTCCAGACTTAACCCTGTTTGCCTCAGTTTCTTCATCTATAAAATGAGCTGGAGAAGGAAATGGCAAACCACTCCAGTATCTTTGCTAAGAAAACCCCAAAATGAGTCATGAACAGTTGGAAACAAATGAAAAGCAAAATGTGTTTTATATCACATACATGCATATATGTGTAAGTATATATATGATATTATACATTATATATTTGTTATATGAATATGCATACGTACACATATAATATAACATGATATAGTGATCCCAGCTGTTTTCTAACATGCCTCACTTTTCCAGGGTCTTCGTTTCTATGTCCTACCAATACAATGATCATCATATACAAAAGGCAGTGATGCTTCTCAATTTGTCCCTTCTCCAGAGATGGCTGCCTTGCCATGGAGGGTGACAAAAATGCCAAAATGCACCCAGCACTCATTCACTCAACCAGCTTTTATTAAGTACCTACTTTCTCATGGTTAGCGTTGTGGTGAGTACTTCAGAGAGTTATAAGGAGAGGGGAGATATGACCCCACACACAACGTTTGGGATATTGCTGTTTTCTTTGGAGGCAATTGGAGTTAAGTGACTTGCCCAGGGTCACATAACTAACACAAGTGTCTGAGGCCAGATTTGAACTCAGAGAGGCGAGTCTTCCTAACTCCAGGACCAGCACTCTATCCACTGTGCCATATTTCTTTCTAGATGTCACATTTTAAGAAGAACAGTGATAAACTGGAGTACAACCAGAGAGGGGGAAACCAGGACAGTGAAGGGCCCATAGATCATTCCACACAGGGATTATTATTAGCCGAGAGAGATAAAGTTTTTGTTTGTGGGAGAGGTAGGAAATGATAGCTGCCTTCAAGTATTTAAAGGGTTTTCGTAATGGAAGACTGATTAAACTTGTTTTCTGCTTGGTCTCCAAGGGCAGAATTTAGAAAAAAATGAATTAGAAGTTGTTAAGAGGAAATTTTGGGATTTATATAAGGAAATCTTCCTCATTCTACCCAAAAGTAGTATGAGTCACCTCAATAAATATTTGAGATCATCAAGCAAAGACATGATGAACACTCATTGGGTATCTTATAAAGGGGAGTCTTTTTGGTTATAGGCTAAACTGCAAAGACCTTCTAATGCTGAAATTCTGAGTCTGTGGTGGGAATCTACGAAAAGATTACTAATAGCCTAGGGTTGTGACACAAGTGTGCCAATGTGCAGGCTGAGGCTCCTGGATTGCTTGAGCTCAGGAGTTCTGAACTGTAGTAAGGCTAAAACCAATTGTCTACACTAACTCTGATACCACTGTGGAGAGCTACTGGGAGCAGGGGGCCACCATAGCATTTAAGAAGGGTAGAACCAGCCCAGGTCCATGCCAATCAGCAGTGGGATCTGGCCAGTGAATAGGTACTGAAATTTCCAGCATGGGCAAGATCAGGAGATTTAGTCTTCCCCCTCTCCCACCCAAAGATAACTAATAGAACAAGCCAGAATATCATTATACTAAACTCCTCCTTGGGAGGAGAGAGGGAGACTGCATTATTTATCCGTGTTTCCTTTGTACCTCCTAGCACTGGGAATTGGACATAGTAAACATTTAAAAAATATCAAATATTCCATCGCACAGGTGTAAAATTCAAATAGAAGCAGAGGCCATTAAACTATATGTGAAGATTCCCACCAGGCCTCTTGTTCATTTACTTTTCAAATGTAATATTTCTATGTTTTAGTGTATTTTTATTTATTTTCTGTTTCCTAATTATACTTTAATCTGATTTGGACCATACTCAGTAGAGTTGTGGGTCCCAGGTGACTCTTAGGTCCTGTGTTTGTTGTCACCTGGTATCCATGCTGTAGTGGAAAGAGGAAAGAGCCTTAGATTTGAACTCAAAGGAGCTAGATTGGAATTTCATCACCAATGCTTACTACTTGTAGGACCTTAATGCAATCATTCCGTTTCCCTAAGCCATAGTCTTCTCATCTGTAAAATGGTAGGACAGGTGGGAGTGTGTGACAGGGAGGAAAAAACGGGGTTATACCACATGGTCTCTGAGATTTCTTCCAACAAAATCCTGTGAATGAAGAAATAAATGACTTAATCAACTGAATGGCATAGATGATTAGTGTTACAGATATTGAGAAAGAAAGAGAGATCACGGTAGTCAAGAATAGACAAGCTTTATGTGGAAGGTGACACTTGAACTAGGTTGTAAATTTAGCCTTACCTTTGTATCAAACTTGAAGGACAAATCCTTAACTGGTGAGAGTGTGTATACATATGTGTGTATGTATATATATGAATGCATGTATACATATATGTGTATACACAATATACCTACATACATATAGTGTATATATACATAAATATACATATTATATAATTATATCATATATTGCAAATATATGCATCTATACATATATAATTATATATGTGTATATATGTATATGTGTATGTATATAGTATATGTACATAGATATGTATTGTAGATATGTGTGTGTATATATAATATATACAATTATTTATATATGTATATTTTATGGGTATATAAACAAATACATATATACACGAATGTATTTCTTTTTATGTTCCCCCAATCGCTTCCACATCCACGTAAAGATAGGTTTGTCTCACCCATCAGGGCATCCTAAGATCTGCCCACCCTCCCACCTCCATCTAGACCCTCTGTAGCCAAACCCTTCCCAAGGCTCTGAGTGGGATCTTGTGGCTAGGTTTCAGTCTGAATAGCCACAAAGTAGAAGCCAACTCCGCCAGCTGCCTCAGTGAGTAAAGAAAGCCAGACATCTCTTCTCATGAATAGAGCACATACTCCCCCTCCTTTTTTACTCTTACTGAGTTCGAATTGAAACATTATTGCAGCAACTCTTCGTTTCAAGGGAAAATTGTAATTGCTTCTAGATGCGGCCCACTGTTTTCAAGAGCGCCTTAACCTTTAACTTTGTCAGTACAAAGGAAGCCTCGCAGCTCCGAGAATCTAACAAGACCATCATTTATAGTTGGCAGAGTTCATTAGTCAATCGTAACAGTTTAATTATTGGCATGTTAATGTGTGAGCATTTAACTAGATGGAACAACGGGCTTTTAGGTATCGAATGAAACTTTCTAAATGAAGCGGAGTTAATCAGCATGGTTGTTTACGTTGTGCCTTGTTATTAAAACAAATTGATTAAAAAGCAAGAAAGAAAGTTATCCATTTATTTTGCCAACAAGCCAGCATGTTTTAGCACTAGGGGGACTGTTTAAAGATAAACACATAAATAATTGTTTGTTTCAGATAATAAGAGTAGTCATTTAGATAGAGCTTTAAGGTTTGCAAAGTATTTTGCACAAACATGCCATTTGAGCCTGGCAAAATCACTGTGAAATAGGTGCCATGGATGGTATAATCCCCATTTTGCAGATGAAGAAATTGAGATTCAGAAAAGTTAAGAGACTTGTACTTTGTCACACAGCTAGTAAATGGCAACAGAATTTGAACTCAGGTCTTCCTGACTCTCAGTCCAACTCTCAAACGACTATATCACATACCACTCTGTTTTTGTTTGTTTGTTTGCTTTTATGCTTTGGGCTAAAATGATATAAGAAAGAGTCACTGCCTAATAGTCTATGTTATAAAAGTCTCTTAGAGTGCCAGTATTCAAAGTTTCCCTTAACAGAAGGCCAATGAAATATTCTATCCACTTCATAGAAAGGAAATAGAAAAGATGAACTATGTGTAAATTTGCAAACAACAATTCTATACCTGAATCAAACCTGGTACATAATACATGATACATAATCAACATCATGCTATAAAAGGCTTTCCCTCAGCTTTCTCCTGAGAGGCAACATGGAGGTCTACTAGTTAAGGCACTGAATTTGGATTCAGGAAAACTGGTTCAAACCTCCTGTCAGATACACACTACCTTTGTGACCCTGGAAAAGTCATTTGACTTCTTTTGTCTCAGTTTCTTCATTTGTAAAAGTGAGGCTACTGGGCTTGGTGGATCCTAAAGTCTCTTATACCTGTAAATCTATGACACTATAATCTTTGTTTCTGATTTTTGACATTGCGGCAAATAATATTTGCATGTAATGGAAGGTGGGGAAAAAAGGCCTATGAGCATACATCAAAAAGCCTGTTGGGGTCAGGCAGATTTTCACTACCTAACCTTCTAACTTACATCTGCATCATTCTTGTGTCCATAGGAGTCACTGAGTCTCTGACTGTATTCCCAATAATTGCAGTATAATGGACTCCATCAACCATTTTCAGTTTCTCATTTTTGGGTGCACTTGGTTCCTTGTGGATGATGGGAAACAAGACCCAACTGAGGCTTCCTGAAACTATTTCAGTTCCTTAGATCACTTCAATAACCTTTACAGACTAAATGGGAGAGGGAGTTTGGTATTTTAAGACCAGCACTGAATATTCTGTACTTCGAATGGTCCTCACCAGAGCCATGGGTAGGGTGGAGTAACTGGGTGATGAAACAAAGAAAGTATTGACAGTGATGTTTCAGGGTATCTGTCCTCGAGATGGCCATCTGGCCCTTCCCCCAGTCTCTGGCCCTTTTGCTCACCCTTCCCCAAATAGCTGAGTCCTTTAACAATATCAAAAATTCACAATCTCCCAAGGTATATTTCTTCCTTCTGACAACTGCACTTCAGGTGAGATTTCCCACCCATCCGCCTTACTTTCTATTCCCCTTGCCCCAGGCTCAAAAATTTCTAGTTACAGTCCTTGCTCCTCTTGTATGATTGACATATGAATGGACTATGTGTTAGAAGTTAACCACAGCTTAGAAGTTAACCACAGCTGAGAAAATGGCAGACAGCTGCCTGGGAGCGAGGTTCATTTTCCAGTGCAAGATTTCCTACAACCAACAATAGGTAGCAGCTCAGTTCATTTGAGAGAGGGAAGTACCAAGGCTCCTTGAGAAGTGACGATAATAATATTACCATTTGATCATGGAATTAGAGGGGAAGGGACCCTAGAGATCTCTGAGTCCAATCCCCTCATTCTGAAGATAAAGTGATAAAATGAGAGACTGATGTGCCCAAAGTCACAGAAGGAATAAATGACAGAACTGTGTCTTGAACCTAATGACAAATCTTCAATTAATCAATCAATATTAGTAAACACCTACTATGTACCAACGTAGTGAATAGTTATTAAGTATGCTATACATTTTTTACTCTAATTTGAGAGATAGGTATTATGAATATTATTGTACTCATTTTTAGCAAGCCAGTCTACCAGAATGGATAGAGAGTTAACTTCTAAATTCAAGTTCTCACTCTAATATGTACTGGCTCTATGACCCTGAGAAAGTCACTTAACTTTTCAGTCTTCTAGGCAACTTGGGGGAGGGAGGGAGGGAGAGGGAGGGAGAGAAAGACAGAGAGAGAGAGAGAGAGAGAGAGAGTATCCAAGATATCACTCAAGGGAAAATTCCCTAAAGTCTCTAGAGGAGTAAGCATAGGATAGGGACATGATCCCTCTACAGGTCAGCCTTTTCCCACAATCTTTCTCTCTTTACTTGAAGGAAGTCTGGGGGACTAAGTCTGAAGGAAGAGTCTGTCTTCTCACCCAAATCTAGGAGCCCAAAGACCAAGATCTCTTCTCTCTACAACTCTACCCCTGACACAGATGAGAAGCATGGAGTAATAAGTCTCCACCAATGAAAAGAGTATGTTGCAAATGGATCTTGAGCTATAGAGGATTTCTCTCTGTGATTTGGAGTCTATGTTGGGTATTTTCCACAAAAGTGGCAAGCTTCTTAATGCCTTCCTTTATATTTATAATCAAAGAGTCATCAGAAATTGACTTTTATTGTTGTTTCCCCAAAGGGCATGGATCTTTAATGAAAATGGAGTCAAATATAAGGTATCCCCTCAATTTCCAGTTCTTTGCCACTACAAAGAGAGTTGCTATAAATATTTTAGAACATGTAGGTTCTTTTCCTTTTCACCTTGGGAAACCGACTTTGTAGTGGTATTGCTGGGTCAAAGTGTATACACACTTTTATAACTCTTTGGCTTAACTCCAGATTGCTCTCCAAGTGGTTGAATCAATACACAATTCTACCAACAGTGTATTAGCATCCCAATTTTCCCATATCCCCTCCAACAATTGCCATTTTCCCCTTTTATCATTTTAGCCAATTTGATAAGCGTGAGGTAATAGCTCTACTAACCACCATTTTAAACATAATTTTCCAACAGAGCTGGTTTCAAAGCCAGGAAGACCTAGTTGTCAAAAGCCTTCTATGATTCATACTGACTATGCATCCCTGGACAATTTACTTAACTTCTCAGTTCTTTAGGCAACTTTTCAAAGTTATAAATTATAAAAAAAGTGTCAACCTATATGAGTAGAGGAAATTTTCTTACTCTGGTGTTCCCTACACCAATGAAATCGGGTTCAGTCTCCATCCTTATATTGACTATTTTTTTTTCTAGATGAGCGCTTCATCTTACAGTTAGATTATATGGTTCCAAAGGAAAGAGATTGTATCCTTGGCTTCTTTATATCCCCTAACACACTGAGTACCATGTTGGGCATGCAGTAGCTGCTCCATAAAACTTGATTGCTTGATTAAAATATAGACAATTCAGCAGAATAAAGATCATTTGCTATCCTCCTTCCTCTTTATTCCATCTAGAAACCACTAATTCCCAAAGTCTTGAAAAGAATGAGGGGGAGGGGAAAGAGTATATAATTATTTTCTCTTGTGAACTGTAATATGCTATATGAATTTATGTCTTAACATTTGGAATTGCCAGTCTTGCAATGTTTAACACATTGCCTTTCAACCAATAGTTCTTCCTGAAGTTGGAGAGTGAGCAGGTGTCAGTAATCACCCATTGTATGAAGTGGAAGAGCTAGGGTTAGAACCCAAGTGTTCTTTTACCTAATCTAGCACTATTCCTCCAACTGCACTCAGTTTCCCATATATCGATATTTCAAGAATTTCATCCACAGAGATTATTAAAAAGTAGAATGGGCTACTGCAGGAGATGTTATATCCATTCCTACTGGAGATCTTCTAGCATAGAATGAATGATTACTTATAAAATACATTTGGGAGGGGAAAAGTAGCCCATTGAGGGGCCTTCAACTTTGAAATTCTATGATTCTATGACATCTAGAAAGATTGGCATCAAAGAGAGTTGCTACTATATAAGAAGAACATCATTAGAAACTTCTAGAAATTCATGAGATAAATATAGGACAAAGATCCTTCCTTTACTGACAAATCATACATATACACGTGTGTGCACACACATGAAGACCCACACATGCCACACATGCACATGCATCATGCCTTAGTTTTGTAGAAAGCTGTGATCAGCTCTCTCCACTTTTACTCAGATCAATTTTCAGACAATCAAAAATCTATAGGCCATCCTTGAACTCAGATTTGAAGCCTTCCCAACTTGGCTGGACCTCCCAGAACTAGTGCTTGCTGATGTAATTCCCTAATAGCCACTTCAGAATACAATAGTAAATGTTCTTTGCAGTGCAGTAGCAGTTATATAATGATGATGATATAGTGCCAATTTGAATCTACATTCCTAGGCATCGGGAAAACTTAACCAAACTCCTCTGCCTAGCATTCAAGACTCTTCACACTCTGGCATTAAACTACTTTTCCAATCTGGTCCCGTGCTTAACCTTTCTTATATACTATTGCAGCCAAAATAAATCACTTAAATTGAATTTCAGTCCTGCTTCGGACACTTCCCAGGTGTGTGACCTGGTAAGAATCAACCTCTCTCAGTCAGTTTTCTCATTTGGATAATAAGGATAATAATAGATTTGTGAGAATCAGATGGGATAACAGATATAAAGTACTTTGTCATCCTTTAAACACTGTATAAATATTAGATATTATCATTAATTATTATTACTATTGCTGCTGCTGTTGTTATTCAACCTTTTACTGATTTATACCTTTACTTATCTCTTTTGTTACATTTGGCGTGCTCACTCCCTATACCTCCTATTGAGGAAATCCTAACCATTGTCTAAGACTCAGCTCAGATACTACCTCTTCCATGAAGTCTTCTCTGTTCCCTCAGCCAGAACTTATCTCTGCCACCTCTGATTTCTCACATAAATTTTATACTTTTCCTACACATTTAGCATATTCTATTTTGTATTAAATGCATTTGTGTTCCTGCTGCATCTCCTGCCTATGGTGTAAGCATCTTGAGGGAAAGGATGGTGTTTTATTTCTCTAGAGCAGGAGAGAATTCAGGGAAGAAGGTGGAATAGGTCAGAAAACTTTCAGCTTTCTAAATTTCCTAGAAGAAAAAAAAACATTGCCTCAGAGGGAATGTAGAGCAGCAAAAATAAATAAAAATCCAAGGTAAAGCACTTGATGTAAGACAACTCAAGAAGACCCCAGGAAAGACATGACTTCCAGGGGCAATGTTTCAGACTGAGTGAAGTGCAAACATCTCTAAGCCAACTCTGCAGTATCAGCAGACAAGAAGACCTGAAGGCAATTGGGTTTAGGAGGCAGCCTCAGTCTCAGAAATTGTCATCTCACAACAGTGTGGAGTGGGGGAGGGTCTGATAGTTCAGTAGGAGAAGACTGAAGGACCTTCCACTGTTTTAGGCTGGGCTGCTGCTGCCCAGAAACAACAAGCTAGCACACACCGTGATGGCTGTGGGAACTTGCAGGAGAGCGGAGCCCTTGGTTTCAGTTCCAGGACAGAGAGGATATCTGTAGTTTTCAGCTGCCCAAGTAACCACAAGGAGCAAGATTATTTGTGGGACAGAGTGACTCCCCGGCTGTGGCTTGGGAGTAGAAAGGAGAGTCCAAGATTGAACCCTGGGACAGATCTTGGAAAATAACTGTAAGAAGGACCTGAGGCTTGGGGCATCATTCCCATATCTTGGGACTAGAATTTGATTACACTAATAACTGCTAAAAATAAAGAAATAAAAATGAATAAGCAAAGGAAAAAGAACCTAACCATAGATAACTACTATGGGGACAGAAAAAATCTGGGTTCATATTCAGAGGAAGGTAATGGAACTAAAAAGCCACTCCTTTATCACTGAGAAATGTCAAATGGTCCCAAGCACTAAAAGAGTTCCTGGAAGAACTTAAAAAGGACTTTAAAAATCAAATATGAGAAACTGAGGAAAAATTAGGGGGGAAATGTCAATCAATTTGAAATAGAGAAGTAGAAATGTAGGGAAGCAAATAATTTATTGAAAACTAGAATTGGGGAAAGGGAAGCTACTGACATTCTAAGACACCAAGAAATAATAAAACAAAATCAAAGGAATGGAAAATAGAAGAGGAAGTGAAGCATCCTATTAGAAAAACAACTGATCTGGAGAACAGATCAAAGAGAAACAATATAATAATAGTCTGACTACCTGAAAGTAATGATTAAAAAAAGAAACTTGATACAATATTACATGAAATTATCAAAGAAAATTGCTCTGAAGTTCTAGAACAAGAAGCAAAGTAGAAATAGAAAAAAATCTGCTAATCACCACCTGAAAGAGATCCCATGAGGAAACTTTACAGGAATATCATAGCCAAGTGTCAAAGCTTTAAGGTTAAGGAGAAAATATTGGAAGCAATAAGGAAAGAAAACGTAAATATAGAGCTACCATAAAGAATGCCATCATCTAGTACATTGAAGGACAATATGACTTGGAATACTATATTCCATAGAGCAAAAGAGTTGGGTTATGACCAAGAGCAACTTATTCAGCAAAGTATAATCCTGTATGGAAAAACGGATATTTAATGAACTCAAAGACTTTCAGATATTTATGATAAAAACAGCAGAACTTAAGGTAAATCTGACATATAAATAACATCCAGGAGAAATATATGGTAAACATTAAGGACCAATTACAAGGACAGGGACCCTGAGCTGAGCATGATGGGATGATTCTAAAAATGTAAATATAAAACTGTGTAGATAAAAAGGAGTAATTATCTCATACAAATGAGGCACAAAAGGAAAAAAAATGATACAGAAGAAGCTACTAATGGGGAAGTCTGGTAGTGTGGGAAACATTCTCATTGACAATGGATTAAAGAGGGAACAGCACACACACAGAGAAAAGTTTTCTAAATTCAGGAAGAAATAAGAGAGCAATGGGATAGGGGAGAGGATAAGGGAGGGATTCTTAGAAGGTTGGATAGTTTAAGGAATAGGAGGACAAGGTAGCAGGTAGAAGTGAAGTAGCAAAGCTCAGGATAGGATAAGTAGAGTGAGAAAGATAGTGAGGAAAAATAGGAAGGAGCAAAATACACAACAAGTAATTATAGCTTAGAGTGTGAATGGGATGAATTTACCCACAAAATGGAAATTAATGGCAGATTAAAAATTTGAACTCAACAATATGAATGAATGAGAGATACACACAAAGGGCAGAGATAAAATAAAGGGTGGGAGCAGAATTTATTATGTTAAAAAAAAAAGCAGGGGTAGTAATCATGATCTCAGACAAAGTTAAGGTTAAAATAGATTTAGTCAAACAAGAAAAACAGGGAAACTATACCGTGGCAGAAATATTATTTAAAATAAATAGTATAAAATACCTGAGAGTATACATGCCAAAACAGACACAGGTATTATATGAAAATAAACATAAAACACTTTTTATACAAATAAAATCAGATCTACATAATTGAAGTAATACTTACTCTTAATGGGTAGATAAAACCAATATAATAAAAAATTACCATTTATCAAACTAATCTATTTATTTAGTTCCATCCCAATTAAATTACTAAAAATGCTACTTATAAGTAGGAAAAATAACAAAAAAGTTAATTAGGAAGAACAAAAGTCAGGAACTTCAAAGAAACCAGGGAGGAAAGATGTTCAGTAATAACAGACCATAAAGTATATCATAAGGTGAAAACATTGTTGAAGTGTAAAATGGTATAATTTTGATTACTTTAAAATTTTCTCATATAAATTAAATGTATGCAGCCAAGAACAGAAGGAATTCAGAAAATTAGGGGAGAACTTTGATAGACAATCTCTTAGGCAGGATGTGATTGGGTTACAATATTACTGTAGTATATGAGCTGGTTGATTTAGAAAAACATGAAAAGACTTGGACTTATGAAAGAAGATGGTAGCCACCTTCAGAAAAACAGATGATGAGTGGAAATAAATCTAGTAGGGTCTTACAAATATGTATGAGTGTTTATATATATATATGTTTATAGGTATCTATCTATATCTATCTATATATATATGTGTGTGTGTGTGTATATATATATATATATATATATATATATATATATATATATATATATATATATATATCTGCACTTAATGATAGCCTTCTTTGGGGAAGGGAAAATAAAGCAAAAAGTGCATGGCAGAGAACAAAACAAACCTACAAGAAGCAAAGGAAAGCTGTGTAGTTTTAAAACAATGTGTAGTATTTATTACATAGTCTTTCTTGAAATGGAAATTTATTGTTTTATTTGAATCCTCTCTTATGATCTGCTGTGTACATGACAATATTTTTTTCTTTTCTCATTTTGTGTTTAAGTTTAAAATAAATAAACAATTTATAAAAATAATTATATTTATCTGGGGCACATTAGAGTATGAGATAAGTTCTTGTATATCAGTTCTACAGTGGATTCAAGATCTCATCAATATGACTGCTCTATACAGTGATAAAGACCACAATTATATCTTCTCAACCTGGGCAACTATTAATCTGTGTCCTTCCATACTTTCTCTTTAAAGGATCCAGTAGACTGAAGCATCCCTGGAGGTCTTTGAACATAGACTCTCTGCCTGCTTCCCCTCATTCGTGTTACATGCCAGGGTCACCAGTATTTTAGGTCATACATTTCCTGAATCAAATCTTTTAGATAATTTCTAAAGTTGTCATTGTCAATATATTGCAGGTTATTTATACCTACCATATGTCTCTCCTTTGATCTTCAGGTCATTTAGAATTACAATTTTGATTCTTCAGTGACCAAGTATTTTAATACTAAAGTCAAAAAGATGCTTTGGGTTTTTTGTTGTTGGTCTCATGGGGCAAGGAGACCTTCTAACAAAGAATCTATGGGACCTTGGGCAAGTCATGTAATTTCCTTGGTCCTCAGTTTCCTCATATCTAAAATGAGGAATGAAACAGAATAGTATAAAAAAGCATTTAATAAACATTTATTATGTGTCAAGTGCTGAGAATACAAATAGGAAAAAAACAGTGTAATAGTCCTCAATCTCAAAAAGCTCACATTCTATTTGGGGGTGAGGAGAGGAAAACATACAGAAGAATCTGGCTCTGGGATACAGTAGAAGATGCAATGGTCCTTACAATTTTGCGACAGCAGGGTGGAGGCAAGATGGTGGAGTAGAAAGACACATATACTTTAGTGCTTCCCCCACAGCCCACAAAATACCTGTAAAAAATGACTCTCAACAAATTCTAGAGCAGCAGAAGCCACATTACAACAGAGTGAAAAAGGTTTCCAGTCAAAGGTAACCTGGAAGGCTGACAGGAAAGGTCTATCTCACAGGACACTGAGTGGAGCAGAGCCCAGCCCTGACCACACTTGGGGAGGAACAGGACCTGAACAGACCTCTGGGGCAGAATTCCCAGCAGGGAGGGTCCCAGATCCCTCAACCTACAAGCAGTAAAGAAAACTCCAAAGGTCAGTGTAGGAGGGCTTTTCCAGATGGGTGAGAGAACGGGGTTCCCCCAGCACTGGCCCCAGGCAGCAACAGAGGTGGCAGAAGCAGCAGCAGTGGGTGGTGGGTGGCTACAGTGGCCGTGGAAGCAGCCTGTGTCCACTGTCCAGGTTTAGCTTAAAGCCTCTATGGGAATTGAGTAGCTGATCTGAACTTCAGCCCTGAGTATGGTCCTGGAGGGAGGAGGAGCACTGGGACCCTCCTCTTGACAAAGGATTCAGAAATCAAGTGACAGGCTGAGAAAATGCCCAAAAAAGGGGGAAAAATAAGACCATAGAAGCTTACTTTCTTGGTGAACATATGTCTCCTCCCATCCTTTCAGATGAGGAAGAAGAAGGCATACTGTCAGAGAAAGTCAAGACTTCTGCCTCCAGTACTTCCAAAAGGAATATGAAATGGACCCATGCTATAGAAGAGCTTGAAAAGTGAGTCAGCAGCTTGCTAAAGGAAAACCAAAAAAAAAAAATGCTGAGGAAAATAACACCTTTAAAAATAGCTTAACTCAACTGAAAAAAGAGGTCCAAAAAGCCAGTGAGGAGAAGAAGGCTTTGAAAAGCAGAATTAGCCAAATGGGGGAAAAAAAGGTTCAAAAGCTCACTGAACAAAATAGTTCTTTAAAAGAGAGAGTGAAGTTCAGGGAAGCTAATGGCTATGATATAAATCAAGAAGTTAGAAAACAAAACCAAAAGATTGAAAAATAGAAGATAATGTGAAACATCTCATTGGAAAAACAACTGACCTAGAAAACAGATCCAGGAGAGACAATTTAAAAATTATGGGACTACCCGAAAGCCATGATCAAAAAAACAGCCTAGACATTATCTTTCATGAAATTATCAAGGAAAAGTGACCTGATATTCTGGAACCAGAGGGCAAAAAAATATTGAAAGAATCCACTGATCACCTTCTGACAGAGGCCCCAAAAGAGAAACTCCTAGGAATATTGTGACCAAATTTCAGAGTTCCCAGGTCAAGGAGAAAATATTGCAAGCAGCTAGAAAGAAAGAATTCAAGTATTGTGGAAATACAATCAGGATAACACAGGATCTGGCAGTTTCTACCTCAAGGGATCAAAGGGCTTAGAATAGGATATTTCAGAAGTCAAAGGAACTGGGATTAAAACCAAGAATCACATAGCAAAACTGAGCATAATACTTCAATGGAATAAATGGTCATTCAATGATATAGAGGACTTTCAAGCATTCATGATGAAAAGATCAGAACTGAATAGAAAATTTGACTTTCAAACACAAGAATCAAGAGATGAATGGGAAAAAGATAAACAGGAAAGAGAAATCATAAAGGACTTTTTAAAGCAGAACTGTTTACATTCCTATATGGAAAGATAATATTTGTAACTCTTGAGATTTTTCTCATTATTTAAGTAGGTGGAGGGATTATACACACACACACACACACACACACACACACACACAGACTACAGGTTGAGTTGAATCAGAAGAGATGATATCCTTAAAAAAAAATTAAATTAAATTAAGAGGTGAGAGAGGAAAATCCTGGGAGAAGAAAGAGAGAAATGGAATGGGACAGTCTATCACTCATAAAAGAGATAAGAAAAATCTTGTTCAAAGGAGGAGAAAAGGGAGGAGATTTGAGGAGAAAAATGAAGCTTACTCTCTTCACATATGACTCAAGGAGGGAATAACATGCTCGCTAAATTTGGTATGAAAATCTAAATAACATTACAGGAAAGTAGGGGAGAAGGGGACAAGTGGAGTGAGGGGAATGAATGTTAGTCTTACACAACATGACTATTATGGAAATCTTTTGCAAAATGACTTGTATATAGCCTGTGTTGAATCGCTTGCCTTCTCAGTGGGGATGGGTAGGGAGGGAGGGAGAGAAGTTGGAATTCAAAGTATTAAAAATGAATGTTGAGAATTATTATTGCATATAACTGGGAAATAAGAAATATAGGTAATGGGATATAGAAATTTTTCTTGCCCTACAAGAAAAGAGAGAAAATAGGGATAAGACAAGGGTGGAGTGTGGTAGAAGGGAGGGTACATTGAGGGAAGGGGTAATCAGAACGCAAGGTATTATGGGTAATGGAGGAGAGAGATGGGGAAAAATTGAAACTCAAAATTTTGTGGAAATGAATGTCAAAATCTAAAAATAAAAGAAAAAGAATTCTGTGGAAGGACAGGTGGTAACAATAAGCATTTATTAAGTGCTTATTATGGCCAGATACTATACTAAGTGCTAGAAATACAAATACAAAAAGAAAGAAAGGCAGCCTTAAGGAGATTCCATTCCAATGTAACCTAAAGGGGCAGAGGGGGTTAGTAAAGAAAGTCCAGAGAATAAGCAGTGTAGCCTGCAGAGAAATGAAGACATAGAAAGCCTATGCATCCTCTTTTAATGGGAAGAATCAGCAAATCAGAAGGGAGGACATAGGAGCAGAAGGGTACTTCATTCCTTTGAAGTCCAGGGGTGGGGTGACCTTTCAGGATTGCAAAGGTGCCTATGGAATGAGATAGAATATGCAGAGAGTCAGGACAGTCTAAAGAGGAATGTGGCTATATATTGTCTTCTGGGACTTGATGCAATCAATTCAATGTCACCTGCCAACAACAGCATCCACCTAAATAAGGGATGCTTTACCTGTGTGTCACAAACCTCTTTCACAATATAATGAAGCCTTTGGAACCCTTCTAAGAATAACATTTTTAATGTACAAAATAAAATGCATAGGTTCACAAAGAAAATCAATTATATTAAACATACAATTTCTTTTTCCAGTCCAAGTTCAGAGACCCTCTGAAATCTATCCGTGGAGCTCCATGGGGTATCTGTGGACCCCAGGTGAAGAACCCTGACTCTAAGGGTAATCTTTGTTCCATTTGAATTTTGCATTAGCAATCCTTCATGAGAGTGGCAAGTTGTAGTGAGCAAACATCTCCTTGCTTTAATGGTGATAATCTGAGATCACTGAACAATATCTGTTTTTCCATCTATCAAGGAATCTGATATAATCTTGACCTTTGAATGGGAGAGAACCTTGTTGGAGGAGAACTTTAAGGCTGCATTTTTCTTTAGCAGGACAAAATTTTCCCCCCTCATTACCAAATAATAAGCAGAGTGAGATTTTATATTCTGTGCAACTTTTTGTCAGTTGAGTTATTACTAAGATGCCTTCCATCAGAGATCATTTGAAAAATCCTTCTCATTTCCTTCTTAAATTCTATCAAGTGTACCTGAAATGCATTGCAGTTCATTTCTAACAAGGGTTTTTATAAAATTGTGAGAGTAGGCATATGAGTTAGTACTTAGTAATGCCATTTTAATTGCCTTTAAAATTTTTTTTAGAACCTATGATTTCTTCTAATTGGCACCTTCTCCTTTTAAAAATATATTGAGAACTGATTTCTCAGTGCCCTAGATATTATGTTACACAGGAAGGTAGGGACTGGAAGTAGATGGAGTGCTGATCCTGGACTTAGGAAGATGAGTTCAAATTCAGCCTCAAATACTGACTAGGTGTAACTCTGGGCAAATCATTTAACCTCTGTCTGCCTCTGTTTCCTTATCTGGAAAAATGGGGATAGTAATAGCAACTACCTCACAAGGCTATTGTGAATATCAAATGAGTTATTATTTGTAAAGCATTTAGCACAATGTCCAATACATAGTAGGTACTTAATAAATACCTGCACCCTTCCCCTTACCTCCAGTATCAAAGGTACTTTTCCTATCTTCTTTCTCAGTGCCATTTCTATTTCTTTATATAGCAGATCAAGAACTAAGATATTTAGAACCCAGCTATGGCGATTCCAATATTATTGATAATTAAAAGTTTGCAATAAAAATGCTAACAGATTTAATTTAATCTACGTGTTTTGCAAGTTTCCAATGATGAAATTACTGTCAATGGGAATGAAGCAGCAAGAACTTTCTAAGAAGATATACTATTTAAGCCTGTTGGTTGATGAAACAGGTTGCAAGGGCTTCAGGAAGCACATGAAAACTGTTCGCTCTTTGGGTTGCCAAGTTTACTAAAATAACTACATTACATCATCACCATATTAAGCTCAAGTCTTACTCATCTGGGTGTGTGACTTGAAGTTTTTATTAGTAATTTACAACAGCCAATCAAGAACACAAAGATATGAGGAATATTTACATCTTAGACAGTAGTTTGGCTTGGACAAGAAGAACATCAAGGCCATTCATTACTTACGATTAATCTCAAAATGAGACCCTCATGACAATCCATCATCAGAGAGAAACAAGAAATACAGTTTTTGCTATCAGGATAATAAAAGTAGACTTTCCCCTCATAGTTTTCCAATTTCTCCATATTGTCTCCTCAACATGCTATGGCAGATTCAGAGTTGGCATTGCAGGCAGGAAGAGCTGGGTTCAGGTTCTATTCCTGACTCATACCTCAGCAAGCCACTTCTAAGTGCCCATGAGAACTCTTTCAGGCTCTAAGATACAGGAAAGATGACAACCTGCATTGATAGAAGTTTCGTTACTTGAAATTCCTTATACCAATGAAAACACTACTCCAGTGCCTATAATGTTTAAACACACAACAGTAAAAAAAAAGAATTCCTATGAGACTCCAAATCTGGCTCTGTGGAAAAGAGGAGGCATTGGGGTTGACTTATCTACTGTTTCCTGGCGTTATGGGATCATGGACAGAGTATAAAACTTAGAACTGAAAGATATATTATAGCACCATCTTTGACACTTACTAGCTATGTGACTGGGTAATCTAATGTCATCATAATAGCTAGCAATAATATTGGGCAGCTAGGATGCACAGTGCATAAAGCACTAGCCTTGGAATTAGGAAGACTCATCTTCGAGTTCATATCTGGGCTCAGATACTTACCAGCTGTGTGACCCTAGATAAGTCACCTAACCCTGTTTGCCTCAGTTTCCTTTTCTGTAAAATGAGCTGGAGAAGGAAATGGCAAAATATTCCATTATCTTTGCCAAGAAAACCCCAAATGGGGTCATAAAGAGTTGGACGCAACTGGAAAATAACAAACAAAAGCATTAATATCGTACTTTAAGGTTTGCAAAGTGTTTTATGTCATCTTATGTGATCCTCAGAGCAACCCTGAGAG
Source organism: Bettongia penicillata ogilbyi (assembly GCA_023548195.1). NCBI lineage: Eukaryota > Metazoa > Chordata > Mammalia > Diprotodontia > Potoroidae > Bettongia > Bettongia penicillata. The sequence continues at coordinate 3,139,768 of JAJHZJ010000383.1, read as the reverse complement.
GTAGGTGTTATCCGCATTTTCCAGACAATGAAACCAAGGCTGAGGGAAATGATTTGCCAAGAGTCATGCAGCTAGCATGAGGTCTCAAGTCTTCCTGACTCCAGATCCACTATGCCAACTCTATGCCTGACATCTGTACCTCCATTTCCTCATCTGCCAAATGAAGAAAATAATCATTTTACTAATTTAGAAGATTTTTATGAGGATCCAATTCAATAGAATAATTACTAAATACCTACTATGTTCTAGGCACTGTGATAAGAAAAAAAAGATAATCCCTGCCCTCAAAGAAATCCCAATCTAATGAGGGAAAACAAAACACAAAAGGAGACTGGAAAAGGGTGGGAAGAAGTGTGAAGTTAGAGATGGGTCAGAGTAGTGCAGATAGGTGAGAAATGAGGAGCTATTCTGAGCCAAGCTCCTTCCTTAAATGGATGTTTTGGTGTTGATGGCTCCATCTTGCAGTCAGAGGGATAGAAGGGAGTGATGAGGCTGAGATTGCAGATTGATTAGGTTTTTCCCATAATAAGCTTCCTGGGGCATTAAATGCTTTATAAACTAAAAAGACAGTATAAATATAAATTGATTATCATTTACAGCTTGACTACTAACCTAGATCAAGTAACCAAGTCCCCTGTCTCAAATTCAGAAAGTAAAGGGATTGTACTAGGTGATTGATAAGGTCTCTTCTACCTGAAATTCTTTGATTTAATATTCATGTTTACTGGATAATTGCTCCAATCCTCATTACTTTTTTCCTGTATGGACTGAGTCTTATCAGAGGAATGCAACATTGCTTTCTGTCCCTGGGTGCTTAATACACACAAGTCTCTGCAGGAGTCAATACTGGTCCTGAATCAAGCCACCATTTAGTCTTCCAAGACACTGAACCTAACTGCGTGCATTTGTCTCTGCATTTTATTGCCTGTTTCCCTAAAGGACTGTAACTCCCTGGGGAAAGGCCTCCTCTGAAGTAGTCATTTTTCTCTCCTGGAGGTGGCTTCTCAGAATTGTAAATTCCAATTCCCTTGATGCTGCGACCTGGTTTGTGGGCCATGTTTGCCTCCTTCTAGAGAGGCAGCTTCAAGAAATCACATTTTCTGGGTGAAAATTGATTATCACTGTAGTGGACACAGTATTTTGTCACCTGTTAGTTCTGAGGAAGAGCAAGAAGAGACAGACAGATGTGTACATGCAAAAATATAGTCACATAGGTAAACAAAAGGGGAACTCACGGACAAGGGAAGCGAATCAGTTTTGCCCTCTGTCTCTCCCTCCTGCCACACCTTTCATTGGCATACGGTTATCATGCACTCAATGCGTCCAGCAAGGATCAGGAAAGCATCAGCAAATGTTGTAAATGTTCTCCACCCAATCCCCCAACTTCTTCAATTTCTTGTTTTGTCTTTCCCCATTACAATGAAAGCACTTTGAGGGCAGGATTGTCTTTTTTTTTCTCATGTCTTTTTCTTAGCACAGTGTCTGCAATATGCTAAAAGACATAAGAAATGCCATCGACTTCAAATTTGAATATGAAAACCATTTGGAAGAAGGGTTCTACAAGTAGCTGGGGCTTGGTTTGGACAAGGTGCCATGACTTCTGCTTTACTTATAGTCCACTGATGGGCACTTGGTGAAATTTAGAAACTAGCAACTCAACATATATGCAGAAATTATTTAAAGTAATGTGTCACCATGTGTCACCATTGTTTAGATTGGAGGTCCCAAAATTCCAAATATATGTGACAGGATTCAGGAAACTATGTAAGGGGCATCAACTATGTAAGAGGTACTGATGACAGGTTTCATTCATTGATATTATCACTATTTGCTCGTAGGTCTTTGTCATCTCACAAGATGATACGGTGGGAGTAGGCTGAGATACAAAGTGAAACTACTTGAGACTTGAACATGTCACAAGCAAAGTCAAGGGTGCCTTCCCTCTCCTTGGTCCCCCCCACCATCTACTCCCACCACAACCACAGGCTACATGTCCTCACAAGCCTCACAGCTCCCTCAAAGGACATTCTACTTCATATCTATTCTGACTAATAAAACCGTGGTATGCAAGTAAAATTGTCAACAGCTATGATGGAGAGTTGACTTTCTTTGGGATCAGTAAGCCTAATGACCTGGAACTGAACTGTAGTTTTGTTTCATCTTAAAGAAAATTCTTTTTTTTTCTCCAATGAATATTTTGAGAAAATAAGAGAAGGTCTTTGGTTATGTCACAAAGGGATTTTATTTTTATTTAAATATTACTAAAATATCCTTCAGATCCCAGGGGAAACATTATAAAACATTTGGAAATAAAGATTATCTTGGGTAATCATATGGAGGCATGAATAAAAATGATGATATTTAATACAATGACATTGCAATCATGGCTTCAGGGAACTGGCAGAGAAGAATAACTTCAGTTTCTGGGCAGAGAAGGAATAGACCATCAGTATAGAAAGTCGCATTTTTGTAAATGCCCAACATATTGATTTGTTTTGCCTGATTGCATGCCTTTGTTACAGGGGAAGGTTCATTTGGTGGCTGGGAATCATTGGGAAGGGAAAATGCTATTTTTAAAAATAAAGGGCATCAATAAAACACAAAAATAATTTTTTTACAAAAATATTTGTGATAATTATGAATTCTCAAGTTGGAAAGATGACTTAAGGAATCATGTAATTTAAACCTTCCGGTGTAAAGGTAAAAGCCAGAGGGGATAAGGTAGTTTTGCTGGAAGTTATAGAACTGGATAGCAGTTAAACTAAGTAAGTAGTGAGTTAAATTAACACTGAGGCCTCTTGACTCCCAGGTCAACGCTCTTCCTCCCTTATAATACTGGCTCATCATATCAGGCTAGGAAAATATTAGATTTTTTTGCCTTCATGGATGTTCTTGATCACTGTGATTCACACGTTAAATGAACAAAAAGCTTCCTTAAGGTGTAGGGGTCCCCTGTGGAGCTCCGTGGGTCAGGACTATACTACCTTCTGAGAGTTGACATTCATGGACTTTCAGCAGGACAAGTATAGCTGTGTGATGAATTCAGAAGAGGGTGAGAGATGAATGCAAAAAAAATGATGAAGCAATGAAGAGATGAAGCAAAAAAAATCACTACTGATGCCCACCCCTCCCCACAGCGTCTCAGTAGCAATCCCTCAGCATTTCATCGTTGGTATATTCCCCTAAGATGGTTTTTAGGAGAATTAGGATAATAAGACTTGCTATGGCCACATTTGAACTTCATATGTGAACTGAGAGATTCCCCATGGTCACTTTCAAAGCTTCAGAGGCTCCATTTACGTGAGAAAACCTAGGGAGAGTTTGTTATGGTGTCGATTGCAAACAAAGTTGGTCACCAATACATAAAACACGCATGCTGAAGAGGGAATTTTTCAGCATGAGCTTTGCGGACCAAGCTCTGACTTGGACAAGTACATTTAAACTCTCTTTTCCCCTTGAATGAATAACTTCTGGTAGAAATGTAGATGGGAATTTTTTTTCCTAAAGGATGGTTGTCTTTATCACACCCACTTCTCAGGGCCTTGGCCTCGACCCCAGAGAATTCTATCAGCATCTACTGAACAAATTTTCCAAACTGCTGTGCAATTAGTATATCCCCAAAGAAATCTTCTGCGTGCCACCAAGAAAGAAAGAAGATGAAAAAAGGATTTCTGCAACTGTTTATACCTTTTGCCTGCAGCATCAGACATATTTCTACCAGTTCTGCTAAAATGCAGTGTTGCCAAGTAATGACCCAGGAAGATGAAACTTTAAATTCAGATTCATTGCATAAAATATGCAGAGAAAGAATCAGCAAGGAGTGTGAGAGGAGGTAGTTACCTGTTGTCATTAAGAATACTGTATATTTTATGAGCTATTTATGCAAAGTATTGTAAAATAGTAGATTAGCAAGGTTTTATAAGGGTGCACAGCAGAGTGTATTTTGAGATAGCATATGGAACATTTTACTCTGATCTCTGAGGCTATGCAGGTGAGGATTTCCAGGGGGAAATAATTGACTTTGAGAACCATGAGCAAAATAGAACTATTACCAAAGGCAAACATACCTATACTTCCAGAACTAGACAATTAAGTCTGGGTTAAAATGAGAGAGAATAAAGGACTACCCTTCCTTTCAGGGAAACGGCATGGGAGGAGAAGAAAGAAGAGGAGAAAGAGGAGGAGAAAGAAAAGAAGGAGGAGGAGAAATGAAAGGAGAAGATGGAGAACGAGGAGGAGAAGAATGAGAAGGTTGAGGAGAAAGAGGAGAAGAGAAAAAGAACAAATATATATATACATATATACATATATATAGTGTTTGGAAGTTCACAAATACATTATCTCAGTTTAGCCTGAGGCTAACTCTGTGAGGAAATTACTGACCATATTGTTCCCTCTACTTTACAGGGTAGGAAACAGACTTAAAAGTAAGCTGATATATGTACAGGCACAGAGTGTCCAAAGCTGGGACTTGAAGTAGAAAGAGCCCTGAATCAAGAGGCAGAAAACTTAGGGTCCAACTATTAGCTGTGTCATTAAGGGAAAATGATTTAACCTCTTTAAACCCCTTTTCGCACCAGAAAAATGGGGATGGCATTTGTACTTTCTACACAGAGCTGTTGCAAGAAAAGCATTTACAAAGCACTTTAAAGTTATCGTCACTAGAGTCATTGTTTCCCCTTTCGACAGCCCTAGAGAAGTTGGCTCTGTACGAGAAACTGTGTGTCATCCTCCCACAGTGAAAACTCTTCCCCTTCTCCCATACAATCAGAGCAGAGAGGCCCCACTCAGGAGCCTGCCATGGCAGTTGATAATAATTGTTGCATTAATTGGTGCTGTCCAGACTAGACAGAATGTAAAAGATCCCACTGTGTCCAATAATTAATGTTTTTTCCCTCACTGCAATGCCATTAATAAGGGGCTCTCCCAAGAACAAGTAATTGGGTGGTTCAGGATCATTAGAGTATTTATAGATAAGCTTTTGGTCTGGAAACATAGGAAAGCTGATTCTGTTTATTTAGATGCTATTATCTGTTGCTAATGTGTTATACTGCTTATGTATCATCCCTGTTCTCCAAGATGGTGAAGATAAAGGGAATATTCAAATTATAATGTCAAATGGCCTAAAATATGGCTCTCATTTAGTTACAGTGGGAAATTGTTCACAGGTTTTGTTCACTATCGCCCATCCAACAGGAAACTTCCCCTTTCTGTGAGAAATTTAGAGTTCTCCTCATGGAAGGACCATCAAGACAGTTGCTCCTAATTAGACCACAGAGGAATGGAAGTTTCTGGGGTTTGTGATGGTTTCTGAAGATGTAAAAGCTAGTTTAGGAAGTATTGCTTTGAAAAGGTAGATGAAGGGAGTGCCATTTTTATTTCATTTGTTTTCCAGACCTCACAGGAACAATAAGAGTTATTTAATATTTTACCATTACAAAGGACTTTCCTCATCTGTATGGTAGGGAGTGACATTATTACTATCTCTGTTTTACAAATGAGGAAACTGGAGGTAGTGCGGAAAAGAACTCATACAGGTGTGGGGGGGGGAGATTGGAGGGGCTGTCTATGGAAGGATTGGAGCTTCTTTCTTTGGCCCCAGAGGCAAAGCTGAGGAAAAAAATAAAAACTCTACAGATGAAATTTAGGCTTCATGTAAGGAAAACCCTCCCCCCAGATGAGAGCTATTTCAAAATGGCAAAATGGAATGATCTGCTTTGGGAGTTGGTGGGCTTTCCTTCAATGGATGTCTTCCCACAAAAACTGGATGTTCTTTTGTTGGATATTGGGTATGCTATCTAAGAAATTCATGATTGGTTCCAGCTTAACTAGAATACAATTTTCTTCAAGTAGTGATTGTTTCTTTATGGCTTTTATACCCTCAGTGCCTGGCATAGGACCTGGGCATATAGTAGGCTCTTCACAAAATGCCTATTGATTGATCAATTGCTCAGACAGCCTCTGAGGTTCCTTCTTACTCTGGCATTCTAGAATTCTCCATTTCTTCCCATATTGCAAATGTATAAGGCAAAGAAATCAACAGATTCTTTTATGAGTCTACAGGAAACACACATAGAATTCTTTGGGGACTTTGTTGCAGTTACATTGGTTAATGATAACAAATAATAATGATGACCACAGCAATACAGATACTGGCCCAGAAAAATGCCTTCTCAGAGGTCATCTGAACCAGTCTCATCATTTTACAGATGAGGAGTTTGAAGATAAGGGCTGCTAGGTGGTGCAGTAGACAGAGTACCAGATCTGAATTGAAGAAGACTCATCTTCCTGAGTTCAAATCTGGCCTCAGACACTTACTAGCTATATGACCCTGGACAAGTCACTTAACTCTGTGCTCCTCATCTGTAAAAATGAACTGGAGAAGGAAAGGGCAAACCACCTCAATATCTTTATCAAGAAAAAGCCAAATGGAGTCACAAAGAGTTGCCCACAACTAAAACAACAACAAAGTTTGATGATAGCTATACACGGTAATTTACCATTAGTACTGTATATGCATGATTTTATTTGAATTCACAGTTCAAATTGGTGGATAATATTCTCATTTTACAGCTAAGAAAATTGCGTTTCAGAGAAATGATATGACTTTATTGAGTTATATCTTAACAAGTAATACTGTAAATCTCCGCTTTGCAGAGTGGATACTATAGAGAGGCAGATTTATTTTTTTGCTCAATATAAATAAAAATCCAAGAATTAAAACTGATCAAACAAGGGGTATCTCATCATTATCATCATCATCACCATCATTAGAGTGGCATAGATAGAACTTTAAGGTTAGCATTTTACCTTTCTATGTCACAATGGGCAAGTCTTTTCACATCTCTGAGTTTTGATTTCCTCATCTATAAAATCAATGAACTGGAATAAATTAACTCTCCTTCTAGCACTCTTAGAGTCAGAGACACTAAGTGGCAAATCCAGGATTGTAACTGAAATCTGATTTCACGTGTGGTTTTTCAGGTGCCCTCTCTTAGCACCTACGTAAGCATGAGGATTATACTTTTCAGGCTCTTGTTTTCTAATTAGCACTTGATCAATCTTTGGCCAGACACCTTATTTTATGGCCCCTCCCCCCTCAGAGCAGTCCCTTCGTAACATGAACACTGATTCTTCTTTGGAGGATTCTGTGATAAATATTGATATGTCTATATTTTAGAATACTTTCCCAGGCAAGATAACTTGTGCATTAACGTGTGATGTAACTCTGCAAATTAAGGGTGTAATGTATTTAGAAAAATTATGCCCTTTATTCATCTTCCTTTGGGACCAGGTAATTTGTTCGCACATCTGCTCTAGGTATTAGGGAATACTGAAGAAGATATTCAGAGATCCCTATCCATGGTCTAAAAAACTGAAAAGGTTTAGAAGTAATGAGCTTCAGTGGAAAGAGTCCTAAACTAGAAGCAAGAAAGCTCCGCTCTAGTCCACTAATGGACTGTACTGCTTGAGAACAAGCCCTCTCTCCTCTCTAGGGTTCATCTTCCTCAACTGTATAAAGAGGGGCTTAGACAAGAACATTGCCAAGATCCCTTCAAACTATTCAAACTGGCATAGCTAAGATTCTAACCTATGTCTTCTGTCTTGCAGTACTGGGTTCCAATATGTGCCTCACATTGGAGAGAAAGCATCGATGAGCTGAAATATTTCTGGGGTGGAATAGGTGGTGAGAGAATTCAAAAACAGACCACACAAGGACAGGTGAATGGAAGTGTTTAGCCTGGAGGAGAGAAAACTTGGGAGGAGAAAATACGCTATTGTTTTAAAAACATCTGAATGGTCTTTTTCTACGGAAGACAGATTAGACTTGATTTGGGTGGATACCAGCAGAAGAACTATGAGTTATAAGTAGATATTACAGATAGGGTTTTTTTGCTCAATATAAAGAAAAATCCAAGGATCAGAGCTGATCAAGAGTGAAAGGGGATACATCATCTTCATCATCAACACCACCACCATCGTCATGTTCTTTACATACAATTATTTCCTATCCAATCCTCATAATAACCCATGAGCTACATCCATTTTATGACAAGAAAATAAAAACTCAAAGAGGCTAAGTAACTTGCCCAGTCACATAGTGTCAAGGGTGACATTTGAACCCAGGTCTCTGCTGCCTTCATGTCCAACATTCATTCTATCACATATGGGGTCCACTAGAAGTTTTCAAGTGGAGGCTAGAATACCACTTATCAGAGATAGTATAGAGAGGATTCTTGCTCAGGTATGGATTGAACTGAGGCACCTCCAACTTTGAGGCTGTAGCATCCTCTGAAATGAAATTACATAAACTATCAAATCTTTCCCCAGGGTTGACAAGCAATTACCTAGACTATCCACTCCAAAATCAGAACTTTATGCTTACTATATTAAAGGTTCAGTTGAAATTTACTCTGTCAAACCCTAAAGGTTTCTAATGGTTCAAACTCTAAAGTCCTTGGCTTCTTCCATTCCAAATTGGAAGACTTGAGTCTCTTTAGCAATCTGTTCAAGAGCCCCAAAGACTCCACATCAGTGTCTTTATAGCTGCCAGTGACTTGGACACTGTTTTCTGAATTACTGATGATCTTTTCTTAGCTGGATAAACTCTCCTCACTTCTCAGTAGATGATACTATTCCTGGCTGTCTTGAAAAAGAGACAAATACACTTGATAAGCAGCAAGTGCTTCTCCTCTTGCAAATGATGGCAATGTCGAATGCTTCTGAATCCTTCTCAAAAACATTAGAATGTGTTCAAAATCAGAGCTCATTAGATACTCATTTGTATTGTCTGATCTGTGAGAATAAAGCTAGAGGAGGAGGGGGGAGGAGGAGGAGGAGGAGGAGAAAGAGGTGGTAGCACCAAATTCTACCTTGCCACCTTTTTAATGAGTAAAATCCTCTAACTGCTGCTGGATCCCACAGAGACTAGCTATTAATGAGTGCTTAGAATAGCTTGCGCCTGTTTTATACACGTATGGTGGCATGGGAGAGCCACTTCAATTTAAATTTTACATCTGCTGCTATGTTCAAGTGCCCACTCAAGGGCACAGAAACACTTGGCAAATTTTGTCTTTAAAGAGACATTTCCAAATAAAGCTTGCCTACTCTGCAGCCCCATTCTATATGGGAGCCCTTTTCAATTTTCAAAGTATATATTTAGATTATGTTTAACAACTGCAATGATTGTTAGCTGGCAGCAGGCTTCGATGGTGAGTTCTCCTCTTCCTGTTTGGGTGGACCACAGGAAGATCATAGGATGGTAGATTTCGAGCTGGAAGGGACTCTGAAAGTCATCTACTCCAATCCCCTCATTTCAAAAATGAGAACCTGGAGAAGTGAAATAACTGACCCAAGGTTACATGGGTAGAATAGCAGGGACAGGATTAGAACCTAGATCCTCAATGCTTTTCATGGTACCACAATACCCCTAGTTATGCCAGCAACTTAGCTTTGGGGTTCCTATGGTGACAATCTTGTAGTTAGAGAGGAAAGGAACTGTGCTGTATTTGTTGTTGCCTCAGTGGGCTCACAAATGCCGCTGATAGTCTTTCTAGAAAAAAAAAATGATGTCTTTGGGGAGACAGTTCATCAGAAAGTGTAAAGAGGAGGGAAAACTTTGCAAACAGACCTTTGGGGGACTCCAAGTTGCTAGGTATGTACTTTTTCTGGCCCTTCCATCAGAGAGAGTGTGGGATTGGGCGCTAACCTCCAAGTGAGTTCATTCCTTGACTACTATATTTATTATGTGGCCCTGTATAGGTAAGTCATCACACCTCTCTGAACCGTTCTCTCATCTCTAAAACTGGTCCTCTTTGAGAATGAAGGATGACTGACAATCTTTAAAATGGGAATTGAAAAACACAGCTCTTGGGGTTGTGGAAAACAAAGCTCTTTGTAAGTCTTGTATTGCTATAGAAATTTGAGATTTTTTAGTACGTCATACATCCAAGCAAATGGAAGAGAGGATGAAGACCAAGTGCAACACTTAGAATGAGTGTGAATGGCAGAGTTGTTAGTGAGAGTACCAACACACACACACACACACACACACACACTCTTAACCAAATCATCAAAATAATAGTATCAAGGAAAGGAACGGGCAGGTAGAATTTATGGGAGATAAAGGGCTTTCCATACCTTGTCTCAATGGGTCATTATAACCACCTGTGATTCTGAGTGTCCTTATCCCCATTTTATAAATGAGGCAGTTGAGGTTCAGTGAGGTGTCCATGATCACATAGTTACTAAGTGTCTGAGACAGGACCCATACCGCATTCTTCTTGACTCCTAGTCCAGTTCAATATGATCAAGAGAAAACATCTACAAAAAAAGAAAACTAGAAAAGAGAGAGAAGGGTCACAAGATACTGAAAATAGGGATTGCACCTGATTTCATCATCCTTGCCATCCTTGGAATAGGCAAGAAAAAGGGTTGATTTGTACAGAGCAGCCCTAGTTCTGGGGCATCCCAGGGTATTTCCAATTAGTTCTGTTTTAGAACTCTCAAAAGAGAACTAATCTAAACCCCTTTAATTCCAAAATCAACTCTATACCATATACCTCTTTTAGGGGTGAAAAAAGCATCTCAGAAACAAATAATAAACACCAGGATGTATCAAAGTTGAGAATCATTGGTATGATAACTGAGGTCATTCCAAAGACCTCACCAGCAGCACCAGGGACTAAGGGTCCTTCCTGCCCAGAGGGAACCTCCCCTGTGAGTTTCCACTAATGAACCGGGGTTCCTCCCTCTGCAACAGAAGCTAGCAATCTATCTCATGTCAGGACAGCTATTGGACCAAGCCTAGACCAGAGAATGATAACCACTGAGATGGTAAGCTCTTGTAGCCACAACCTTTTGTCATCTGCTCCTCACCTCACCTTACAGCCAATGGCTAAAGTCAAAGGCCAGAGTCTCTCTGCATGCCTATGTATAGTCAATGAAACAGTTTGTGAGTACTGCTTATGAAATGGCTATACTTCAATAAGGTGGTTAAATAGCTTTCTTTAGATTTTCATGGTATTGATAAAAAATGAACAGCTCAGAGACAGTAGTGGTTAGAGAGAGGTGTTGTAGTCAGGAAGATGAATTCAAAACCTGACTATGACACATACTGACTGGATGTATGACCCTGGATACTCACTTCTCAGGGACCAGGTACTCTATGTTTTCCTAAGACTATAAATTACAGAGCCACCAGTACCAATCTTCAGTGCCAGAGGAAATTGCCTCTCTGGAAGATCCCAGCTTAAACCAATGAAATCACAGGTCTGGTCTAGAGAGAAAATTCACTTATAGAGGAAGCCAGACTTAGTCCATTGGTGTCAAACTCAAATGGAAATGGGGGCCAATAATCCATATGTAAAGATCCCTATACAGTGCCTATTAACAACCTTAATATGTAATGTTATCTATGTTTAATTGTATTTTTATTTATCTTGTTAAATATTTCACAATTACATTTTAATCTGGTTTGGATTGTACTGGGGAATGTTGTCAGAAATCATAGAGCTCAACTGATACTTTACGTAGTGGATCAAGAGCCGAGTCGTGTTTAGGAAGACTTGAGCTCAAGACATGACTCTGATATCCTGTCCTTATGACTGAGCATCTCCCGTGATCTCTCCATGCCCCAGAAAGCTTTCTGTGACTGTACAGAAGAATTGTTCATCTGATCTGGGCAACTAGATGGCACAGTGGAAAGAGCACTAGACTTAGAATCAGAAAGACTCATCTTCATGAGTTCCAATCTGGCCTCAGACACTTAATAGTTGTGTGGCCCTGGATAAGTCATTTAACACTGTTTGCCTCAGTTTCCTCATCTATAAAATGAGCTGGAGAAGGAAATGGCTGACTCCAGTATCTTTGCCAAAAAAAAAATGGGGGTCACAAAGAGTCAGACGTGACAAAATAACCAAATAGCAACAAACTCTGAATTGATGAAGAGTTTTCTCTAGGCATTTGCTTCACAAATGAAACCACACACCAAGATAAAAACAAAAAGGTCATATTCATGTGGTACCTGAGGTGTCAGTGTCTAGGGCCAAGTCAATTCCAAAGGGATATAGTCAAGATCAACAGGCAGTATTGGCTACTCCTAAAAGCAGGGAGCTTGGAATCAAGAGATCTGCTTCAGTCAATCAATAGATAAGTATTTATTGAGTGCCTACTCAACCACGAATTCTGCTAAGAGCTAGAAATACAAAAAGAGGCTAAAGATAGTCTCTGCCCTCAAAAAGAAAAAAGAGTCTACAATCTCATGGATTCTGCTTGTGGTTATCAGCTTTCCTACTATCTAGCTTTGTGACCATTGGCAAGTCACTTAATCCTTGGGCTCGTACCTTCACCCCTAACATGGTACTAATAGTAGAGGTAAATTCCTCAAGATTTGGCCTAAGGGTCATCAAATGTGATAATGTAGCTATAACACAATGTAGGTTTTCTAAACCATAAGACACTATATATGTGAGCTATTGTTAGTTATTTTTAAAGAAGCTCTTTGATTCCATGCCATTGTCCTTGAAATCCTCTTTTAAAATGCCAGTATTCATGGGTAGAATGAGTCCCTAACTCCTTAACGAAACCTAGTTTGTTTTTTTCCCTACTTAAGGAGTCCATGAAATAAAAAAGAACTCAGTACCTAGTCAGCAAAGGGACTACTGAGAGATCAGAAAAGAGAGCAGAAAGTTGCAGGGGGAATAGGGAGGAAAGGGAAGAGGGACCCACTGGTTCCAGCTTGCTGTAGTGTGGTGTCTACTGTAGGCATGCCTAGAGCATGAAATGCTTTAGGTATGCCTGTGGTGTCTACACTTGGCTTTCCAAGCATGCAAAGACTCGCTAATGTGCATTAATGTTGAAAGTAGGTTATTTGGGAAAATAGCAGTTGTTTCTAATTTATGCCACAACTCTTAAGCTATTTATAGACTTCAACAACAAAGTTGTTTCATTAGGCGATGCAAGCCACCTCACTTGGATTACATGTTTATGTGCCTTATATATGCAGTGCAAAATGATGTAATTGCTGGATAGCTTTTTCCTAGACTTTTGCAACATATAGATAGGACTGTTGTAAAAATTTAAGAGGTGAACAATTGACATTAGAACCCTTTCAGATTCACAAATGAATCCAAAGTTTAGGTGTTGCCAAAAGCGTTCATTGTCTCATAATTTGATTTACTTTTCCATGCTGTTCCTGGTACATGCAAGTAAGGGCAAAATGGCTGATGTCTTCAAATGCCCGAAAGGCTAATAAAGCTTGCTGTGCTCCCAGCATGCTCTCTGCTGTCAGAAACCAGCAATTAACTTAATAAGGTTCTTGAAATGCAGTAGATCCATGAAATGTGGCATGTGTTGACACACTCCTGCTGATCTAAACAACCTCCCATCATTGAGTAGCAGGATATGTTTGCTATTTGAATTATTTAGGAGCTTGTTATGTGAATTAAAAAGCAGCACTTTGCAGTATTAAGTCTAATATTTTATGATCTTCAATTGATTAGGTAGACTTTCAGGATTACATGTAAAGGTTAAGATAAAACATTCCTCATACTGACAGCCTTTATACTGAGCTAGCTTTGCAAAAACTCAGATGAAAATCAAAAGTAAACTCGCCTCTCTCCCTTTCAAAGAAGGCTTTGCTATATCTATTTTGAGAGTCCATCCAAGATCTTGACTACCCTATGGGTGATAGGTTATTTAATGGGATAACAGCTATGAAAGCGCTTTGTAAACTGTAGAGGGCCACATAAGTATTAAGTAGAAATATGACTGCTATTAAAAAGCTCAAACTGAAAAGTGTCCTTTCCCGATGAAAATTCATCCCACGTTTGTCTCCAACTGCAGCGTATGAGTGCCCCACTGCCAACCTGCTGCTGCAGTGACAATGCACCTGATTTCAGTACGAGGCCCGAGAAATAAAAATACATTAGCAGAGATTCAGAAATGCAAATCTTGACCTTCCCGGAACTCTACCACATTACTCAGCTATTACTTACTCACTGACACACCCTTCAGCACAATGAAGAGTGCTTATTTTCCAGGGTGGCTGCTCATCTAACTGTAGACACACACCTAAAGAATAATTTATGGGTTCCTATCTCACTTGCTCTTTGAGTAGGTGTTAGAACTTATCCTTTCTTCCCTGCACAGTCATAATCACAGTCATCTCAGTCAACCAAAGCACATGTTCATTCATTCGTTCAGTGTTTATAGCCCCAATGGATGCTGGGAGATTTGGGGATTATGAAGAATGAAACATGCTCCCTACCCTAATGGACCTTACATTGCAGTAGGCAAGATTAGATGATGATGATGGCACTGATTATAATGATAAAGATTTTTTGTATAGTGTTTTAAAGTTGGAAAGTCACTTTATATATGCTCATTTGATCCTCTCAGTAAACTGGTGAGGTAGGCATATGTGTACAAAAAGTTATCCTATATCATATGAGCATTGAACAAGAGGCACAAAGCATTACATTAGCTGATTAGGGGGTGAAGCAACTTTGATCTGGGGGAAGCAAGGAAAGTTTCATGGTGGAGGTAGCATTTGAATGGGGCTTTGAGTGGTGAGGGAGAGTTAGCAGTGATAAGCATTGCATTTGGAGAAGTGTGAGTCAAGGCATAGAGGAAATGATGAGACATAGTAAAGGAACAGCAAATAGTCTAGACCAGTTGAACTACAAGGTGGATAAAAGGAAGTCATATCTTGGATAGGAATGCGAAGAGTTGGAGTTCATTTAACAAGGGAGGATACAGAGTGCCATGGAAAGAGCATTGGACATAACATTAGAAGCATTGGGTTGTTAAACTCCAGTTATGCCATTGATATCTAGGTGACTTTGGACAAATTTTCCTTCCCCTTCTACGGGCCTCATATTCCTTATCTAAAAAAATGAGTTGCTCTAGATAATCTCTGATATCCTTGTACCCCTAACACAGACTATAAAATATATAGGTACAAATGATATCACTGCCAGATGGTTCCTTACTGGACTTTCACAATACCTAGAAGATATTATGAACCTGAACAGAAAAAAATGACTTTAGAATACGTTCAGATTTACAAATTTTGGGAGGCCAGAGAGCAGCTGTCAATAGATTTCTTCCTGAAAACTCTATGATACCTTGCATGACCTGAAGCCTTTAAAGGTTCCCATCTTGATACTTATAATGTTCCAACTTGACACTAAAGAAAAGAAAATGAGTCTTCCTTTCCTTTTTTTTTTTGCAAAGGTGTGAGATTATGGGTATGGACTTTGACTCAGTTGGTATGTTGGTTAGTTTTGCTGAACTCCCTCTCCCTTTTCCCTCTCTCTTTTAATTTTTCATTACAAGAAATAGCTCTCTGAAGAGTGTAGAGGAAAGGATATATTTGGAAATTAAAGTGACATAAGAACAAAAGATATCAATAAAATATTTAAAATAAATCAATAAAGGTTCTAGCCTTCTATTATTTTTTCTTTTAATATATAAATATGTGTGGAAGGGAAAGCCCTATTTAAAGGAATTCAGTTCAATATTATTAAGTGTAATAAGTATTTATTGAGTGTCTACACTGTGTTAGGTGTAGAAGATAGAAAGAAGGAAAAACATTTTATTTTTGTTAGGATACATGTCTTTTTCTACTCTCAGAACTTTAAAAATCAAATTTCCAATGTCTATGCTCTTGGGATTAAATTAGACTTCCAGACTTCTCACACCTGTTCTCCTGATTACATTCAGAGATGGCCTTCAGCAAAATGGAGAAGTTGGTAAAACTACCTGGTTCTCTATCTTCAAGCCCTTACCAGTCATTCTGGGGACGATCCTATGTCCCACTTCTCTCAGATTTTGCCTTCAGCTGGTTGTCCACTAATCCTTTACTAAAGTATACCTGATAACAGATTTAAGGTAAGACCCAACCCAAGGGCATTCATATTTTCATCAGGGACCCTTGAAGACAAAAAGCTGTGGAATGAATTTGAAAGGAAAGAATCACTAATGACAAGGTGTCAGGCACTGAGTGACAGTCTGACAGGGGAGATCTTGGGGGCAGGGGACCCTACTGGGTGGTCCTCAAATCACATCAACATTGGAAAGGACCATGGCAATGGTGCCTGAAACTATATTGAAGTGATGAAAAGGCAGGGGAAGGGAAAGGGGAAGGTAAGCAACAAAGAAGGGGAAAGATGAAGGAGAGAGGGACAGAGGCAGATTTGTAGTTTTAAAAAAGTGAAGGTGAGTGGGATCTTGGATTTAAAACTGGAAAAGATCTTAGTGATCATTTAAGTCCAATACTTTCATTTTTCAAGTGAGGAAATTGAGACCCTTCCCAAAGTTAGGCAGCTAGATAGTACAGTAGATAGAGCATCAGATCTAGAGTCAGGAAGACCTAAGTTCAAATCTGGTCTTAGACCTTGGGCAAGGCATGTAGCACTGCTTACCTCAGTTTCCTCATCTGTAAAATGAGTTGAAGAAGGAAATGGCAAACCACTCCAGTATTTCTGCCAAGAAAACCCTAAATGGGGTTCATGAAGAGCCCAACATGACTAAAAAGACTTATCAGCAACAACCAAGGTTAAGGGACTTACCCAAGATCATCCATGTGGTGAGAAAAGTAAAGTTGGAATTTGTACTCTGGTCTTCTACCTCAAATCTAGTTCTCTTTCCATTTTGGTTGTGGCTATTAAAATCACACTTGAATTTAAATGAAAAGAAATCTAGCTACTGGTTAAAAATAATCTAATGCAGATTTGGATGTAAATAGAGAAGGGCCACTAGGGTACATGTTACAGTCCCTTGGGCATCTTGAGGTGCTGCGGTGAAGCCCAGTAAGGTGCAGGAGGTCAGAGGTGAGCTCCAGGGTCATGTTCCAAGAGGAAGCCTTGCATACTGTCAGGGTCTGTGCCATAGAACTTTAAGTGGAAGGGGTCAAAGAGGGGGGAGCCAACCAGACTGTGAGTGAATTGGGTACTTTGTAGACAGGCAATCTAGCGAACGCAGGGTGGGTGTAATGGGATCACAGGTGCTCAAACAAGGGAGCAATTGTGTGGCTGCATTCAGCCCTCTCTGTGAGTGATGGATAACCAGGAGCTGAAAGCCCCATGTAAAGGGGAGGGTGATCATTGAGTCACATGGTCACAGGGGCATGTGTTACCACTTCGAGGTCACCCAGGATGAAGGCTCAGCTTGTGTAAATTGGGCAGTTAAAAATATATATTTTGTACCTCAAGGAGGCTGCAACTCACCATCTAGGATCCAGAGCTCCAAGTCTTTCTTTCTTAAGGTCTTGTAGTCTGTCTGCCATCAGATGAATTGCTTTCTGTCAAAGGGATATCATAAGAAAGATGGAGCCTAAACTTCTACTAAGTATTACTAAGCAGTGTTAATTGTATGCTGTATATCATTTCCTAATTGTTTCATTTATGTACAGCTTGTTTCCCCAATTAGACCTTCAGGACCCTGATATCATGATTGCTCCCATTTATATGGTACCTTTCAGTTTATTAAGATCTCTGTACACTACACCTCAGTGAGGAAGGTAAGAGTCATTTGCTTCACCATCCTTATCTCATCTAGGTGAAGAACTAGAGTATCCCATCCAGGGTCACACAGGTAGTAGATGACAGAGTTAGAATTCGTACCCTGGTCTCCTCTGCTTCCAAATCTAGGGCTTTCCCCACTGTATAATACTACTATATCAGCGACAAAAGTTCCTCCTCCAAAGACAGAAATCACAAGTCCATCCATGTCTGACTATCTTGTTCTACTTTTGTCCACGTCCTCCTGCAAAGTGAGTTGATCCACTCAACCTTTAGGGAGCCTTATTCTAGATTAGAGTACCAAGATGCACCAAGAAGACTTCAAGGGGAATTTGTAAACCTGAAAGATGGAGAAATGACTTCTTCATTTTCACTAGACTCTAACTGACACTTAGCATTTCTTTGAATTCTTTAAAAATGTTATTTTAAGAAAGGACTCATGGACTTCATCAGATTTCCAAAGGGGTCAGTGATACACAAGAGGTAGAGAATCCTTATTCCAGAACTTGTGGCATTCTGTGGATGCCAGTGGGTACACAGGCAGGCTGGTTAGTCCTCTCTGCTGCTATGTAACCCTCAGAGGAAGACAAAAGGGAGAATGTTACACTTTACAAATAATGCTTTCATGGATTTCAAAGTGCCTTCCTCACCACAATCTCTAGAGGAAAGTATTTCAAGCATTATCATCCCCATTTTACAAATGTGAGAACTTACTAGGACTCAGCGAGGTTGAACAATGATGTATCTCTACCTTTCTTCCTTCTGTGTTTCCTCCTGGCATACATGAATCTCTCATACACATACCCACCCAGAGGTTTCCTCCAAGTACTCACCTAAAGACAGGTCCATGGGGCAACAGTTATCCCAAGGGGCATCATTAATACGTTAGTGATACTCTATACAATGTTTACAAATGATCTCACTATGTAAATAAATAGTGGGAGATATAGAAACCAGTCTAGATCTCCCTGAACTACCATTTCCTGGGCTCCTTACCTGCTGTAAAACCCAATTACCTCTGCCCTTTGAGATCATTTAAGTCAGGGGTAGGGAAACTGCCACCTTGAGGCCACGTGTGGTCTCTAGGTCCTCAAGCATGGTCCTTTGACTGATTCCAAACTTCATAGAACAAATCTCCTTAATAAAAAGTAAGCACAAGAGATTGTGAGAGGAATAAGAAGCTTTACATGAAGTTATAATGGACCAGGAGTAGGAAACCTGTGGTCTCAAGGCCACATGTGGCCTTCTATGTCCTTGGAGGTGGCCTTTTGACTGAGTCCAAGTTTTACAGAGCAAGGTAATTTGTTCTGTGAAGTTTGGAATCGGTCAAAGTGCTGCACTTGAGGACCTAGAGGACTACATGTGGCCTTAAGGTGGCAGGTTCTCCACCTCTGATCTAGGCTACAGAGACCTTAGCTGTAGTTCCCACCTAGCCACTAAGTATAGTACAGTGGAAATTGTATTACATTTGAAGTCAGAGAGCCTGAGTTACTAGCCATGTGACTTTGAGTAAGTACCTCAGACTTTCTGGGCCTCAGTTTCCTCATCTGTAAGACAAGAGACTTCTCCTTGACAACCTCTGAGTACCTTCCACCTTGAAATCTATGATAAAGGCTGTGGCACCCTCTTCTTCCCCTGAATAGCCCTAGAGCTCAGCCATAGCTTCTCCAAATGTTTTTGTAAACTGAGCATGAGCCAATATAAAGTATATGAGGGAAAGTTTGTGCCTGTGTGTATGTGTCTGTGTGTGTGTATGTGTGTGTGTGTGTGTATCTTTAATTAATGCCCAAAGAAGGTATCAGAGTGGAATGAAAAATCCTTAGAAGAGGTTAATGACAAAGTCATTGGTAAGTCCTATTGCATGAGAACATAATTATTGGATAGGGAAAGAAAGAGTTAAAGGAAAATTGAAATAAAGAGTGAGTTACCCCTCCCCACCTGTTTGGATGGAAGATTTTGGCACTGTAGTCCCTATGAAGGTGAGGGCCTGCAGTGTGCCAACTGTGAGCTGAAACAAAACTGGCACAGCCCTTAATGAGCAAGTGAAATCAAAACCATCCATTTAGCCAAGGCTCCAGGGCTGGGCAAGCCATCTGGGCAGAGGGAGAAGGAGAGGCACAGAGACTAAAACTCTTGCCCCTGAGTGTGGTGCTCCTTGACTGAAAAGAGGCGACCAGCATGAAGCGTATGTGCCACCTGGCAAACTTCATGGAGTGGCAACAGCTCTTTAAAACAGAAGAAAAACTCTAATTCCTCAAGGAAAATAATTTAGGGGACCTCTTTTAAAGGTGATAGATTACTAACAGGTGTGGGATGGAGAATGGGTGGTGGCTGGAACAGTTACTGTATATTTCCAGCCTGAATGCCTAGGCATACCCCTTCTTTGATCTAATGTGTATGTATCCCCCAAGATGACATAGGGACTAGCCCTGAATGCCCACTTTGTTCCTTGTCCAGAGTTCCAGGGTATCTCTTTGGATCCAGGAGCACGTCTTTGTCTGCTTTCTCTTTTGCAAGGCTTTGCTCCAGCTCAGTATGGCTTGGGGATACTGGCCGCTCTCTGCTATGTAAGTAATCAATTCCAGAGCAGTACCCTCTGATCGAGGCTGCATCTCTACAGCTAAATACCGTGTAAAGCTCAGAGACACATCAAGACTTCCTGCCTTTCCTTTATATGGGCAAGTAAAGGGGAAGTGGAACACCCACCCCCATTCCCCCACCCCACTACGTTTGAAAGTCTGGCTCGTGAATGGGTCTAGTACCTTATCCGATTCCTCATGCCCCACCCACCTGCTAGCAGCAATTCTGCATTTCAGAGGTCCTGGTTAGCTGTCTAACGTGCAGCCGTCACTGCTGCTCAGGGAAAGAGACATTCTAAGTGTTCCCTAGAAGAAAGTCCAAGTAAGATCCCGGAGTGTTTTCTTATGGGGAGAGTAACCGGCTATGGCATTATGAATTCATTATCGTTTCTTCCCTGACCACCAACTTGGGAGAGGGCAACATTCAGAGATGGAGTTTATCCAGTAAACTCCCGGGTGTGTATCCTTCACACCCCACTCCCTACCACGATCCCTGCCATGGGATGCATCTCTCACAAAGGGATGCAGGCATCTGAGGACTAGAGACTTCACTTATTATCTTAGGCTGCTAAGGATTCTCCGCCTCCACCCTCCCCGTTCTCCCCGTCTTCCACTCCCCCCCCCCAACACACAATACGTTAGATCAGGGAATGTTACAGACAAGAGGCTTCTAAGGGTTGTGGCGTGAGCTGATTGGTGGATTCGGCTATTGTGTGTGTGGTACGGGAGGCGGAGGGAGAGGGAGGGGGACGAGGAGGGGAGGGGGAGCTGCGTTCAATTCGTGTTTTTCCTCCTGCTGTTATTAATTCAACTATTGACAAGTAAAGTAGGGTCTGTCATTGCCTTTCGGGTTATAAATTCACTGCAATTTGCTCTAAATGAATTAAATCATAATTACCTACCGTTTGTTTTGCATAAAATGAAATCCAAGGAGCTTTAAACTGAGTAGCTTACAGAAGGGACAACAGCACCATTGTTACTATATTAGACCAATATTTCTCAACTTTAAACTGAAACATTAGAATTTGCAGCTTGGCTTGACCAGGGTGGGCACGAGATAACAAAGATTGACACCCACATCTGACTGCAGAATTACAGTTAACGAGTATAATTTTCATTCATTTAAGTCTAGACTGATGTTTTTAATCAGTGTATTTATGGTAGAGGTACACACACACACACACACACACACACACACACACCCTAAAATTAGAAAAGAAAATAGGTTTTCTTTTTATCTCTTTGGTCCAATTGATAAAATATCTAATGCCATGAAAATACCTTTCACAAGAACGAAAACCACAGCTGTAATCCACATGAGGTTTTTTTTCCCAGTGTTCAAAGGAATAATATCTCTCCCAAATAAAGATACTTCTGTTCACATTTTTATCCATTTTCAAGAATCTTTTTGTCATGTAAATTTGAGCTGATTAGTTTTTAATTTGAGTTTCTTAAAATGCATTCTGAATACTAAATTCGAGCAAAAGCACATCATTGCTGACAATGGGCTTGATCAGCATATGTGGAGTTGTGTGTATGTGTTTGTGTGAGGGTTATTTGGTAGTGTCTAAAAAAGTAACTGACTTCTCCCAGTGTGCTGCAGTTTTCAGGAACATCACACAAGTCTCCGTCACCAAATATAACTGGAAAGTCAAGTTTGAATGTTAAAAAGAATTCAGTTAGTGAGTAATTGTTACAGTCCCAAAGAATGATTGAATGCACCAAACAAAAAATTCCATCGTTAACATATTGAGAGTTGTACACAGTGTGGAACAAGTTATAGCGACTTTCCAGTTGCATGCATCAAAAGGAAGGCTTGGAAACATGGTCAAAAACTACAAAGATAAAGGAGCAGAAAGTAGAATTTTTTAAAAGGTAAACTAAAAATGGTTATGGCACGAAAGAAACAGAAGATAGAGATGATGCAGGAAGTTATGTACAAATAAAGCAAGGAAATCGATCATATTACTGGGCAAAGAGGAAGAAAGAAAAGAGCAGGAGAAAAATGTGTTGGTTATTTAGGGTGCTATCTTAGCATTTAACTTTTACAACTCCCCAAAGGTCATCAAGTTGCTATTTTGTGATAAATATATTATTAATGCTATTAAGATATTAGATTTTCAGAAAAATTGAAAGCTTCTGATAAATTTTATTTTTTAAAAAATTAAGATAGTTATTTTCTTGATGGAAAAATGTTTCCTGCTCCTTTTGGAGAGGGGGTGGAGTAAGAGATGCAAGTGAAATTTGGAATGTTTCATTTTACTAGCTTTAACTCTTGTTCATTAATTTTTAATTTTTTGGAATAACTCCCTTACTCTTGCAAGAGAGAACATATGGAATAGATGTTTTAACCTCAGCAGAAAACCAAGGCACATGTGAAACATTCTGAGAACTCTATTTTGTTTATCTTGATTGTGTTATTTGAACAATAACATTGTGGGGGAGGGTTGTTCATCTGCCTGGTGAAATAAAGCTTTCCAATACACATTTCTATTTCAGTTATTATTTCATGGAATATTGGCAACATTTAATGTTTCAACCTAAGCTACACATTCCTTTAGAACAAATCAAATGTCTTTAAAGAATATTTCTGTTTGAAAAGGAATTAAGCTTTCCTGAAAGAATTTTAAAGGTTGTGATATTCACAGTCTGATAAAGCAGCACCTTTAATGAAATTCTAATTAGCAATTTCATGCACTCCGCTATTAGTCCTATCAGATTAGTGCACATTTTCACAGCCTTCCTTTAATTAAGTGCACTTATTCCAAGTTTCAAACACTTTCCTTATAAGATGAAAACTGTGCTGAAACGTTATTTAGTAAACAGAAGAAGTGTGAAAATGTAGGTACGCGTGTGTATGCAGATGGACATTTCTAACTGTCCGCAAATGGGTACATTTCGAGTTGGTGTACACAGGTTTTTGTTCTGCCTCCTTTCTGTTTTGAGTATCCCTTTCCTATTTCTAACAGACTTGTCTAAACCCACATCCTTGTTTCATATCATGCATTTCCTGTTTAAAATCTCGTTCTTGCACATTTTGTACAATATACAAATATTATGTAATATTTGGATTTCAAAGTCCTGTTTGAGGACCCACAAATGGATTGTGGTCCATGGTAATATTTTCATTCATTTGACATTGCACCAACATCTCTAAAGTGCCCACTATGTTCAATGCAGACAGCTAGGTTCTTGGGAAGAAACAAGAATAAATCAGAGATATTCATTTCACTAACATCTCTAAAATACCTATGATGTGCAACACAACCATTTGGGTGCTGGGAGATGCAAGAACGAATCAGACAGAGCCTCTCTTGTGCCTTAATGTTCCAAGGAGGCTTCATTCTACTTACTGAACTCCACTCAGAACACCCAGCAAGGAACAACCTGATTTATTAGAAGGCTCAATGTTGGAGAAGATAGACAGTGACATACAATGCCTTGGCCCATTTCCGATGCTCCACTTTAGCTATGAGATGCAAGTGACTTAGCTATTAATTTAAAATAGAGTGGAATGAGAAATAACAACATGGGGGTTATTTCTCTCAAAGACCCAACCATGGAAATATCCGAGTCATGGGTTTTTATTTACTTCCAGTGATTTTTTTTTATTGTGGTTCCAACCTCAGTGACAAATATATTGTATTAAAATCAACTAATCTTATCTTTTGCCTTTTGTCAGATGAAAGTGTGTTGTCTCTGATGCTAGAAGTTGAAACTTGTAATATATTAACTAATTGCTTGCATCTCTAACACATGTTCTCTTGTTGATGTCATTCATTTATACTGTAACATTTTTGACATTTTTAGATAGTCTCCTGGGGCTTATAGGCCTCTTAGCAGTTCGGCTCCACTGAGGAGTGTTTGCCTAATGATTACTGACTGACATCTCAATAACTTGGAACATACGAGGAGTGTATCTATTGAACAGCTCTTAGATTATTTCTCTTCCCCCTCCCTTTTCCCTTTCTTCCTTTCTTTCCTTTTTTCCTTTTTTTTTATAATTCATGGTCCACTTTGTCAAGTCATGTGTGAGCCATAATTTAAGCTAATAATTACCAGACATGAATCCTATGAAACATTGGTGTCTACACTTAAAAAAAAAAAGTCCTGAATTTTAATGCATTCAGAAAACGTTTGCCTAAGGCCAGGATAGGTCCGGCACGCATATGGAAGCACTTTAAAAGTGATAAATGATTTGGAATCTACACTGTCTACTGGTGTGCTTCTCAGGAAAGAAAATTAGAGCTAACAGGTGTTAGATAGGGAATGGTGGGGCATTTTAATAGAATTGTCAAAATGTTGGTACCAGATGTTGACATTAATGCACACAGCGAGGAATGTAATGCTGGGCCGCCATCTAAATGATTATTTGTTTAAATTTCAAGTCTATAGCAGGAAATCCTTACTTTGTTCAGCACCTTTCTGTACAGACCATTCCCCCTGTACTTTCCCCTACGATTTGCATCAAAGTATAATGGCTACACAGCTCACATCTGCATGCTTTAAATAATCCATGGCTGTCAAATTTCATTTTTGCCTTTTAGATCATAGGCATCACATCCCCTTCCTTACCAGCCTTGAAGTCTGCCTAAATGTATTCATATATTAGAAAAAAATGATTTAAATACTGCAAGTTACAGGATAATTAATCTTTGAACTTCTCGGTAACTTCAAATGTATAGACCAAGTAATCTGCATGAACTTGTAATTACTATGTATTTATACGATATTTCCCATGTAATCACAAAGTAGTTACATGGTTATGTGAGCCCTGTAAATTATAGTGATACCAGAAAAACTAATCTCCACCATGCCACTGACAAAGCTATTCCAGGAGCTGCTGGTAGTCTGGTCAGTTAATCCAAGGATGAGGAAAGAAGAATCTGTACTTTAGAGGAGACAGAAATTTCTGCCAGCAAGGGAGGCCCCAAAGTGAAGAAATAACATGCAAATGGAAGGAACAAAATGGCAAACTTTGGTCCTTTTCATCTAACTTTCATACAAAGACCCCAATCCATTTGTGGGGAATTTATTGCTATGGGCGTTGAAAGGCAAGGGTTGAAAGGTGCTGGGGGATCTGCAGGCAAAACTCCACCAACAGTTCCCCACCAATGAGACTTGGATAAGACCCTGAAATAAATTCCAGTGTGAATTTCAAAAGCAAGCCCTGGGGCAGGATGGAGTTTTCTATCTTTATGAACCCACTTAAAGTAAGACTCAAACCTTTACAGTTTGTCCCCCTGGGGCTGTGGTCTCTATGCACCAGAAGCTGCCTCTTCTTAAAGGAGTTTTCATTTTTTCTATTACATTGTTAAAGGCTCCCGCAGTGTCCTCGTGGGACAGCAAACTGTCTCCATTCTACAGTATGGCAACCAAGACAGGAAATAGCCAATCTCCCTCCTTCTGTGGATCCGTGAAGGAATCCTCCCTTCTTCTTAGCTGACGGATCCGAGCTTGTGTGTGTGTGTGTGTGTGTGTGTGTGTGTGTGTGTGTGTGTGTGTCTCCTATTTTCTTTAAGGGATTAGGAGATGCAAGTTATTTTGGAAGACATCAGAACAGGTCTAAGAGGGGCCCTTGTAAATCAGGAAAAGCTGTCATTTATAGAGGATTTTATGCTTTAGAAAGTGTTCTGACATTCATAATTTCATTTGATATTCACATCAACCCAGTGAGACAGACAAGGCAAAATTTCCTCATTTTAGAGATGTGTAAACTGAGGCTCAGAGTGGTGAAGAAGTCTCACAACCAAGTTGATATAGTGAGTGACAGGGCCAGGACTCAAATCCAGACATTCTAACTCCGGGTCCAGTGTTCTTTCTGCTCAAATTGTCAGGAGGTGAGCAAAAATCCAGGTTGTCTTGATTATGGATTTCCCAATTCGTTTCTCTTCTCTGATCTCCTTAGAAATATGAGCAGGATGGGGAACGATGCAGCACAGAAGCAGGAGACCAATGATTCCCCCCACAGAACAGAAGCTGGTCAGCCCACAAACCCTAAATGACTAGCTTCTGTTCTGCCCAAACCCAACTGTTCCCTTCATCTTCCCAAGCAACACATCCACGCTGTTCATTCCTCTCCCTTACATAGGTATCAAGAATATACAGGTTATGAGAAAAGGAAAGTGGGACAACTACCCATTTAATTCAGTCAATGTAGCCAGTCTGTAGGGGGAATCATTCAAAACCCAAGACCCCTTTTCTCTCAATAAATAAATCCCCTTATTCAAATAACTGTCTAGACAGCCTCCTTTTCACTGCATAGATACAGCTAAATGCAGAAGGCAAAAGACAAAGTTAAAGGCTTTTAGGAAAGGTATCATTCCCGCATTCCCATGTCAATATGCTTGGAGTCATCCTTGCCATGATAACGTTCTTTCAGACCAGGCTGGGATCAGTTTTTATGCTCTGTATTTGGTCTAGCTAACAGTAGTTACATACTCTAATTCTTGATTCAGGACCAAAGGGTCCAGCTAACTGAGCCTGAAATTTTTTCCACTGACCAATGTATAGTTTGTTTATCTTTATTTTTATTCTTGTCTGTACCTGTGTTTTCATTAGCGTAGGGCAGGGGTTCTGAGTATCAGAATGTTTGTGAGTATCATGTGTACCTTTCTGTGGTCCTTTGAAGCTGATGGACTCCTCAGGTTGTTTTTTTTAATGCACAGAATACAATATATCAGATTACAAAGGAAACCTATCAGAATGAAATAGTTATCAAAGTGTTTTCAAAAAACATTGACACTCCAGTAATTGACACTCCTCATGGCAAAATTCCCTTTACCCATTGTACATGAAAACTATTCTATGACTTATAGTCTTTGACTAATTTTAATATGGCTATTGATTATGCATATGCCCTCTAGTGATATGCTACTTCAACATCTCATTAAAGCATGGCTTTGGCAAAGTCAGAGGACAGATCTGGCAGAGGACAGTCTGTTACTGAAGGGACAACCTAGCTAATTCAGTGTCCTTCATCAATTTGATCAAAGGATGATGAATTTTGAAGGCCAGGGTAGCTCACAAAGAACACCAGAGTTCAGATCTGTGTGGGTGGAGGAAGGGCTCACCATTTTGAAATCACATACTCCCAAAGTACTGAAGTATTCCATCTTCCAGAGAGGAGAGTGGGGAATAGTGAAAAGAGAGCTAGATTTAAAGTTGGAAGAACTGGGTTCAAGTTGTCATGACTAATTCTGTGATCTGGATTCAGAAAATAAGTTCAAATCAATGCCTGTTTGACTTTGGGCATGACTCTCAACCTCTCTGTGCCTCAGTTTCTTCTTCTCTAAAATAAATGGAGAGCTGAGTGATCTCTACAATCCCTTCAAATCTAAATCAATGATACAATGATATAATCCTAAGACTTGGTAGTACACTTCATCCCTCAGAGCCTCAGGGTCTTGAGAATCATAGTACCATGCTGTCTATTTCACAAAGTTGTGAGACCCAACTGAAATAATGCACATGAAAGCCCTTTGTTGATGCTAAGACATTATACAAATGAAAAGTCTTCTTGTTGTTGGCTGGACTCATGAAAACTTTTATCTCCCACTCTGCTCTCTCTGCACCAGAGATAGAATCATTTCCTAAATGGAGGCAATGAAAAGACTTGAAAAGAAAAGTACATGCATGTTGTGAGGTTATCCTGAAAGTGACCACTGTTGCTTATCAGAAAGTTAAGAGCCAGTCTTGGATGTGTGCCTTTAACATGTCTCTTTTGGTGCTGGACCCTTCTGCAGTTCCATATTACAATGCCTTATTTACCTGTCTGATAGATTCGTCTTTCAGTTGTCTTTGGTCAGACTCCTCAGCCCATCCCCCTGGTCGAACTTTTTTCATTGTTGCCTAAGATATGCTCATGTTACCCTTCCTCTTTAATTTGGCTTGGTTATCATTAGTGCTATGTAAAGGTTTCCTCAACTGAAATTAGAAACCACGTCAGCTTGACTAGCTTCAGATTGGCCTTGTCCGTCCTCAGGCGCCAAAGGTATCACCAGAGCCTCCTTTACATATGCAGTCCTTACTATTGAGGGCTTTTGCTTGATTCTCCTTTCCAAAAGAAAGAAGTAGAATGACGTCTGTGGCCATTGGATGTAGGACTAGTCTTTGCTGAAGGGCTCTGGTTTCAGACAAAGCCACAAAAACTTCCACACCCACTGAGATTCTGGTTTTCATTTTTCCCTCTCCTTTCATAATGGAGCATCGAGGGGAAAATTGTCAGAGCTCCCAAATTCATCAGAACTCAATAGAACTCAATGAAACTTGCCCACTTCATTTTGAGTTTGACACAGGGATTCCAACCCCACCAAAGGAA
Source organism: Bettongia penicillata ogilbyi (assembly GCA_023548195.1). Lineage (NCBI taxonomy): Eukaryota > Metazoa > Chordata > Mammalia > Diprotodontia > Potoroidae > Bettongia > Bettongia penicillata. The sequence continues at coordinate 3,111,344 of JAJHZJ010000383.1, read as the reverse complement.
GTTCAGAATAAGCCTCAGACTTGGAACTTGAAGAGGACCACTTACTGCATCAGTTCAACAGAACCCATTCATGGCAGCCCCACCCATCTCTATTTGTTCTGGAAACTTAGACCCATACGAAGTGTAGCTGCTCTCAGTGTCTTCTTGCAGGTCGCAGGAAAGTCTTCGGTTTTCAGAGTTTAGGTTTCTTGGTCTATTTGCCTTGTTATCCCATGCTTAGCTGGTATCACCAAATCCCAGGATAATAAAAAATAACAATAGCAATAATATCCTGCTTTAAAATTTGCAAAGTGCTATAGAGATATTTTCTCATTTTATCCTCACAACAACCTTGAGAGGTAGGTGCAATTATTATTGTCATTTTGTAGATGAGGAAACTGAGTCAAATAGGCTAAGTGACTTAGCAAGGGTCACACAATTAGCAAGTGTTTAAGGCTGGATTTGAACTCAGGATTTCTTGACATCAGGTCTAACTTGTTGTGCCACGTACCCGCCTATAATTATTGTGCTTCTATTTCTAGCCATATGACCGTGAGTACGTAATCAAAGGACCTGGGTCCAAATTCTAGTCTGTATTTTTACCTCTTTACATATTGTAATCTCTAAAAGTTTGTTGTACAAAAGGATTCTGACTAATAGCTATAAATTTCAGTCAGTCAACAGAATGAATAACTATTCCACTAGATCTATCATCACTGATTCTCACCATCCAAAATATTAACGATTCTCCCATCTTTTGGGTGAATTTACTCAAAATTTCTGAGACCTCCTGCTGAGTAAAATCTTCAATTATTTCCCTAAACAATGAGTTACCTCCTTGGTTCTGTTTCTATCTCACAGTTGGTCATGTTTCTGACTGAGAAACTTCTTCCTCTAAAATTATTTCACTTCCTTTGTCACTGTGGCAATTAGGCTGGGTTTGTACAAACATCAAGTATACATTTCTTGTGTTTTCAGCTTCTTCAGAGCTAAATGAACAGCCTTTCCTTCTTCCTGAGACCCCTCCACCCCACCAAGACTGCTCATGCACTCTTTCTCCATCTGAATTTTTTCCTTAAGTGGCTTATCTCTGTTTCTACACAGAACATGGTAAGCCATTAGTAAAATCCAGCGTCTCCTACTTACCCCTGCCAACTCCTTCCCTGGTCTTATTGGTATTCCTTGCAAACACTTTTCCAAATCTCCAGGTTCCCCCTCCTGTAACCTCTCTTCCCAGTTTTCACAGGATTCAGTGCTTTTAGCCCATTCCGTTGCTAGTGAGGAAAATGGTAAATCCTCCCACCCTGGGATATTAATGTCTTCCTCTAAATCATTTATGCCTCCAAATAGAGGTTTTTGACTTCACAATCCTGTTCATGATGCCAAATGTATTGCCAAGGCAATATTCACAGCACTGGTGGTGACTATGACTTTACAGACTATGTCTGTATACAAACTATACAGACTATACTATGACTATAGCCAGTGTAGTTCTCAATCGCAAAATATAAAAGACTCTCCATATAGAAGGCAGAAGAAAAACATTTATTTAAGAACCAAAAAGCTAAATCCCAGAACCAGAAAGCAAAATCCATCATGGTGACCAAGAAGTTAATAAACATGATTACAGCAAAAGGCAAAGCCATATTCTCAAACCTCCCTTCCCTCAGCCAGAGCCTTCTCACCATCAACTGTCACAATGTGTCAATCTCAAACCTCCCTCCCCTCAGCCAGAGCCTTCTCACCATCAACTGTCACAATGTGTCAATCTCAAACCTCCCTTCCCTCAGCCAGGGCCTTCTCACTATCAACTGTCACAATGTGTCAATCTCAAACCTCCCTCCCCTCAGCCAGAGCCTTCTCACCATCAACTGTCACAATGTGTCAATCTCAAACCTCCCTTCCCTCAGCCAGGGCCTTCTCACTATCAACTGTCACAATGTGTCAATCTCAAACCTCCCTTCCCTCAGCCAGGGCCTTCTCACTATCAACTGTCACAATGTGTCAATCTCAAACCTCCCTCCCCTCAGCCAAGGCCTTCTTACTATCAACTGACACAATGTGTCAATTTCAAACCTCCCTTCCCTCAGCCAGGGCCTTCTCAGCATCAACTGTCACAATGTGTCAGTTGGCCTGTGTTCTTTCCCTTCTGACTTGCACCCACTCACTTCCTCCTGGTTCTGCTCCACCCTTCCTGTTCCGCCTCTTCAGCAAGCTCCTCCCACCACATATGATCCAGGCTTCCAGATCATATGGGCCTATTAATTAATGAGAAAGATCTTTCCATTTATATTACTATTACAACATGATAGCCACATCCGATTCTTGCTGTCTTGGATCAGCATTGTGGTAAGTTCAGGTATCCAAGGAAAATTACAGTTTCCTTCTGCCCTGCTTTGCTTTTTGCCCCCCCCCCCCCCAGTATTTTTGGCCCAATAAAATTCAGTTAATGTAAATTTCAAGGGGAACCTCAGGAGATGTGGTGGGGGTTGGGCAGTAGTCACAAAAGAGAAATGCTGTGACTTGGAGGGGGTCCTAAAGTAGAGAGAGGGACATTGCTGTCAGTTGGCCAAGCTCAGTCTATGGGCAAATAAGCTGATAGAACAGTGTGGAGACTGGATATTTGGAATCCAGTTCCAAATCTTCCATTTATAAGTGTGTGACACTGAGCAAGTCAGTTTCCCTCTCTGAGTTTGTCTCCTCTTGCCGTAAAGTGGGTATAATAGCAACTACATTATCTACCTGACTAGGTTATCATAAAGATTACATTACACAATGTATATTAAATACTGTTGAAACAATGAAATTTTATACCAATGGAAATGAGTATTATTGTTGTGATCTCTGTTGTATATGAGATTCAGGTCCATTTATTTTTTTTGCCAGGTGAAAGGTGACATCACCTCTTTTCCCTCTGGTAACTACCTCCTGGAGTCATTTCTTGGCCCCAACAGTAGGGTAGGACTTCTCAGAACCCAGGTTGGCTTCTTCCCATTTGTCATAGTCAAGTATAGTTCTATAGATAACTCCATCAGCTTCATCCATAGAGCCCCATAGATTTCATTGGGCACCCAAACCAGCTGGAGCCAACCATTTCTCATCTGGCCAGATGTGTTTTCCTTTTGCATTTAGCAGCATCTCCTCTCCCTAGAGAGAGAAGCGATATAAGCAAAGTGTGTGAGCAAAGGGCCAACATTCTGGTTTTAATGAACAACATATTCCTTTCTCCTAATGAATGACATGGAAGGTTTTAAGGAACCATCTGGGAGAAGTGAAAGCTTTGTCTTTGACCTTTCCATGACCACTGACCTTTGCTCCCTTTATCCTTGAACTCTTGCCTTCACAGGGGGACAGATTGTGGTGTGACACACATGAGCACCCCAATGAAAAACAGTTACCCTGCTAGGCAACCCCTCAAAGGTCAAAACAGGTCTCATTTCTCTAGATTAATTGAATTTCCCAATAACACCAAAACTCTTTTCTATTTTGCCTGCCTTCTTGGCTAGTTCCTCCTTCTTTGCCTCCTCAGCCCCTGTTCCTCAGGGAACAATGATTAAAGGGCAGGTGTCACAAATACACATAGTCCTCCCTCTACATTTTTTCCCACTGTGTATGTTTGAAGTCATGCCTACACTGGGTCCTTGAATAGAACTGAGAAATCATAATTAAACAAATTCACTTATATAATGCTTTTGTGGGTTGCTTTTCTTCAGTAATTTTTCAGTTGTGGCCAACTCTTTGTAACTCCATTTAGGGTTTTCTTGGTGGAGATGCTGGACTTGTTTGCCAGTTCCTTCTCCAGCTCATTTTGAAGATGAGGAAATTGAGGCAATCAGGATTAAATGACTTGTCCAGGAGCACATAGCTGGTAAGTGTCTGAGGCCAGATTTTAACTCAAGAAGATGTGTCTTCCTGATTCCAGGCCTGGCACTCCATCCACTATGCCACCTAGCTGCCCCATATAATACTTTAAGGATTGCAAAACATTTTACTTATGCTATCCTTACTATAACTCTATGAGAGAAGTGCAATTATTCTCTCCATTTGACAGATGAGGAAGCCAAGGCTCAGAGAATTTCCTCTGTGTCATGTGGAAAATCAGTTTCTGAGGCCAGATTTGAATCCAGACCTTCCTGACTAAGTCCAGCAATCTAATTGGATGATGCCACAATGCCTCTGTCAAAGGAACTGCCACTCTTACTATTTGCTCCATCATCATTCAAATTCCACCTATTAAGTAGGATGCTTTCCACTGTGAGAACTAACAGTGTTTTTGGTAACAAATTCTGCTATTGGCCCTCTCTAGAATTATGGTTCCACTTTTGCCTCCATATTACTTAGCATCATCACAAAGAAAGTTTCTGGAGCTGAAGAGCCATATTTACATTCCCTAATAGGGAATGATTGTTGTCTTTTTTTTAATCTGGAAGGTAACTTTTCATGTCCATTTGTAGTTTTAATATTTCCATTATAGAATAGTATAGGTTTTCATTTTTTAATGACAAATTGCTTTCACATCTGTCCTCAGTCTCAAAATTAGCCAGGGTTTGTTTTGGTTGGTAACTGGTATTTTTCCAAGTTTCTAGGTGAAATGATTGACTAAAGGTTATAAGGATCAGAAACCAAGGATAGAAGGGTGTTTCCTGGCTTGTGTATCATCCATTCCTGGACTACACTTTTCCTTCCTGTAAATTGGGAAATGAATACCTTCTCTTCAACCAACTTATCACACTCAAAGGGGAAGAGGCCATTAGAAACATTCTGCTAGACATATTGAGACAGAGAAGAGTCCTTTGGATGCAACACATGGTGAATATTTTGTCTACAATATTTCTAGAGAGGAGGGTGCTGGCTATGCAGAAGTAAAGGAGAAACTTTTTTTAAGTGGAAAACTTTTCTATTGTAGGTGGAGAGGGCTAGTTGGATGAAATTTTAGATTATTCCAATTTTGTTGGCAACATCCAAATTATCATAGTCTGGAGCAAGCTGGACACAGACTTTCTTCTCTCCATTAGATCAGAACACTGTGCTGATTTTAGCCATACTGGTATCATATAGTTTCTTTGCCACCTGCTGCATTTGATGCTTATTGTCTACAATGAAGATCAGAGGATTTTTATTCTCTATGTTCTTCATATCAGACTCGGTGGTCAAGGGAAACTTTATGATGGGACAGTGATCAAGCTTGTCTCTCTTAAGGGTGCTTTTCCAAGGATATTTGGGCAGCCTTTGAAGGCTTAGTGTCTTGGGTTATTAGAAGTTGAGATACATTCAGATCTTCTTTTTTTAGCTCTGGACATCCTTTAACACTGCTTTCTTGGCCTTCAAGAACTTGGGCTTGACTTCTGTCTTGGTAATGGCGGGGTGCTGTGGGGAAGGAGAAACCCCTTCCTTCTTTACCTTTGGCACAATCTTGGGGGAAAGGGAAAGAGGAGGAACTTCTGAGTTGTGACCAGAGGAATAAAATACAGAGAGTAGGGATCCCAACCCCATGGGGTTGTTACTATTTCCCCCACATTCTTTAAATGATTTTTGTCCTTTTTGGATCTCTATCTCTGTCTCTGTCTCTTTCTCTTTCACACACTCACTCACACACACACACACACAATGTATAACTACAACTTCCTTGTGTAGGTACCTTTAAAGACCACCAAATAGTAGGGAAGGCAGAAATCACTACAAAGTTACATTTCCAGAAGGCAGCAGGGGGCATGTTGAACACAAATATCTCCCCATCAGCCAGGGAGAATGATCTCATGACTTGCTCCTACATGAATGAGCTTCCCTGCAGATCTTCCCACTTCTGGAAAGCCCCCAAGTGGCTCCACTGGTAACAAAAGGAGGTCCTTCTTATTATAGATAACACCGTTTTCACTAAGGATGAAACAAGTTTGGGAGCTGTGAGATTTGTGAAGTTCATGAAATTATATAATTAAGAGAATCATAGAGTTAGGAGGGGGGGGCCTTAGAATTTGCATATTCTAAGCTCCTCATTTTATAGGTGAGGAAACTGAGGCCCAAAAAGGGAAAGTGGTAAAGATGGAAGGATCTTAAAGATTCCATCCAGACAAAATTTATATTTTACTGATGAGAAAACAGAGGGTCAGGGATAAAATGACTTTCCCAAGGTCACATAGAAAGTTAGTCATCAAATAGTATTCATTTAATGGCAATATGTATACGGTGCTCTTTGAATATGATTACATATTATAATCTAGAATAATATAATAGATTGGTTGTTCTCAAAGAGAACCAAAGTGACATCACTATATTGGGATCAAGGTACTGTGTCTGACTATGGCTAATCAGACCAATAGGAACTCTGAAGGCTGGAATGACACTGGAATAGCTCCTAAAAATGTTCTAACCTCTCCCATTCAGAGAAGGGGAGTCATAGCAACTACATTCCTGTAGAAAACCAACATGTGGAACTTTATCAGAGAAAGCAACACAGTAAATAGATACCTAGTCTGCCTGCTATTTGGATCAAGAGTAAAAATCTCAGCTGATCATGGAGTTGGCAGCTAACACTAGTTATGGAGGATATCCTGGAGCATCATGTTGGCAAGACTTAGGGACAAAGTGGAGTTGTTGACCTTTAATCTGTGTTCCCATTAGTAGTACCCAGATAGCTTCTCCTTATACAGGGAAAGAGATTTATTACCCATGGACTATATAAATGTGAGTTGTTATTAACAGTTTACTGGGACTACTCCTTCTCTGGGGTACTACATTTTCACACTCAAAGGAATGAATCTCCAGTAACAGAACTTTGGACAGTCAGTGGAGTGGGAGACGTTTGGGGAGTAGAGTTCATGCCCTTCAGATTTCATTTGGTAGCTGCTTGTTCACAAAGTTTTGATGTCTAAGGTAGAAGGTCTTAGAATGAGACTTATTTTGTCTTCCAAAAACTAAGTCTTCTGTCAAAGAGTTTAAAAGGCTACAGCCTAATGCTGTATTTTGTTCTCATTTATTATACCTGGTAAGAGATGAAATGACTTGCATATGATCACATAGTTAATAAATATGGTAAAACCATACTTCAAACAGATATAAAAAATAAACCCTGTGTTCTTTTCATGATACCACAGTTCAACTAGCATTAAAATTTAGAATATGGGATAGGACTCAGTGATGAAGAAAGGATAAATATACATAAAATGAAGGCCAAAGGGAGCAAAGGCATTCACCTTCAATGAAATCACAGCAAGTGGCTGTAGAAATAAAAGGTCAAACTAAGGAAAAGGACAGAAGTAATTGGTAGGTGGTGGTGATAGTAATACTCTAAAATAGATATTATCCCTGAAATAGGGTCTTTACCCTTAGATTCACCTAGCTTTGAAGTCATAGGCTAAGTTGATCTCACAGTCAAGATGAAAATATAGTCTTTTTCAAAAAATGTATCCCTGACAGTGCTGGAGGCAAGTTCCTAGAGACCAAATCTCTTTGTCCTGGGAGCTGGCCCATCATGGTTTGTAACCACTCACCCCTAACCTAGGAAGCACAGAATGTAAGGACAGTATTAGGGTGGGAGGGAAAGGTGAATTGAGGGGAGTGGGGGAAGAGAAACATTTGATTTCCCACACTCATCCAACCCTTACATGTAGTTCAGACCCAGTCAGTGGTGGAGAATGGGAGCAAAGTGAATCCTGGGAAAGAGCCAGGTTGGAAACATTCCCTTCTTTTCCCCCTTGTCATGAGAAAACTAATTCAGAATCATTCTGAAGTATGAACCCCCACAACTCTGGTCTTTCCCTTCATACCCTCATCTCAAAAACATGATTATCAGTTTCTTGGAAATAACCATTATAAACCAATATATTTTCTTCTCTAAGTGACATATCAAAACTTTAGCTGTCAGTAAGAAGAGGCTAGAATCATTCATGTCTAGACTGAGTTTCACAGTATCAGGAAAAGAGCACAGAGTCTGGAGTTAGTGTCCTGGATCTGCCATTTATAAGGTTATAGGACTTTGAGCGAGTCGTGTTCCCTCTCTGACTCTCAGTTTCCTCATCTGCAAAATGTATTACTTCTCAGAGGTTGTTTTCATCTGTAAAATGAGGGGATTAAGACTACATTTCCTCCAAGGCAACTGCTAGCTGTGAGTCTGTGATCTCATGATCTTGGATGTGAAGTTCTTTCCTTGTCACAAAAAGAGACATACTTGTGAGCTATTATTATTACCATTGAAAGCCCTTCCCTTTTGTCTTGCTTTCTATAGGGAGAGAGAACTAAGATTCTTTATTAGTTACGACATGGCCCTTTACAGGTAATGTAGTGTCAAAGAAAGACTGCTGGATTTGGGGAAGGAGAAGCTAAGTTTATGTACTGGCACCCTCACTTAATACTTGTGTGACTTTGCAAGTGATTTCATCTCCCTAACCCTAACCCTTCATCTAATATCCCTTCCAGATCTAAATCCTAAGATAACTGATTACAACAAACGTGTATTAAAGCATCTGCTATATACAAAATATTGTGCTAGGCACTGGCAATAACAAAAAGAGATGTTCCGCTTCCGTGTTCATGAACTCTGAAATTCCTTTATCTGATCAGAAACTATCGTCATTGTACCACTTCTGCTTTGCATCCCCTAGAGCTGTTTTTCATGCACACTCTGACCTCCAGTTCTTCCTGAGGCCCTTGCCCTGGCTGTATTTTCCTTTTTCCATTTTGAATCCTTGGTGCATCAGCTCAGCTCTACACTGTCTTCTTCTCTCGTCTCTTTCCCCCTTATGCTATCATTAATCTTGCCCAGCCAACTTTCAGCCTTAGATTACTCCCTGACTTCAGTCCCGTTTACATGCTGCTGAACAAAACTGGAAGAGATCACAAAACCATACTGATTGGGTCCACAGCAAACTCAACTGGGCCCTCACTGGAGCAAGGCAGTCCTCACATACTTTCCCAAACAATTCACCATGACACTTGTCTTGACATTTTTTCCCCAAAACTTTTCATCCTTCCTCAAGCATTCCATGCCTCTCATCCCCCCCCCACCATCTTGGCTAAAAACCTTGTTTCGTATTTCACTGAAAAAAATTGAGACCATTTGCCAAGAGTTCTCTTTTTTCTCCCTCCTTCTGATTTTATATTGCTCAGATGCTTTCCACCATTATCTGCTCCTTCACATCTGTCTCATGAGTAGAGAAGGTCTTTCTCTTTCCCAAGGCTAATGCTTTTACATGCACAAATATACCATTCCATCTGGTCTTCCCTAGCAGATTTCCCCCTTTCTCATACCTATACTCTAACTAATCTTCAGTCTCTCCCTATCTACTGGCTGCTACCATATTGCCTAAAAATAGGCCCATGTCTTTCCCATTCCCATCCCCACTATCATTCTGTATCTTTACCTCCCTGTTGTGGCTAAATTCCTTGAGAAGTCTGTCTATTAATTGGTGCCTCCACTTCCTTTCCTCTCCCTCTCTTCTTAACTCTTAGCAGTCTGGCTTCTGACCACATCATTCCACTGGATCTGCTCTCACCAGTTACCTCTGATTACTTAATAGGAAAATCAGTGGTTATTTGCAGGCATTGTCCTAACTAAATGCTGGTTCTCCCCCTACCTGCCTGAGCACTCCTCAGTCTCCATTGATGGATTGTCATCCAGATTTTACCAACTAACCATGGTTCTGCCATGGGTCCCCTTTGCTTCTCTCTGTCTATTTCACTCTATGATCTCATCAGCTTTCATGGATTCAGTTACCATCACAATATAGATGACTCTTAGGTCTGCTAGTCTAGCCCAGGAGTGGGGCATCTGCAGCCTCAAGGCCACATGTGGCTCTCTAGGTCCTCACGTGTGGTCTTTTCACTGAATTCAAACTTCACAGAACAAACCCCACTCACTCCAGCCTAAACTATCTCCTGACATCTAAGCTCACATCTCCAATTGCCTATTAAATATCTCCAACTGTAAGTCCTATTAGGGGAACAAGCATTGATTAAGTACCTATTGTGGGCCAGGCACTGTCCTAAGAACTTTACAGATATTATATCATTTGATTCTCACAACCCTGTGAAGTAGATGATACTATAATCTCCATTTTATATTTGAGGAAACTGAGGCAGACAATGTTTAAATGACTACTTGCCATACCTTGCCATAGACATCTTAAACTCAGAACATCCAGAAGCAAACTCATTATCTTTCTCCCACTTCCTTACTTCCCCATACAGTCAAGGGTACCAACGTTCTCCTAGTCACTCAAGCTCACAACCTAGGGGTTTTCCTCAGCTCCTAACTCTCTTTCACCATTCATATCCAATCAATTACCAAGTGATGTTGTTTCTACCTCTGTAACATCTCTCCTATATGCCCCTTTCTCTTCTCTAACATGGCCACTACCCTCATGACAGCCCTTATCATCTCACACCAAACTATTGCTAATTTTTTCCCTTTTTCAAATCTCTCCTTCCCATTGAGCACAATCCTGAGCACACTGTCAATCCTCAAGTACTAGGTGGTGCAGCAGAGAGAGCACTGGGCCTACAGACCACAGGAAGCACCGTGTTCAAATGGGGCATGAGACACTTATGAGTTGTGTGATCCTGGGCAAGTCACTTAATCTTTTTCTGCCTCAGATTAATCAACTGTAAAAAAAAATGGGGATAATAATAGCCCCTTTTCCTGGAGTTATATGAACATCAAATGTGATAATGTGTAAATTACCTGGTGTAGTGCCAGGCACATAGTAAGTGCTTGATCAATGCTTATTCCCTTCCCTTCTGAAAGTCTATGCTTTAAGCTCCCTCCTGCTTCTAACATGCTATGATTCTATGAATGAATGGATGAATAAATGTCCCATTCCCATGACCATTCCTTGACTGGCTCTAACCCTAGTGAATGATAACTCTGGTCTTAGGGGAGTATCAGTGATATGTGGCATATTGTTAACTTGAAAAGTCACAGACAGCCAGGGCTACTAAGAGTAGCTATAAGCAGCCAAAGTGATTGGTAACTTCATTGGTCGGTGTCCGGTGTAGTTGAAACTGTGGTTGTGGGTTCATTCTCTACATCACTTTGACCATAATCACTAAGTACAACTTCATGTTCTGCCAACTGTTTTGTAAGAGTGTCTCAGTGGCCCCAAGGAAGAGAAGTATGTGTGTATACATATGTGTGTATATATACACACATACATGTATGTACATATATGAACATATGTGTACATATAATATATTGTGTGTTTATATATACATGCACATACATATATGTGTATATATGTATGTGTATATATATATATGCATATGACAACTCAAGTAGATTTTCTGCAGTGTCATTTATAAAGTGCATGTGTATGTGTGTGCATATGGGTGTGGAGCAGTCGACCCTATCACCACTTTATTCTCATATTAATGCCTTAAAAAATGCCCATACTTTAATTTTTCTGAGGATCAATGCTTTCATTCAGACTCTGCTCAGTTTCAAATGCATGGTTCTCAGCAGTGTTAGAAGACAGGGGCAGGAATAGATTAAAAAGGAAACATGAGGCCTGGCTCTTTCTAGCTAGAAAATCCTGCTAAAAATTCAAATTTCTTGCCCCTTGCTCTAATCTTCATTGGATTCTTAGTATCTTGCCTATATTAATCAGTTCTGATTTGACTTATAAACTTTATGCCATGTTGTGAATAACATAGTATCTCTACTGGCTTTGAATATGACTCTTCCCTTTAAACTGTTCACTTAGACCTGGATTCTGGATTACTACTTGTGGATTTTTAGTATTGAAGTCCTAGGGGCCAGAGGCCTTAACGGAACTAGTTCATCTTGACAGACACTTACATGTGATCTTCCCTTCTCTGTCTGTTCTGCTGGAAGACAAGCACCGACAGATTCCAATTCCTAATGTTATTTCCTCCCAGCACCCTTCCTATACTCTTGAATTTGATGTCAAATTGCAGTTGTCTCTTTAAATCTTTGTCTGTCCAATACCACTCTTTCAAAAGTATAGCTCATTTCTCACTTCACTAAAGAAAATGTTTCCAAACCCAACTGTTAAATATGCACGAGCACCCTGTATAAAATGAAACTGGGTGTTTTCTCAAGATCTTATCTATTGTTAAAAAAAAATAGGCCTCTCTCCCACCCACACCCACTCCTCCTATCATACCAACATATGTATGCTTTTTATTAAATGAAAATTATTTTCTAACACATTAGGCCCTCTACTCTGGGTGGCATTCATCACTATGCATATCTAATATCTGTAGCTAACTCCTAATTCTCTAGCCTTCTGTCCTTGAATTATACAAACCCACAATTAAAACCAGTAGACCCTTTGGGGCTTTTGAATTAAAAAAAAAAATTAAGCCAATGCATTTGGCATTTTAAGCAAGATACCACCATGTATTTATGGGAGTTTAATAAGTTCTTCCATTAATAACATAGACAAACTAATTTACCAGAACGTGTCTGTTTTAAACTTTGGGAACAAAGAGTGGGAGTATGAAAATCAATCTTCCCTTTGTACTTGAGCCACTGACCCGTTAAAGCTTTGAAGATCATTTCTTTAAGAAATTGTGAGGAGTTATTTAACTACAAACAGCAGCTACCTTCCCATTCCAGCTGCGTAATCAAGCATAATAAATTAGAGTTAAAAAAATAAAGGTTGACTCCATTTTTCCCCCTTATAACTGCAAATCCTTAATAGCACTTTGACAAATCGGCCTGCAGCAGAAAGCAGCAAACATTCTTTCCACTGGAGCTGGTTAAGCAAGGCAGGAGTCAGTTATTTTAGAAGTATTCTTTCCTGCAAAGTTGTTTATGAGAACCCCAGGTTTTACCTTTGAAGGAGGAATTGACAAAGTTGCCTGTCATTGGGAATCATAAGCAACGTTGTCCCAGGGAGCAATTCTGCTATCATGGGGTTGCAGAAATATCAGGACAATTTCCTTTCTTTGTTGTGGTTATTTTTTTCCCTAGGTACAAGTCTAATCCCTTGACTTCCCACCCACCTGATCAAAACACCAAAGGCACTTGTTTGTGCCTGGCCATGTGAAAGCTAAAGAAATCCTGTTTCTCAACAATGGGTCAGCATTCCTGATTTTGAGACATTCCAAAGACTTTTATTAAAATTTGGTTGGTTTGGTATGGAAAGGGTCAAAAGGCTCTTTCTAAGTGTTTTTCTGGTTTAAAGAAGCTACTGGAGCACAGTCATCTAACTGGACCCATACCTAAGAGAGACACTTCTACCACATGCCAGAAAGAAGGATGGATTTGGAATGAGAAGATGTTGGTTTGACTCAGCTCTGCTACTTGTTAGCTAGCTGCATGATGGTGGACAAATCACTTTCCTTCTCTAAGCCTCAGTGTCCTCCTGTGGAAAATCAGGGGGATTAGGGAGCCTAGATGATTAGATCTCTTCCTAAATCAGGAATCCTATAAATAACTGACATTTAAATAACAGTGTAAAGTTAGCAAGGTTCTTGACCTCCATTATCTCACTTGGGTCCCATATCAATACTCTGAGATAGATACAACAGGAAATATTATCCCCATTTAATAAATGAGGAAACTGAGACTGAAAGATATTAAATGACAAGTACATATTCACCTAGCTGATAAGCATTAAATTTGAGTCCAGGTCTTTATTTCACATATATTTCTCTCTCTATTATATTCACAGTAGCTATATCACACTGTTGATTCATTGAATTTGCTGTCCACTCAATCCCCACCCAAATCTCTTTCAGATAAACAATTTCATGATTATGCCTCTTCTATCTTGCAATTGTGAAGATTTTTTAATACAACCAGAAGATTTTACATGCATATTCATTGAACTTCGTCTTGAATTTGCCAGAACATTTTAACCACTCAATGTCTTTTTGGATCGTGATTCATCATCGTCTTTTAGCACCTCATATTAGTTTTGTCATCAGCAAATTTAATAATCATTCCTTGTATACCATAATATTAGTCACTGATTTAAATGGTTAAACAGCCCACAAACAGGATTAGATGACTAAGGAAGTCAATTCAGACTTCCTTCCAAGTTGACATCAGACCATTAATGATAACTCTTTGAGTCTAGCCATTTGATGAGTTCTAAATCTACTTAAAGATCCTATTGTCTAGCACATATATCTCCATCTTTTCTGAAACAATTTCATAACTTTGTCAAAAGCTTTGATAAATCTTTGTAAACTATGTCTACAGTATTTTCAAGATCTACTTGTCTAGCTAATCTATCAGAAATGGAAAATGGGTTAGTTTAGTTGATGAAGCCAGACTAGATCTTTGGGATCACTGCTTCTTCTAGATGTTTACTAACTATCCCTTCAACAATATAAGATTTTTACAAGAATCAAAGTGAAGCTCACTGACCCAGTTTGCAGACCATGTTTTCTTTTTGTCTTTTTTTGAAAATCAAACTGACATTTGTTCTTTTCCAGTTCTGTGGCAACCATCCCATTCCCCATGATCCTCAAAGATTGAGCAATATCATATGCCATTTCTTTTGGCACCCCTACTAGACCTCACTTGGTGTCATGAAATCATCCACTTAGTTAGCTGCCTTCTTTCTTTCTCCCTACTTACTTTGAGTATCAGTTCATTGAGGGGCAGTGAAAGGAATTTTGGATCTGAAATGAAAGGGGCTAGGTTTAAATCCTGGCTCCTCTGCTATTCCCAACCTGTGTGACCTCATCTGAAAAATGGTTGGACTAGATGACTTCTACTATCACTTTCATCTCTAAATGTTTGATACCCCTCCTATTAGATTTTTTTTGACATCTCCTCGTCAGAGTAGATCAAATAAGAGAGGTCATCCTACTTTCTCACAGTCATCCATTATCTTCTTCCAAATCTACCCCAAGTATCAGTCCTGTCCCTTCTTGGATCCTCCTCTTTTCTCCAAGATAGTTGGTTTTTTAAAGGCCTTCCCTTCTCTTCCCTTCGCTTTCCTTCTCTTCTCTGCTTCTGCTGGCTCAGAGCTTTAACATTTCTGACACTATTATCATGGAACTGATGCTCACCTCTTGCATTCATTTTACATCTTTTTTTAATGTAGGCTGGTTGATGAGTTCCTTGGGAATCCATCTCTTGCATTCATTTTACATCTTTTTTTAATGTAGACTGGTTGATGAGTTCCCTGGGAATCCATCTCAGTCTCTTCAGACAACTTCCCCTATTTACAGAATCATAGAATTAATAGAATTTCAGAATTGGAAGGGACTACAGCAGCCATCCAGACCAAGCCACATTCAAAAGAATTCCTTCTAACAACATGCAGGCCAAGTGATCACCCAAGCTTCATCTGAGTACCTACAATGGCAAGGCATCTACCACCTCCTGAGGTAGGACATTATACATTTAGAGAGCTCTAATTCCTAGGCAGTTTTTCTTTTACATTAACTTTAAATTTATCTCAACAATTTTCACCCACTGTTCTTAGTGCTGCCTTCTGGGACCAAGCAAAATACATTTAATCCCTCTTCTATATGTAGTCTTATACATTGTCAAAGGTAATTTTTACTTTCCCTCGAGTCATCTCTTTCTCTTCTCCAGGTAAAATACATCCAGTTCTTTCAACTAGTCTTCATATGGCATGGGACACAACACCCTTTTTTACCATCCTGACTGCCCTCTCTGACTATTTACCAGTTTGTCAAAATCCTCCCTAAAATGTATATTGGTTGTAGAACTGAGCACAATACAGATTGGGGTCTTCCACTGGAGATTTCCTTCCCATTTGATATGGAGCCACTAATCACTACCTTTAAAGGTATAGACATTGGCTATGGTTTGAATCTACATTGACCACACTACTGCCTATTCCACACTTCACCCTATTTTCTGGAAAAATTGCATAAGACATTTTTCCTTCCTATTTTGATTCTTTCTCTTTTCATCTCCAAAATTCCATGCTTGAGAACTTCCTGTCTCTACTTAGAATTTTTCCTTGTAGGATTTTAGGCCATTGATTCCTGCATGTTCTTTCCCTGAACCTTTGACATCAGTTCTCTCAAAATCTAAGGTTACTGTTGAGACTATATTTAACTTTCCTCTCATATGCTGTCACACATTCAAAGACAAAGTGACAAGTTACCTCAGAAGGTATTGCAAGTTTCCATACTGACAAACAATTTCCCCTTGTTGGTAAGAATTACAAACAGAATTAAAATGCCCCTCTATAGTTCCTCCACCTTTCAAAGGATGAAATTATCATCAAGGTAATTCAAGAAATTAGCTATTTTGCTTTTTAGAAGAGAGAGTTCCAGAAGATGTTTAGGTAATTGATGTCACTCATGCTATGTCAATGCTCTGTGTAAAGTTTGTGATTTGTTTCCCAAGACCATCTATTTCCTCCTGCTGTACCAGTGGTCTGTAGCATATTCTAATAACAATATCCTTTGGTTCCTTCCTTTTATAATTTTTGCCCACATTCTTTCCATTATCCTCCTTTCTAGTTGCTGCATGAGTGTATATTAATTTAATATGATGATATGCCAACTTTTCTTCTATTTTCCTTCTTATAAATAAAACACAATTCAGAGCTATATTCCAGTTGTGTGTATCATACTACAAAATTTCAGTGAGAACTGTGGCATCGAATTTGCCTCATTGTGTTAGGTTCTTTAGTTCATTTTACTAGTTACCTCTACTTTGTAAAACTGAGCATTTCAAACTGGATGTACTGTAGATACCTCAGTCTGAAAACAGAATTCATTATGCTTCCCAAAAATGCCCACACGTCTTACAAAATTCCCTATTTCTGGCAAGGTTACTACCATCCTTCCAATCAACCAGGACTACAACCTTGGAATTATTCTTAACTCCTCCCTCTCACTCATTTTATATACCTAATCAGTTACTGAATACTATCAATTCTGCCTCCATGACCATCGCCCCCATTCCCTTCTCTCTACTCATACTGGCTCTGCCCTAGTTCAAGTTCACATCATCTTTCACTTAGACTGTTGCAAATAATCTGTTAAATTGTTTCTGCCTTGTCTCTTCTCTCTCCAATATATCCTTCAGGAAGCCACTAAACAGATTTTTCCTGAAGTACAGGTCTGCCCAAGTTATTCCTTTGTTCAATAAATTCCAGTGGTTTTCTTTTGCCTGCATGATCAGACGTATTTTCCTACATTTATCATTTTCAGTACTTAACAACTTGGATCCAACTTGCATTTCTAATTTTATGACACATTATTCTACTTTCACATTCAACAGTTATTTCAGCCAAATTTTCTTCCGGCTATTCCTCACACATAATACTCTATCTCCCATCTCTATCCCAATATCTAGAATGCATTCCCACCTCACCTCTGTCTCTTAGAATTCCAAGTTTTCTTCCAAGCTCAGTTTGAGCACCATCTTCTACATGGAGGCCTTCTTGATGCCTCTCAGCTATTAGTGACTCTCTCACCATTTACTCTATGTACATCTATATATGCATTTTTTATTTCCCCCAAAAGAATGTAAGCTCCTTGAGGACAGGGATTGTTTTACTTTTGTCTTTTAATACTTACTACCTGCCATTCAGTAATTATTAATTGATTGTGTAAAAAGACATATGATGTCATGGGTTTTATTGATTTTTTTTTTAATTTTTATCTCCTGAAAACTTCTGTACATCTCTGTAGCTCTGTAGACATTTTTTATGGTATCTCTCTTGAGATGGTATATTTAGGAAATTTTCTTCTTTCCTTTTCCTTTACCTTTTAAAATGCTTTTGATTAAATATGCAAGACTTCAAACATATACATTCTTTTTTATTAATATATTTTTATTTCATCAAATATTTTCCAATTACATTTGTTAAAAGTTTTAACCTTTATTTTTAAATTTTTTGAGTTCCAAACCCTCTCCTCTTCCACTCATCCCCACCTCTTGAAAATGAAAGCAACATGACATTGATTATATATATATGATAGCACAAAAAACATATTTTCATATTAGCCATGTTTCAAAAGAAAATACATGCACAACAAATAAGAAAAATAAAGTGGAAAAAGTATGCTTCAATTTACATTCAACATTCATCAGTTCTCATTCTCTTTGTCTCTATTTCTCTGTCTCTGTGTCTCTGTCTCTGTCTCTCTCTCTCTCTCAGTATATAACAATTTTTTACTCACAAGTCCTTTGGAAATATCTTAGATTATGGTCCTGGTCACAGAAGCTAAGTCTTTTACAGTTGAACACTGTTAAAGTCTTGCTGTTGCTGTATATAATGTTCTCCTGGTTCCGTCCAATATACTTTGCATCAGTTCACATCAGTCTTCCAAAGTTTTTCTGAAAACATCTTGCTCATCATTTCTTTTAGCATAATAGATTCCATCACAATCATACACTACAACTCGTTCAACCATTGCCCAATTGATGGATATTCCTTCAATCTCCAACTCTTTGCCACCACCAAAAGGGCTGCTATAAATATTTTTGTACAAATATGTCCTTTCCCACTCCCATATAGAACAGATTCCCAACAATATGTGGTAGATAGACTCCATCCCTGGCCAAGAGCCCATTTTTTCTATTAAGCCATGGTCCTCAAATCCAAATGTCATTCTCAGACACCATCTTCATAAACAGCTGTCCTCTTTCCAAATGTACATTTCTTGTCTCAAGACCATGGCTTCAATTGTCAATAGTGATTAAAACACCACCTCTTCTCCTAAAGACTTCTCTTTCTTTCTTAAGACATTGCTTTCTTTAAAACTATTTCCAAATTCCTTCTGACAACAAAATTTGTGCCCACTTACGTTGCCAGATGTAAATAGTAGTCATCTTTTTTTTAACAAATATTGAGAGGCTATCATATCCTCAATATATGCTAGAAGAAGCAGCTCCTTTCTGTATCTGCTCAATAAATAATTGCCTCAAGACTCCTCAGAAGGGAATCAGCAATCACCCCTATTTGACTCTGACTTTTACTGGATGATCTCTTAGAAGACAAACAATATCTTCTTTGTCTTTATGTAGAACTCCCTTCTCTTTGGGAATAATCTTTTACTTAGCTCCAGTTGTTCATTAGTTCTTCTTCCCTTTCTCTTCGGTATTATATTCTCCCATCCATTCTTGAACTTTTCATTCCACATTCTTCCTTCTTGTTTTCACAGGAAAGCCTTTCTTGAATATTTTCCCTCAGGCAACATTTCATTCTCATTCTCATTCCCATTGCTGAATGGAGAGGTGTTCTTCCAGAACCTTTATTTTCTCCTCCAAGAGGAAAACAGTTGGTATTTTGATAATAGATAAAAATTAGTTGGCAGTGACAAAAAATACCTTGAGTATTCTACTCAGTTCAAAGCGAATCTCTCCAAGTTCATGTTGTACAAAGGTAGACTATTCAGGCTATTTTTGCTAATTTGTTATTCTTGCGAAGTTTTCTTGCTGCTGTTTCTGTTAATCGTACTGGTAGCCAACTCTCCTAGAGAACTTTATTCACCTCATTAATACTTTCTCACCTCGTAAGTATGTTATCATCACAATAGCACCTTGAAAAAGCAGAGAAACTACATTTTGCTAAAAAGATACCATAAACCATGAAGTAAGATCAATACTAAACATATATGCACCAAATGGCATAGCATTCAAATTCTTAAAGGAAAAGTAGTTAGCCACAGGAGAAAATGAACAGAAAAAGTAATACTAGTGGGGGACCTCAACTTTTTCTTCTCAGAACTAGATAAATCTAAACAAAAAATAAGTAAGGGAGATTTTAAGGATAAGTAGATGTTAAGATAGATGGAATTTTTTAAAAAGCTAGATATGATAGACCTCTGGGGAAAATTGAATAGGAAAAGAAAAAAACATGCCTTTTTCTCAGCAGCATGGCACCTACACAAAAATTGACCATGTATTAGGGCATAAAAATCTCAAAACCGAATTCAGAAAAGCAGAAATATTAGATGTGTTCTTTTCAGATCATAATGAAATAAAAATTACTTTCAATAAAGGGCCTTGGAAAGATAGGTTAAAAACTAGTTGGAAACTAAATAATTTTATTCTAAAGAATGAGTAGGTCAAAGAACAAATCACAGAAACAATAAATAATGTCATTAAGAGAATGACAAAAATGAGACAACATATCAAATTCATGGGATATAGTCAAAGAACAACTTAGGGCGAAACTTATATTTCTAAATGCTTACATCAATAAAGTAGAGAAAGAACATAATAATGAATTGGGCATTAAAAAGAAAAACAATAAATTTAAAATCTCCAGTTAAACACCAAACTGTAAATCCTGAAAATCAAGGGAAAGATTAATGAAATTGAAAGCAAGAAAACTATGGGACTAATAAAACTTGAATCTGGTTTTATGAGAAAAAAACAATAAAATAGATAAACTGTTGGTTAAATTGATTTTTAAAAAGAAAGAAACCAAGTTACCAGAATTAAAGATTAAAAGGGTGAAATCACCACCAGTGAAGATTAATTTAAAGCAATTATTAAAAGCTATTTTGCCCAAATTATGTACCAAGAAAATGTATAATCTAAGCGAAATGGATAAATATTGATAAAAATATAAGTTGCCCAGATTAACAGAAGAGGAAATAGAATATTTTAATAGCTCTATAAATAACTTAAATATCTAGAAAAAGAAATTGAACAAACCATCAATGAGGTCTCTAAGAAAACATTCCCTAGGACCAAATGAATTCACAAGTGAACTCTACCAAACATTTAAAAGAACAATTAATTCCAATAATATATAAACTACATAAACTACTTGGAAAAATAGACAAAGAATATGTTGTAACAATTTTCTTTTGCAACAAATTCCTTTTATGGGCTGATACCTAAATGAGGCAGAGCAAAAACCAAAAACCTAGAAAGAAAACTATAGATCAATTTCCCTAATGAATATTGATGCAAAAATTTTAAATATAATACTAGCAAGGCAATTATAGCAATGTGCCACAAAGATCATACACTGTGACCAGGTGGGAATTATATCAGGAAGTCGGGACTGGTTCAATGATGTCAGCATAATTCACCACATCAATAACCCAAACAAATCATATGATTATCTCAATAGATGTATAAAAATCTTTTGACAAAATTCAATTCATTCTTATTAAAAACACTAGAAAATATAGGAATAAATGGGGCTTTCCTTAAAATAAGATGTATCTATCTAAAACCATCAACAAGCATTATCTATAATGGGAATAAATTAGAAGGTTTACTAATCCCAGTCTAATGTCTTTCCTTTTCCTGGCCTCATTAAAGGGGCCACAGTCTAGCTACCTCTTAAACAGTCCTCTTCAATGAATGGGCGTTGCCTCACCCTAAATGAGTACCTGCAAATACATTGTCCTAAAGGGGCCAAGGTCTCGCAGTGCATCCTGGGCAATCTCTAGTCATCCTGATGAGTATCTGGTCGCTGGATTCAGATGGCTCTGGAGGAAAGTGAGGCTGGTGACCTGCATAGTCCTCCCTCACTCAAATCAAAGTCAAGTGCAAGTCATGTCATTGTTTCTCTGATGGCATGGTCTTCTTAGGCAACAAAGGATGAACACACAAGGGGTGAAGCAAGGAGGTCCATTATCCCTGCTATTATTCAATATTGTGCTAGAAATGCTAGTTGTAACAAGCTGGAAAAAAGTTGAACGAATTAGAATAGGCAAGGAAGAAATAAATGTATCACTCTTTGCAGATGATAAGCATACTTAAAGAATCCTAGAGAATCAAGTAAAAAACTTGTTGAAGGTAACAATTTCAACAATGTTGCAAGATATAATATAAACCCACATACATCATCAGTATTTTTATATATTACCAAAGAGGTCCAGCAACAAGAAATAGAAAGAAAAATTTCATTTAAAGTAACATTAGACAATATAAAATATTGTCGAGAGTCTACCTGTAAAGACATCCCCAGAAACTATAGGAATACAATTTCAAAACATTTTTCACATAAATAAAGTCAAATCTAAACAACTGGAGAAATACTAATTTCTCATGGGTGACCTGAACCAATACAATAAAAATGACAACTCTACCTAAATTAATGTACTTATTCAGTATCATACAAATCAAGCTACAAAAGAAAATATTTTATGGAGCCAGAGAAAAATGTAACAAAATTCAACTGGCATAACAAAGAATCAAGAATATCAAGGAAATCAATGAAAAAAAATGTTAAAGAAAGTAACTAGCAGTACCAGATCTCAAACTGCATTACAAAGCACTAATCACTGAAACAATCTGGTACTGGTTAAGAAACAGAGTGATAGATTAGTGAAATAGATTAGGCACACAAGACATAGTAGTAAATGACCATAGTAACTTAGTGTTTGATAAACCCAGAGATGCAAACTTTTGGGACAAGCACACGCTATTTGACAAAAACTGCTAGGAAAACTAGAAAACATTTTGGCAGAAACTAGGTATAAACCAATGTCTCACACCATATATCAAGATAAGGTCAAAATGAGTACATGATTTAGACATAAAAGGGTGATACCATAAGTGAATTAAGGAAGTATAGAATAGTTTTCCTGTCAGAACTATATTGATAAGGGAAGAATTTTGAATAACTAAGAGATGGAGAACATTACAGGATATAAAATGGATAATTTTGATTACATTAAATCAAAACATTTTTTTCATTAACAAAACCAGTGCAATCAAGATTAGAAAGAAAGGAGAAAACTAGGGGCAAGGTTTTAAAGCAAGTTTCTCTGATAAAGGCCTCATTTCTCAAATACATAGAGAACTGAGTCAAATTGATAAGAATACAAGTTATTTCCCAATTGATAAATGGCCAAAGGAGATGAACAGGCATTTTTCAGACAAAGAAATCAGTCATTAGGAAAAAATGCTCTAGTCACTATTGATTAGAGAAATGCAAATTAAAACAACTCTGAGGTACCACTTCATACCTAATTAGATTGGCTAATATAGCAAAAAAAATGACAAATGTTTGAAGGTGTATGGAAAAATTGGGACACTAATGAACTGCTGGTGGAATTATGACCAAGAGTCTATAAAACTGTGGACACCCTTTGACCCAGCAATACCACTACTGGGTTTGTATCACAAAGATAATTTTTTTTAAAAAAGGAAAAGGACCTATCCATACAAAAATTATTTATACCAGCTTTTTTTGTACTGGCAAAGAGTTGGAAACTGAGGAGAAGCATATCAATTGAGATATGGCTGAACAAGTTGCAGTGTATGATTGTAATGGAATACTATCATGCTATAAAAAATGATATGCAGGATGCTTTCACAAAAACCTGGAAAGACTGATGTGAACTGATACAAAATCAATTGGAACCAGAAGAATACTATATACAGTAACTAATATTTTATGATGCCAAATCACTTGTGTGTGGAAAGTAGCAAGGCCACACATCTGGTTATTCGAAACCACCAAATAATTCTTGGACATATTTAAGACTCAGGAAGGCATTATATTACTGATCTTGTGAGGTAATTTTAGTGGAGACAAATTCTTGTAAGTAATTTGGAGAGAGAGCTAACTTTTGTGTGCTTTGAGTCAGTGGGAATTTGGGAGCAGATCTGAGTATAGAGAGGGGTTCATTATAGTAAGGAGTGAAAATAACAGAAAACAACAAGTAATTAACAAAAACACAAATACATAAAACTAAAAACATTAATGTAAATAGCAACAAGCAGGATAAATATAATCAGTTTAAGATCCACTTTGTCAATAAAATAGCCCCAGAGAGCAGAATGAGGGGCAATGACTAGAAGTTGCCAGAAAGCAACTTAACAATGTAGAAAGTCCTTTCCTCTCCTCTCTGCAAAGTTCAAGTGACTAGACCTACCCACAGTCATACCCCAAGTTCTGGATCTGATCAAACTCCCAACCCCATGAGGGAGGTAGATGGTGGCAGCTAGGTAGAAAAGTGGCAGCAGCGCTGGACTTCCTGGAATTGAAAAGACCTGAGTTTGAATCCTGCCTAAGGCATTAGCTGTATGACCCTAGAAAAATCACCCACTCTCTATAAACTTCTGGGTCCTCATCAGTAAAATAGGGCTGATAATCATATCTACTCCCCAGGAGTATGAATATTTGTGAGGGTTCTTATGCTAGGTAAAGTGCTTTTAGTGCAGATGCAAACTATTGAAAGCTTGAGGCAGCTAGATGGCTCAGTGGATAGAGCACTTGGTCTCAAATCAGGAAGCTGTTGTGGTTCTGTCATTTCAGGCATATCCAACTCTTCATGAAGCCACTGGGGTTTTCTTGGCAAAGATGTTTTGCCATTTCCTTCTCCAACTCATTTTACAGATGAGGAACTGAGGCAAACATGGTTAAGTGAGTTGTCCAGGATCACATAGTTAGGAAATGTCTGAGGCTAGATTTGATCTCATGAAGATGAGTCTTCTTCACTGTGCTGCCTGGCTGCCCTAGAGTCAAGAAGAGCTGCGTTCAAATTTGACTTTAGACATTTGCCAGCTGTGTGACCCTGGGAAAGTGTCTTAATCTCTGTTTGCTTTAATTCATTGAAGAATGAAATGTGAAGCCACTACAGTATCTTTTCCAAGAAAACCTCATAAACAGTATTGTTGTGTTATGGTCTATGGAGTCATGAAGAGTTGAACATGTGTGAATAGCAAAACTACTGGAGCGCATCACTGCGCTAAGACTTTTGGGATGAGCTGTATAAATGTTATCAATTGTAACTTCGTGGAGACTACAAGCCACTCACAAATTTTCCATTCAGATACATGGATTCTGACTATGACAAAGGGGATAGTGTCAGAAAAAAAAAAAAAACCCTGGGAAGACTTATTTGAACTGATACAAATTGAAATGAGTAGAACCAGAAGAACATTGTATGTAGTAATAACAATATTATAAGGATAATCAACTATTAGAAGCTTAGTTACTCTGATTGATATCATGATCTCAAGATGAAAAATTCTCTTTACTTCCAGAGAGAAAACAGATGAATTCTGGGTACAGAGTGAAACATATTTTTCTTGCTTTTTCCCCCCAACATGGATAATGTGGAAATATGCTTTACTTGACTTCATATGTATAATGGGTATCATGTTAATTGCCTTCTCAGTGGGTAGGGAGTCAGGAGGAAGGGAGATAATTTGGAACCAAAAGTAAAATGTTTTAAATTAAAAATTTTTAAAGTGTAATTTGAACTAGATCTTGAAGAAAACCAGGGAAGCCAAGAAGTAAGGTGAGGAGAGTTATATTCTATCCACTGCACCATCTAGCTGCCCACACCATACTCAGATTTATTTCTGACCTTGTACTGACTCAATGTATCCAAAAGTTAGCATTCTGTCTATGCTAGTCACCATACCTAAGAACTGGTTTCCACCAAAACATTTCTGAAGACTAGTTATATGAGAATGTCCTTCTTAGTTCTAAAGATGACTGCGGTATCACTGGTGGTTTTCAATAACTCTATGCCTTTGCTACCTCCCAAAAAAAACTGTTGCCCTTTTGTTGACATTTACCAATTGTCGGAAAATATTATCTCCATTTTCCAAAAGACAAAATAAAATTTCCAAGAATTGAAGTGATTTGCCCACAGTCGTCTTTGGCAAAATCCTGAGCCCTGAATCCAGATCTTTTGATCTCCAGTCTTCTACTCTTCCTACCACACACTAGCCCAGAGAGGTTACATGACTTGTCCATTGTGGAAAAGCTAAGAAGGATCAAATTAAAGGTCCATATTCAGGTTTTCTAATAGACATCAAGCTCTTTGAGAGCAAAAATAATATCACTTCCCCATAATTGCATTCTCACTTTCTAAGAGCCCATATGGTATAACACAGAATGTACAATCCTTGAAGGCAGGGGCTATATCACTTGTGCCTATGAATGAATGAATGAATGAATGAATGAATGAATAAGTGAAAAAGCATTTATTAAACACTATGTTCTAAGCACTGGGCTAAACTCTAGGGATACAAACAGAAAAGTAAGATATCTGCTGCTCTAATGGAACATCCATTCTAATGGGGGAGATAATATATACATACATACATACATAATATATTATATATATAATATATATGTATATATATATATATAGAGAGAAAGACAGAGAGAGAGAGAGAGAGAGAGAGAGAGAGAGAGAGAGAGAGAGAGAGAGAGAGAGAGAGAGAGAGAGGCTTTAGCTACAAATGGAAAGGTCCCAGAGTGGTTGGGGGATAATGGCAAAGCAGATGGTAGTGCATATTCTTCGATTTCATTTATACTGATAATCACATCCAGTTCTGATGTTGAACTATTTGATAGTTTCAAGGAATTTGGCAGCAAAGATGTATTTTTCTGGTTCTTCAGGAGCTGTGACTGCTGAGGAGATAGAACCTCTGGTGCCTTCAGAAGCAGTTGTCAAACGATAGCTTTAGCTGAGTTACACTGAGGATAATGGCCGCAAGGGCTAGGCTGGAAGCAAGACCAGTGGTCTGGGGAGCAGGAGAGCTACCTTGACCCAGGTAGCTTGATCTTATCTGCCCAATGTTGGTAGATGATGGTGGTGATTTCAGTGAAAGTAGGCCCATTCTCCACAATGATTGCACTTTTCAATGCTGGTAGGGAAGTTTGGGCTACAAACAGGGCCATTGATCATGGGCACCTGTGCTATCCCCAAAACTCTTGAGTTCAAGGTCCTTTGAGCCTGTAGTTATTTGCAAAATGATCTTTTCATTGAGCAGGAGTTTCCTTCTCTCATGGGATTGATGTGAGGTTCAAATAAGATAATACTTATATGTTTTTAATTCTTAAATAGGAACTAAGCAGTAAATTCCCATAACTCTCCCATATTTACCTCCAAATAATCAAAAAAGAATACCCCAAAACAAATCCTGGAAGAGCAGAGCCATCAAAAAGATGGAGTAAAACAATCTTGTAGTCCAGGAGACTTGGAAAATCAGCAGAAAAGTTCTGTCTCCTTTGAGTAAAATCCATCCAGGAAAGATAGCATCCCAGCAAGCCAACAATAAGTTGCATCTCAGCAAACCAGTAGGAGATTCTAAGCTCCAGTACAGTGGAGCAAGTAGACACCAACACCAGGACACCCCATGTGCCTCAGCATAACCAGGGGAATGGTCAGACTCCAGTTCTGACAACCATCACATGCTTTAACATAGTCCTGGGGAAACACAGAAACACCCAACAGCCTCAGCACATGCCAGCACCACTAGGATCCCAGCTCAGTACAAAGGAAGCAGCCAAACCCTTGTGACCTCCAGCAGTGCCAGCCACCCCCTCAGTGCAGTACCAGACACAAGCCTCGGGACAATATGAGTGCACCACCAGGTAAACAGACAGGGTCTGCAGCCCCTGCCACAAGAAGCCTAAGACAGTGCCCCTTGCCTCCCCAGGAGCAGAGTTCAAATTTAAGAAAAAGGCAAAAAAAGATGAACAAAAAAAACAACAAAAAAGAATCTGACCAAAGAAAGTTATTATGGTCTCAGGGAAGAACAAGATAAAAGCTCAGAAGAGAAGACAACAATGTTAAAACACCTATGGTCAAAACCCCAAAGAAAAACGGGAAGTGGTCTCAAGCCCAGAAAGAATTCATGGAAAATAGAAGGGGTGTTATAGAAAAAGGAAGATTGGGAGAAGGGGTAATCAGAATGCATGATGTCTTGGGGTGGGGGGAAGGGAGAGATAGGAAGGAAATTTGGAACTCAAAATCTTGTGGAAATGAATGTTGAAAACTAAAAATATATTTTAAAAAAAGAAATGACAAAAAGGATAAACTTGGAGACATATGTAAAACTTGCAGGAAAGGATCAGAGTAACCTGAACAGAACTAGGAGAATAATTTCTAAAATAGCTACAATGATGTGAAGAAACCCAACTTTTTATGATTTAAGAACTTCGATCACTGCAGTGACCAATCACAACTCCATAGGACTGATTGATGAGGTTTGTTTCTCATCTCTCGGTAAAGAGATGATGGACTAAGATATATATTTTCACTCACAATTATTAAATGTATTTGTTTTGTTTGTTAAAAAAAAAAGAATTCATGGAAGACCTTAAAAAGAAGCTTAAAATAACATAAGACAGGTAGAAGAAAAATTGGAAAAAGAAATGAGAATGATGAGAGAATTATGGAAAAAAAGAGGCAATAGCTTGTAAAAAGAAAACAACTGCTTAAAAAGTAGAATTGGACAAATGGAAAAAAAGATACAAAAATTCACTGAAGAAAATAAGTCCTTAAAAAGTACAATTGGCCAAATGGAAAAGAAAATACAAAAGCTAACAGAAAAACAAATCCTTAAAAGTTAGAATTAGGCAAGTGGACACTAATGACTCTATGAGATATCAAGAATCAATCATAAAATTCAAAAGAATAAAAAAATAGAAGAAAATGTAAAATACCTCATTGGAAAAACAACTGACCTGGAAAACAGATCCAGGAGAGACAATGTCAGAATCATCAAACTACCTGAAAGTCATAATCAAAAGCTAGAAAGCATCTTTTGAGAAATTATCAAGAAAAGCTGTCCTTTCCAAGGAAAGTTGTTGTAATATGCATTTCTCTAATCAGTAGTACTTTAGAGCATATTTTTCTTGTAACTATAAATAGTTTTAATTTCTTCATCTGAGAACTACCTGTTCATATCCTTTGATTATTTATCATTTGGAGAATGATTTGTATTCTTATAAATTTGGCTCGGTTCTCTATATATTTGAGAAGTGAGGCTTTATCAAAGAAATTTACTGTAAAACCTTCTCCCCATCCCCCAGTTTTCTGCTTCCCTTCTAATCTTGATTTCATTGTTTTTCTTTGTGCAAAAAGTTTTTTAAATTTAATGTAATCCAAATGATCCATTTTATATCCTATAATGCTCTCTGTCTCTTGTTGGTCATAAATTCTTTCCTTATCCATGTATCTGATATGTAAACTATTCCATGCCCCCCTAATTTGTTTATGGTATTACCCTCTATCAATCATGTACTCTTTTTGACCTTATTGGTATGTAGTGTAAACTGTTGCTTTGTACCTAGTTTCTGTCAAAGTGCTTTCTAGTTTTCCCAATAGCTTTTGTCAAATAGTGAGTTCTTGTACCAAAAGCTTGGATCTTTGGGTTTATTAAACATTAGATTACTATTGTCTCACCTCTTTTATTGATACACCAGGATGTAAAGATTTTTTCAAACCTTCACTTATACATATATATATATATATATATATTTGTGTGTGTATATATATATATAATATATAAATATATATATAAATTTCAAAAGTTGACATTCAATATAAATGTGAGCTATTGTTTCTCTTTTCCCAGTAGAAAACTCAGGACATTTTTTCCCAATTAGATGAGCCCCACTCTCCTGTTTAGCCCAGGGCCTGATATATAATTGGTGCTTAATAAATACTTTTTGAATTAGTATTGACTGAAGGGCTGGCATTGGAGTCAAGAATTTGAGTTCAAAATCTTCCTCTGACATATACTAATTGTGTAACCCTAGTCAAGTCACTTAACCTCTTTATTTTCCATGCAACTAAAAGTTATAGATGTGCTGAATCTGCATGAGTGAAAAGGATTTCCACACTCTATCACATCCAATGAAATCCTAAGTCCATCCCCCCAAAAGAATCCCCAGCTCTTTATACTGTGCACATTTAATGTACATTTAATAAATATTTGCCTAATTTAATTGAATTAAATTTAAATAAATTGAGTTCTGGTTCTAAGTTCAACATTCTTTCTGTAACACTGAAAAGAGCATCACACATCATTTATTGGGTAGAGGCACCTCAGAGAGTATTTCTGAATATCACTTGGATTACTAGTATTTCTCCTTCCTCAGATACCTAGGCACCCTTCTTTCTTGAGCTTTGCTTATTGTCTGACAAATGGATCATGTCAAAATTCAGGGTGTTTTTTTTAAAGGATACTTGGACTGTGCTGAACTTCAGATGTATCCATAATTCTGTCTGTGCTGCACTGGGACACCTTTTAAGCCAACATATTTATACCCAGAGAGGTGACCCTGGAAGGAAAGTCAACAGATTCCTTGACAAAGGGTGAGTGGGAAACCCTGATGGTAGCAGCATTCAAAAGCAAGCTTTTAGATCCCTTTTACTTTGTTACTATGCTGCTTTGCAGATGCTGAATTAGAGCCCATTTAAACCATTCAAGCATATAATCAAATTTCAGTAATGAGTTATTAATTAAGCAGGGGCAACCAATTCTCTGCTAACTGCCTCATAAACAATCGACAGGAGATTTGTGAATTTTGACTTCCTGACACTATTAAACAAATCAATATTAGGTTTCAGACACAGCAATTCAGACAGTTTTCTCTGTTATTTGGCAATCATCTGCTTGGAATACTAATGACAGAATTAAGAGCTGTAGATTCTGCATGTGTTCCATCAAAAAGATCCTTATCTGTGGGGAATTGGGGCCTGATTTGCATGGAAGAAGACTTTGCTTTGGTAGGTACAATTTTTCTCAATATGTCACTCATTAGTATTTATAAACTACTGAGCACTGAAGCCTTCAACTGCTATTCGTAATGAACAGTCATATCCCTGTCGGAGATACTTCTGAACAAAGCAATTCATTTATTTATATATTTTGGCAGAATGGTTAATTTATAGCTAACCTAACCTGTGGAAAACTTCAGTCTAAGGATACAGCCAAGCCTTTGTTTTTAGGCAGACACCAACCAGCTTGCACAAATTTGGGGATAACTAACTGATGGAATGATTAAATCTAGCTCATACCTCACTCTTAAAATTTACTATCAAATGGTCTCCTAAATCACTGTGCTCTCGCTCTCTCTCTCTCTCTCTCTCCCCAAGATAATCACATTAGTTCACAGATATGGAATGACCCCAAGGAGAGGTGAACTTCACCCGAGTCCAATCTGGATATATCAAGAAGATCTCATATTTACCCAAGATTTCTTCAAATTCCTTGCGGTCAATACACCTCTTGAATTTAGATATGGGGAGAAAGTATTGAGTTGGGTCCAAAATCACTTTCTTCTAAATGATACTTTGATTTGTACTTAGATGTAGCAAGGTAAGAATTGAAAAGCAAAGATTTTAAAAACATAAATGAAAATGTTCATAGAGTCAAAGAATTGGCAAAAAACACCAACAAAGACAATAAGATATAGGCTTCTTGAGGGTAGGAAATATTTCAGTTTTTGTTTTAGTTTCCCCATCATCTATCACAGTGTTTGCCACATAGTAGGTACTTAATAAATATTCAAATTGAATTGACTTCAATTGAATCAAATCTTAGAGATCACTGTATCCTTCCTCCAGTCAGCTGCCAAATTGATCTTCCTAAAGTGAGTTTGACCATGTCACATCTCTTCACTGCCCCACCCACACCCAACCAACTCTAGTAACTCCCTCTTGTCTCGAATATCAAATATAAATTCCTATTTGGATTTTAAAGCTCTCCACCAACTTGCACCTACAGATCTTGTTTCAGTCTTCTTACTCTGCCCCATATTTAGTGAACCAGTGACACTGGCCCTCATGCTCATTGCTGCCCTATGAACTCAATTTCCCAACTCTCTGAATTTTTATTGGCTGTCTGTCATGACTGAAACTCTCTCCTTTCTTATTTCCATCTCCTAATTTCCCTGCTTTCTAAGCTCCTTGAGAGCAAAGACTGTATTTTTTTCCTTTCTTTGGTATCATTAATGCTTAACACAATGCCTGACCCCTATTAGGTACTTAATAAATGCTTGTCAACTTACTGATTTTAAAGATGAAAATGAAACCTAAGAAAGGGAAGTTACTCACAGAGCTGGTTAGCGCAAGAATTAGGAATAGAACCCATCTTTTGGTGCCTAGAGCAGTACTTTGTTGTTCTAATATAAATATTTTATACCCCAGATAATGTCAAAATTGGGTTGGGTTCTTTTTTTTATCAGTCTTGGCTCTTCCTGTAAACTACAAGTGTTCTCCACCGTTCATCCATCAACAGTACTGTGGCACTATTGGATTGATCTGGAATAAGTGTAGGTTTGCTCTGTTTTATTTAAAGAGAAATAACTATGAAAAAATCAGGGAAAAAATCCAAACTTTGAAGAGGGATAAATCAGGATGTAATTGTTGATATTAGAAAAGGAGCATTCATTTTTTTTCCAAAAATATTCACAGTGTGTTCTCAGTGAACTCTACTTTAATTGAGATTTAACATATGGGAATTCAATTGAACATTACTTTTCAAGAACACATATTGTGCATGTGATACACAAGTATCTTCTAGATTGAATGTGAACAAACATCTTAGTCTAGTCCATTGTTGTATTAAAACCCTATTTGATCTTTTCATAATACGAGATTTTAGTTTCCTAAAACCAAATATTAAAAAAGAATTCTAATAAACACATATAAATAGGTTTTGATGTTTGGGATCAATCAGACTAGTTGACAGAGAAAATTGTCCTCTGTCACACAAGCCAGTTTTTCCTACACAGGAATACTAACAGTTGTGGGGAGCTGTCCAAATCTGAAGCTCATTCAAAGATCAAGAAGAGGATAAGTAAAGAGAAGAGTGGAAAGATTTATATGAACTGATGCAAGGTGAAATAAACAGAGTAAAATATATATACACAATGATTAATGAAAATAGAAAAACAGAACAATTAAAAATGAATGTTGCAAACTTACAAAGAACAAACTCTACCACAAAGATATGTAAGATACACCTCACTCCATTCCTTAGCAGATAAGGAAGTTCACAAGTGTGGAAACAGTATATGTCATTAGGTTGCTTTTTTTTTTCAATATATTGATTGGTTTTGTTGATTTTTCTCTTCTCATTTTTCTTTTTTTATTAAAAAAATCTTCATTATAATGGGGGATAACTCTCTGGGCTGGCACAGAGGGAAGGGTACAGGGGGAAATTTAGGCTACAAAAAGGTAAGAGATATCAACAAAATTTTATTTAACAAAACCAAATATCAAGGGGTGAAAGTAAGGGGATAGAGGGAGGGCAAGGTTAGCTGCAAATGTTAGGCTTAAAAGATAGTGACTCTATCAAGCACAGAAAATTTGGAAATAGGTCCTTTTATTAATTCAGGGTCATTGGAATACTCTGATTCTTGGACTCTTGTCTGATGTTAGATATTATGAGTACCTATGGTATTGACACTTTTTTCCTGAACCTTAAATACAACTCTTGTTTCTGCCTCCCTCACCTACTTCCACATTTGTGACCTGGTGAAAACTAAATCCTTAGTCTTTGGCATCCCTCTTCATATTTCTGGTTTTTTACACATGGCACCATTGTTTTTTCACCCAGTCCCACACAGAATGTGCCACCCCTTAAAGAAATCCTGGCCACAGTCCCTGCCTTATCCTTCCCAACTCTCTGTACTAGGAATAGTACAATGATTTTATATATATATATATATATATACACACACACACATATATACACACATATATATACACACATATATATACACATATATATACACACATACATATGTATATACATATATATACACATATATATATACACACACATACATATATATACACACACATATATATATATATATATATATATATAGATCTTAAATTCCTTTCTCTTGGTTATCATTATGATCCCAAATTGGGTTTCAAATACAAACACATTTTAAAATTTTAATTTTTAACAATTGCACTTTCTTCAGTTATAATTCTCCTGGACATTTGTACTTAAAAAAAAGAGGCAAGTGACTTAGATGACATTAAAGGAATAAAGCCAATAAGAAGCATACTTCCCTAAATCCACATAAATTTATTTTCAAGGATAAATCATTTTTTAAATTACATTTTTTAAAAAATGTATTAATCCGATCCTGATCAAATTTTGAACACTAAACAAATCTGCTATTACCAGCTACATAATAATAATAATAATAGCTAATCTATTTTTAGTAATTTAAGGTATGCAAAATACTTTGCATTTCACAGAGTAGGAAAGTGAGGTTCATTGAGATCAAGTGATTTGCCTATAGTTGCATGGCTAATAAGTAATTCAGGTGGGATTTGAACTCTGGTCTCTCTTGATGCCAAGTCATTCACGTCAGGGGAGACATTTAATGAAAAGTACTGATAATCCATGTTATCTTAGGCAAGTCATTTCTTTTAGGCTTCAGTTCCCTCAAATCTGAAATGAGGGTTTTGAACTGGATGACCCCCCAAGATCATTACCAACTCTCAATCCACAATGCTAAGTGCAGACATGCCTTGAGTATAAGCTGGGCATGCCACCCACCCTGGAGGAGAAGCATTGTCACTGACCTTTCTCCCTCCTCTTCCCTTCCTTTCAGGTCCCAGTGGTAATGTTTATCCCAAGTCAGGATTAGGTTCCTAATAGCAGTCATAGTTTGGAGACCTTTCTTTTTATACTGTGCATTCTTAAAAACAATTATGCTGAACTGAACTATTTTCATATTTCTCAAAATTTAAGAGTTTTAGTTCCACTGTAGAATGTCAGATTTGGAAAAGATCTTAGAAACTAGAGTTCAATCTTACTTTTTTTACCCATTAAAGAATGAAATTCTTATTAGGTCAAAATCAAGAACTTATCAGCTGCACTTCTGACATGGAGAGGTCCAGAAGATATCTAGATTGTCAAAATTCTCCATCAGTATCGTGTCATGCTTCCAGACCAATATGATGATTTCCTCATTTCCTAATTTTTCCTTGTGCTTCAATAATGCACAATGTATTCACATGAAAATATCCCTTCTTTTTCTGCTTCCACTTTACTTTTCTTCCCCAATTTGACTCCTAGATTTTTCTCACAAAAAATATATCTGCTTCTTTGATATACAATGCTCTCTCCACAGTTCCTTATATAGTCTCCACAGTTCCTTTTAAACAAAGATATCAGTTTTCAGAAACATTTCTAGTCATAAGGTCTATTAGGCATAGAATAGGGGAGATTCAGTTTAGTTTGAATGGAGCCTCAAAGCAAATTGAATTCTGAGCCAAAAGCTAAAATAAATCACACACAAAAAAATGTTCTTAGTCGTTGTGGATAAGAGAAATGCAAATCAAAATAACTCTGAGGTACCATATCACACCTATCAGATTGCCAACACAACAAAACAAGAAAATCATAAATATTGGAGAACATATGGGAAAATTGGAACCCTAATGCATTGTTGGTGGAGTCGTCAACTGATCCAACCATTCTGGAGCAGAATTTAGAACTATGCCCAAAGGGCTATAAAACTGTGCATACCACTTCTAAGTCTGTATCCCAAAGAGATCATAAAAATGGGGAGAAGACCCACATGTGCAAAAATATTGATAGCATCTTTTTGTGGTGTCAAAGAATTCGAAATTGAGGGGATGCCCATCAATTGGGGAATGGCTGAACAAGTTATGGTATATGATTGTAATGGAATACAATTGTTCCAAAGGAATGATGAGCAAGCAGAATTCAGAAAAACCTGGACAGACTTTACATGAACTGATGCTGAGTGAAGTGAGCAGAACCAGAGCATTGTACACAGTAACAGCAACAATGACTGACTTTGATAGATTTATCTCTTCTCAGTAATGCAAGGATCCAAGACAGCTCCAAAGAACTCAGGATGAAAAATGCTGTCCACATACAGTAGAAAAAATAAAGCAACTATGAAGTCTAAAAATGCAGATCCAAGCATAGTATTTGCTCTCTCTTTCTTTTTATGTTTGTCTCTTCTTTCTTGTGGTTTCTCCCATTGGTTCTAATTCTTCTTTACAACATGACTAATGTGAAAACATGCTTAATATGAATGTATATGTAGAGCCTATATATCAGATTGGGGTGGAGGGAGGGGAGGGAAAGGGAGAAAATTTGGAATGTAAAATCTTATGGAAATGAATGTTGAAAACTAAAAATAAATTCAATAATCAAATAAAAATAAACCACCTAATTTGTTGATTCTAAAATTGAATTTCATTTTTTCTCCTTAACTACAAAATTAAGTTTTTTTTTCTCAAATTAATTAATGAGCACATCCATGCTGGAATTATACCTCTATATTTTCATAAACTGTTAAATCAGCACTAAATCATCACTTCTCCAAAACTCAGTTTCCCCATCTATAAAATGGGGACAATAATACCTGCCCTTTCTACTTCACAAAGTTGTGGAGAAAATAAAATTAAATAAATATTGAAAGATGTTTTGTAACTATAAAAGACCTCAACGGGGCAAGTCACTAGTATTACTCTCCTTCTAAATGGAGCTAAACCACCCAGAATAAGTTACAGTGGTAGAGAAACAGCCAGAGACAGTGACCCAGGAAAACCTGGGGATAGGGATCCTTGCTTCCTCTCTGCCCCTCCCCCCCCTTTACTGACTCAATGCAAGGAAAGGTCCCAGGCAACAGTCTGAGGATGCAAAGTGTACTCTGTTGCTTGGGGAATGCTGAAACAACAGGGGACACTGTGGAATCCCCAGGCTGTTGCTTTGTTCTCCCTCATCATCTTATTAGTGATTAGGTTGGGGGATGGGGGTAGGGAATAGACCGACTTCCAGCTGAGGCTCCAAGCCTCCCCAAATAGGGCAACTCCATCAAATGTCCCAGGGTGGTTATAACCCTGGTCAGAAGTGAATGGAAAGAAACACCCAACAAAGCAGCCGCAGCAGCAGCAACACTTTAATATAGGCCACAATTGACCTGAGCAGCTACTTTCCTAAGGCAGAAAAGGATGAAGGAGAAATTGTAAAGCCCAGAAAGGATTAAGCCTGGGGAGAAATGATAGCATCTGCAGTGACATTAGCTCATTTTAAAATTAGGCCTGTGAATCCTCCAGCTTCAAGGCAAACGCTCACTGCCAAACCAGGTCAGGTAACACTTCTTTCCAGAAGAAAATGTTTAGAAACTTGGCTGGCTATATCTGGAAGGTTTTCATGGCTCTCTACGGTAACTGGGAGAACCCCTGACCCGATTCAGGTTTCAAATTGACCTAGATCTACCTTTGGGACACCTTGATGCTCCCTAGAGAAAACTTGATTTTGGCGAAATATTTCATGAGATTATAGGTTTTTTAGAACTGGAAGGATCCTTAAGCACTTTTATTTTATAATTAGGGAAACTGAGACCAGTGGACAAAAAAATGACTTGTTCAAGGTCTTACAGCAAGTCAGTAGCACCAGCTGGACTCAGATGCAGATCACTGGACTCCCAGGAGATGGATCTTTTCATGTAATTTTAAGAACCGTTAGCATTTTTATGGGTTTTTTCTTATTTCCAGAAACGGGGAGTCTCTGTGTGAGGTTTATTCATTGCTCTAGTGTCCCTTTGAAGTAAATAAATAGAGTGGAGGGAAATTAAGTCAAAGGTGCTCTATGAGGGTAGGACAGAGGACACCAGGAGGTTTGGGGAGGGAGGGCTCTCCTCTTCCCTTGGTTCTCTGGCTGTAGCCATAACGGGGGAGTCATAGGCAGAATGACAAAGAGAGCAGTAAAACACCACAAGCCTCCATTCATTGTTCAAATGCCTTCGTGATTTAAAGTGAATGCTGGTCAGAGCCAGGGTTCAAGTGTAGGGCATGACTGACCTTTGGGACATCACTATTCTCCTTTGAACTACAGCCCATTGTTGCATTCCTGACCACAGCTCCCTCCTCCCCCTTCAGGAGGCATTTCTGCGGCTTCGTTCAGGAGGTACCAGGGGAACATTCCCTTCAAAATGAAATAGGGCAGAAAAATGCCACTCAGGACTTCGCTTGCAGCCTGTAGCTTTTATGTCACTCAAGCCAGGCAGAATTTGGCTCTGACTTCATTGTCTCTTGCTGCCTTTCCTTCATCTTGGGTTGCCTATTAACATTAATGAGAGCTACATGTGAAAATTGATGGGTATAAATGGGCAAATATGTATTTAGCAGGGAAATACCCTTAGTACCCTGGTGATTTCCAGGTAGAAAGAAGCAAAGAGTTTTGTGCCTCCTCCAGGTAAAAGGAAAGTTTGGACCTTGCCAAAGGGTGACTCCATGAAATCAATTTCCCAGAAATTCAGATTTAAGACTGACAACCTCCCTGCCTCTCCTGGCTGATCAAATATATATTGTGCGGCTCTACCCATGCACTAACTGGTGATTGATAGCTTTTCTAGAGTTTTACTTTGGGTTACACATACACTCTCTCTCTCTCTCTCTCTCTCTCTCTCTCTCTCTCTCTCTCTCTCTCTCTCTCTCTCTCTCTCTCTCTCTCTTTCTCTCTGTCCCCCTGCCTTTCTCTTTTGGCACCCTTCATGAACTGTCTGCTCAAGCCAAACCACTCTCTTCAAAGTACCCTGGACTCATCCCATGTAATCTGCTTCCTTTGCTTGCAGG
The DNA here is from genome assembly GCA_023548195.1 of Bettongia penicillata ogilbyi. Lineage (NCBI taxonomy): Eukaryota > Metazoa > Chordata > Mammalia > Diprotodontia > Potoroidae > Bettongia > Bettongia penicillata. Next base: position 3,073,139 of record JAJHZJ010000383.1, on the reverse strand, counting down.
ATTCACTCCAGCTAGAAAGAAGACTTCCATCCACCTAGGAAATCTTACCCAAACTTCCAGGCCCGACTCAAATTCCACTTTGTCAAAGAGGCTTTCCCAAATTCTCCCAAACCTAAAGGTATTATCTTTTCCTTCAGACCATTCTTCATGGCAGTTCATGTTGATCTCATATGTTAATCATACTCTAATTTATAACATAATTATTTGTGTACTCACCTTAGCGCCCTTAACAGATAATAAACTTGGGAGGAAGAAGTACTTACTCAGCTTTGTATTTCCAGTGCCTTGCGCTTGTGGGTCCTTATTGTTCACTCAATTTCTCTCACTTGCCTCCTCTTCCCATTCCATGCTCCTCTATATTGCTTATGGTATCACTCTTTATGTGTAGATCTTATACCTATTTTGACCTTTTCTTGTCAAATGTTGTGTCAGAGATCTCCAATCAAGCTGACCAGGCTACCCCATCCAGGAAGTGACCATTATATCTCATCTTTTACTTCCCAGCTGAAACTCATGACCTCATCAGCAGCCTTCCCCTCTTGGAAATATACCTCTACCCTGAGATCTCCTCTGCAGATTAGTGAGGCCCTAGCCCAGACCACCACTCCATGAGGAAACCTGAGCCATGCTCACTTCTCTCCTGGCTCAGTCTTGTACTTGAGCAGGTACTCCCCCTCCTTGGTTTTTTTTTTAAACTTCCCTTTAAATTGTGGTCTTCCTTTATTAGAATGTAAGATTCGTGAGGATGGGTACTCTCTTGCTTCCTTGGATTTGTATCATGAACAATTAGCACAGTGTCTGTCCCATAGCTTGATAAAGGTTTTATTTATTTATGACCTTATAACCCCAGCCATTTTTTGAAGGGCATACCCATTTCTTTTTTTAAAATTGAATTTTTGCACTTTTTGCCTTGAAAATTGAGTTTTCAAATCTAAATAAGTTTTATTCTTCAACTGTAACAACTTATGGGGCCCTGGGAAGAAATGTGTTTCATGCTGTTCCTGACTGCTGCTTCCTTTTCAGGATGAGGTGGAGGAGACTCAGAGATGCCCAGTGCAGATTACCCAGGCATGGCATCCTGGCTTCAAGTTCTGCACAGGCTCTGAGAGCTCTAAATAAGACTGGAATCCCATAACACTTGATTTCTATGTAGAGTTACAGACCCTGGCTCTGGGCTACTATCTCTTCCTCCTCAAATCCTGAAGTTTCCTTCTAAGAATATCAACATCTACCTTTCCTCCTCAACCATATTATAGAAGCCCAGCCCTACAGGAGAATCCTAGTATGTCTTCACCTCCTTTTACAAGGAGAGCTCCGCATACCAAAGAAAGGGGACTGTTTGACCCTGCTGGGATCCCTCTTAGATTAGGAAATCAGGCATTTGCTGATACTCAGTCTTCTGGGAAGCTAGGTGCTGCAGTGGATAGAGCTCTGGGCTTCAATCAGGAAGATTCATCTTCATGAGTTCAAATGTGACTCCAGACACTAGCTGTGTGACCCTGGGCAAGTCACTTAACCCTGTTCACCTCAGTTTCCTCATCTGTAAAATAAGCTGGGGAAGAAAATGGCAAACCATTCCAGTATTTCTTCCAAGAAAACTCCAAATGGGGTCATGAAGAATCAGACTCAACTGAGCAATAATGTCTTCTGTTGGGATGGGGTTTCTGCCTGAGGAAGACTCTGGTGGCTTGGTTTTCGTGGCTTGGTTTCATGGATTTTTTGTCCCTTGCTCTCTTTCCCTTCTTTTTGTAGACCCTCCTCTCTGACCTTCTCTCCAAGGGCTGGGTAGTGATAAATTCTTGTCGCTTTTACAGGTAAGTAAATTTCATTTAAATAAGTGTTCAGTGGAATGTAAGGTCCCTGAGGACAGGGACTATTGTGTGGATTTTGTATTTTTATCCCTGGAACTGGAACTTATTAAAGTACTCAATAAGTACTTAATGAATGAGTAGGTTGGGGGATTTTCCTGAAGGCAGATAGACTAAACAGCCCTAATGGATGACCTCCTTCAGTGATACTTTGATCTAAAAGAAATTCTGTAGGAATGTTTGCATTGGCACCAGCCCGCAGTGGTATTCACCTGCCAGCCTTCATTTGGGTGCAGGTAAGTGTATGAACTCCCAGGCCTCTCATTCTGTCCAAAAACTCTCATTCAGGCTTCCCACAAATTGAATTTTCAAATCCAAAGAAGCTTTATTCCTCAGCTGTCTAGAGCTCCGTCTTGGAAAGCCCCAGCAATTTTCCAGTTACCTTTATCGTTTAAATACAGATCAACGCATGGCCTGCACATGCTGACATCCAAGGAACCTGGTGTGATTTTTGCCAGAAGCTGCACTGGATTAGGGAAGCCAGGTCTCTAACACGGAGAGGTAGCTGTGCTTAACTTGAGCAAAACAAACATTTTTGTGTTAAATGCCTCTGTCATCTGCTGAACTTCCACTAAGTGGGCTTGATGACCCTAGCAAGTCCAGGGCCCTCATCTCTAAAAAGTGATTTTGGCAACATACTCCCTGTGGGATTGGTTTTACCTTCTTAAAGTCATGGGCAGTTCCACTTATGAATGGCAGAAGAGACCCAGAAATAAAATATGTGCCAGTTAATTTGCTTAGCAGACAGAGCAAAGCCATAACTAGGGTGGGTCAATTGGGGACTCCTTTCAGGGTGCCAAATTTAGAGGATGAGAACAGCAATTGAAGTCATGTAGCAGTAGAAAAATAGCAGAGTTAGAAAGTTAGTTAGAAAGAATAATTATTTAAAATAATAAGCTAGCAGGTGAACTCTTCTTCTACTCTACTTTGTTCCCCCCACCTTATAAATGGTGCCCTCCCTAGGGCTGAATTTGTACCAATATCCTAGAGGGTCTGTCCCCTCTTCCCAGCTGAAGATGTTCTTTAGACTGCTAATGGTACTTGCTCTTGGTGCAAAATGTCCTAATTATGATTTAGCTTCAGCAAACCACTGTTAATATACATGGCATGGAGAAAAGAACACTCAGCTTGGAGACATGAGAGCAGAACTTGAGTCCTGGTTCTTCCAGTTGCTAAGCATCTTTTCTTATCTGAAAAATGGAAACATGAAGCATTAGCAAGAGTGTTGACTCTGTTACTTAAAAACTGTGTGACTATAAGCAACTAACTTGACCTTTCTAGGATTCAGGCAACTCCCTAAAACTTATCTGCTAAATTAATGACAGTCGGTGAAGGGATTTCCCACACTGATTGAATTTCAAGTAATTGATGTGCAGTGTCTGGTGGCACCTCACCTTCCCCTCCCACTCTACTTCACCCCATCCCACCCCCATGCCCAAGCTCATGAGACAGCTCTCAGACAATGGCTACCTGATGTTCAAGGCTCTTTTGTGATTCTATATTCCCTACAACCATAACTCGTGAGCCCTCACACATGGGTCCACCCTTAATAGTTAGTCAGAGGACACGATTTGTTCAAAGCAAAGTCATTTAATGAAATAACATAATAAGAAAATGAACAACAAAACATTTCTCCCAAGAACCTGGGGCACACCATCCCATAAACATATACAATATCAGTAGAAAGGGGAAGCATCCCTAGAGAATAACGTGTACGGGGTGGCACATAAACGTGGGACACGGGGAGGCTGGCGCGTATACCTGGAGGGCTTATGGCTCTGAGGCTTTCAGACTCTGATGTCTTCAGAGTCATCAGTGTACTGCTCCCACAAATCTTGCTCCTTGAAGCTTTCCTGGTCTCCACAAAATACATTTCAGATGGATGATACTGAGGAAGACACAGAGCCTCCTCTGAAGGCTGCTCTGCTGGGCAGTTTGGTTCAATGCTGTTCACTGCCTCTAGCTTCTGGCTCCACAGAAATACTTGGCTATCTCTTCCCTGAGGGAGGAGGGCGGGGAATGCCCTTCACTTTTAGCTTCAAGAATCATTTATTTTTGCTTCTACGGCTCTTTTAGAAAAGGCAGAAACCCTTGCCTTAGAATAGGAAGGCAACAACAAAACCAATCTTCCCATCCAAAAAAAAAAAACAAAAAAAAACCCTTTTTTGCTCTTTTCACTTAAAAGTAAATTGACTTGCTCATTCCAAGTCTTGACTAACAGACACATCAATTCCCCAGCAGGGGCTTCTCAGCCCCATTTGCTGAGTTCTTAGAACAAAGTACAGAAATAAGTAGCTAATGCTCATCTATCTTTTCCTTAATTTTCTATCCACAGGCAACCCCTCTTATACTTACGGTGAATATTCCATATATTTTACAATTTTAATCTCTGAATTTTGTTGTTCAGTCATTTTTAATCATTTCCAACTCTCCATGATTCCATTTGAGGTTTTCTTGAAAGATACTAGAGTGGTTTGCCATTTCCTTCTCCAGCTCATTTTACAGATGAGGAAACTGGGGCAAAGAGGGTAAAGTAACTTGCCCAGGGTCATACAGCTACTAAGTACCTGAGGCCAGACTTGAACTGGGAAAGATGAGTCCATCATTCTATCCATTATTGCCACTTAGTTGCCCTTTAATCTCTGAGTCTAGTGGTTATTTGCCCCCAAGCAACCTGAGGTCTCCTGGTTTTTCATTCCTAAGTACTTTTTAGTCTCAGACACTAAGTTTGGTGACTCTGGGCAAGTCATTTAACCTGTTTTCCTCAACTATAAAATAAGCAAAATAATATCATCTACCTTGCAGAGTAATGAAATCCTATTTGTAAAGTGTTTAGTATAGTGCTTGACACATAATGAAGGTTATTTACTGGCTTATTCCTCACCGCCCACCCATTCTTCTATATAGATGAATGTTGGCAAGGAAAAGACACAACCTTGAGCCAATGGCCAATTCCACCTGCCTAGCTGTATTCCTGTATGTCTTTTCATATGGAAATAGGCCAATGGAGCCCTAAAAGGATATCGGAGGCAACTTATATATGGAAAGTGGAGATTTAATTAAACTCAGCAAACATTCATTAAGCAAAATTATGTTCAAGGATATGTGCTATGCCCTCGGGATGGAAAGATAAGCCAAAAAAAAGTCCCTGCCCTCCAGGAGCTTTTATTTTAAATATACAGAATTAAGTAAATGAATACAAAGGATACACAATGTAATACAAAATAATTTTCAAGAGGGAGACAATGCAAAATAATATAAGATCATTTTTTAAGAGGGAGAGAGCACCCACAGCTGGGAACAATCAGAAAGGCTTTGAGTAAGAAGTGACATTGACGGAAGCTAGGGATTCTATATGGCAGAGGTGAAGAGGGAAGGACATTCCAGATGGGCAAAGTCAGGGAGGTGGTGATGGAATGTCATGTGTGCACTGGGTGTGCGGGTAGGGGGAGCTTGGCTAGAATTAAGAGTTCCTGAAAATAAGTAATAGGAAATAAAATACTATTTCTGCTATCTGTCTCAGCATAAGAGATAGCATGGCATTGTGGAAAGAGATCTGGCTTCAGAAAAAGGAACAAATGAATGAATGAATGAATGTGCAGCTTAATGGCTATATTTCTGGCCAGAGCTAGGAAGACCTGGATTCAAGTTCTGCCTCAGGCACTTGCTGGATGTGTGACCCTGGCCAAATAATTTATCCTCTCTCAGCCTCAGTTTCCCCAGCTGTAAAATAGGGATAATAATAACACTTACCTGAGATAATGCTTATAAGGCACTTGACACATCTTAAAGGGCTAGGTAAATATGAGCTGTTTTATATTGTTATTAATACCAGAATGGAAAGAACACTGGTTCTGGTGTCAGAGGACCTAGTTTCAAATGCCATGTCTACACCTAGTGTGACCTTAGGAAATTCACTTAGACTTAGTGGGCTCCATTTTCCCTCAAAAGATAAAGTGTATTTGTGGAGGGGAATGAAGTCCATTCCTAATCTACATCTATGATTTGTGTTGGTAAAGAGTGTACCCCACCTCCCACTCCAATAAAATCATACTCCTTCAAGTACTGAGCTCTGAGGCATTGTATTAGAATGTCACCTGAGTACCATCTCACTAAGAAGCAATGAAGTTTATGTGTGTATGCGCGCGCGCACGCGTGTGTGTGTGTGTGTGCGTGTGTGCCTTGTTGTTATTAAGACCGAGATAAACACAAGCTTATTCCCTGCCCTAGAGGAACAATTTATACATGAATTATATCATACTTACAAGACACTATAAGAACAAAAAGCACACAATCCCTGCTTCCAATGAACTTTCTAACAGCAGAGACAAGATGTAGATAGATAGATAGATAGATAGATAGATAGATAGATAGATAGATAGATAGATAGATAGATGATAGATGATGGATGGATAGATAGATAGATACATAGATAGATAGATAGATAGATAGATAGATAGATAGATAAATAGATAGAGGTAAACAGTGGACAGATAGATAGGCAATGCAAAGTCGTTTGGGAAGAAGGCATTTACAGTGGGGGAGGAGGGAATCGGGAAAGGATTCAAGTAGAAGGTAGCATCTGAGCTAAATCTTGAAAGCACTAAGGAGTTCCTATATGTGAGATGGAGGGAAGAAAGAGGAAGCTAGTTAGCACAGGGGATAAAGCTCTTAACTTGAAATGAGGCAAGTCTGGAAAGGAACCTTTAGTTGAACCTTGTCATTATACATAAGAAAAAACTGCTGCCCAGAAAGAAAAATTACTTGCCAAAGGTCACTCAATCAGATATTCTCAGAGTCAAGATGAAAATTCTGTTCTCCAGTCTCCAGCCCCACTCTTTCTAGGACACCAGAGTGCTTCCATCTCCTTAGAAGCTGTTAGTAATTGTTTATATGGTAGATAAGTTTAAGAATGTAGTATAAACAATTAAGTATAACTTAATGTGTCTATAACATCAACAGTTAATAACAGTTGCTAATGTCTCTTTACCACATGTTTTCAGGGCAGTGAGCATAACAGGGGTTTCATGAGTTCTATGTTCAAACAACAACAAGTAAATAATTTCCTCATCAACTATATTTATACAGGATATGATTTGTCCACAAATCTGTATATAATGCAGCCTGTTCTCACGTTCAAGAGTAAAGGGGAAAGAAGAACATAATTCAATAACAGGGCCAATAATAACAAAATGCACAAAATCAGACTGTTGGACCTAGAAGAGCTCTTTTCAACCCTCTGCCTCAGTTTCCTCATCTGTAAAATGAGCTGGAGAAGAAAATGGCAAATCATTGCAGTATTCAGTTTGTCAAGAAAATCCCAAATGGGATTAGGAAAAGTTGGACATGACTGAAACCACTGAATAACAAAGTTGGCTATTTAAATGGAATTCTGGACCTGGAGTCAGGAAGACCCGAGTTCAAATCCAGATGCTAGCTGGGTGACTTCAGTCAAGTCACTGAACTTCTGCTTACCTCAGTTTCCACATTTATACAATGGGGATAATAACAGCACCTGTCTTTCAGGGCTGTTGTGAGGATGAAATAAGATAATAAGTATAAAGCACTTAGCATAGTGCCTGGAACATAGTAAGCACTATATAAATTTTAATTATTATTATTAGTAATAAATATTTGCTAAAATGGAGTCCAGAGGGGATGGTAACTTACTGTGATCACACAGAGAAGTAGTAGTAGAGTCACGACTAGAACTCTTTTCCTCAGGGACACAAATCACCATTCTCTCTGCTGTTCCACATTATGTCTCTTTTGTGAATCTAAATTCTTTAGACCTGGCAGTGGAGCAGGGAGAAGTGGATGAAAGATGAGCGAATTTAGGGAAGAGAAGGGGAAGCTGCATTCTAAGCATTACTGGTTATGTAATATCAGCATGCACTTGAGAGGGGGTGATGTCATTAGATTTCATACAAACCTAAATAATTGTTTGACACACGAAAGTCCAGGAATCACTAACATTAAGAGAGGGTTTCATTTCCTGTTGGAAGGTTTATTGTCGTTCTCCTCATGAAAAGTAATCAGGGCTAAGGCCCCATAACTATAATTTTTTGAAAGTTACTACCTGTATCAGGTGAAAGAAATTCAGCAACTCTGTGATCAGCTGTGACAAGCTTATAAAGGTACTAATGCCCCTGAGCTTTTCATGCTTTTTATATCCTATTGCATTTTCTGCTTGAATGGTATACTCAGTGGCACCGAAGAAATCTTCCGTCTTAATTTACAGCAGATGCAGTTTAGATCATCTAATATCAGCTGCCGTCATGAAAGTTGTCTGGTTGGTGGCAGCTCTCACAGACATTGGCAGCCACCACATGTAAACATAAGAAGAATGTGGTTTCCTAAGTGTTTAGTGAGTCATTGATTTCATTCCAAGTGTTAAGCTCTGCTTATTTCCCTTTGCTGGAGTTCTGGGGGCTCAGGTGAGGCTGAAGATTGGCGTTGTCCATGGGAGTGTTAGTGGGAGTTTCACAATCTCCAGTTGGTTGACTGACTGCTCCTTTGGGAAGGAAAGAGATTTGTACCGTAGAAGTAGAATTTATTTCCAGTGGAAATTCCAATTCTGTCAAGTTAACCACCTCTTATTTTCTGAGGATTGGAGACTTAGAGATGGCAGGGGCCCTAAAGGTCATATAGTCCTAAAGCCCAGAGAAAGAAAGGGACTTAAGGTCACAAAATGTTTGAGATAGGATTGGGCTGAAGGTAGGAGGGATGGTATTTCTGATAAGTGATTCTGAATCCTCTCTCCAACATTCAATACCTGTGGGGACCCTAGGCATATATTAGCTCATAAGCTAATAGATATAGGGCAGAAAGTGGAATTCAGAGGCTAAGGCTACTTCTGTCCCTTCTTCCATCCAGTCTCTTTTGGTTACTAGCTCCACCAACCAGCACTCATGTTCTCAGCAGCTTCCATTCTCCTAAGTCAGGAGGATACAAAGGAAGACAACCCAAGCATGACCACATTTGTAATGTTAGATTGTGGGGCAAAAGTGTTTTTTGCTTCCACCAAATGACAGCACCTAGGCACCTGCGCCTTCTATCTCCGCCCAAGATAAACCTCAAATAGGGTTTTCAAAAGATGATACTGTGAGGAGGGGTTGCATCTTAGCACTAGCATCTATCTCTAGCATGTCTTCTTTATTTTAATTATTTTTTCAACTAATACATATTAATTTCCTCTCCCTCCTGCCTTCTGTCTCCTCCTCTGAAAAAGAAAAAAAAGGCAAAATCTTTATAACAAATATTTATAGTAAGGTAAATCAAATTCCCACATTGGACGCATCCAAAAATGTGGGCCTCATTCTGCGTATTTAATCCATCACTACTCTTGTCAGGAGGAAGGTGACATTCCTCACCATCACTCTTGTGATCGCCATTGGCTACTACATTGGTCTCAAGCAAGTCTGCCACATTTTTATAATATTATCATTATCATATACATTTTTCTTGCAATTCTACTCACTTGACTCTGCATCAGTTTATATGTCTTTTCACATTTCTTTGAAACCATTCCCTTCATCTTCACACCCTTAGTTTCCAGGTCTTTGCTACTACAAAAAAAAACTGTCATAAATATTTTTGTATATTGCCAGGGCTTAGCATAACACCTGGCAAAGGTAAGTATTTAAATACTTGTTGACTGAATGACATCTATGATTCAGGAAGTTGTCTGAAGCACAGAGAGGTTAAAAGACTTAATCAGACTCACACAGCTAGTAAGTATCAGAAGCCGAGTTTGAACACAATTTACCTGACACGAAGCCCAACAGTCTTTCCACCATATATGTGGGACTAAATCACAGAAAGATTTAATGACATATTTTATGCATTTGTTTGAAAGTTTTCAGAATTCTTTACATCTATTATCTCATTTAATTAAGAAGTAATGCAGGCATTCTTATCCCATTTTACAGATAAAGAAAACGAGGCTTGGGTGATTGATTTGCCTTGAGTCTTGGTAATTGAGGTAAGATCCATCTTTTGGGTTAACCTTCCCTGAGGGTGGAGCCTGGACTCTGAGAGCAATCTATACAACTGAGGCTAGTCAGGGCCTCAAGAGAGCAGAGAGAAAGAAAAAAGAAATTACAGACCAGCTCTTGCTACAAAGCAAAATGATATAAAAACTCTGAGGTGAAGATATATACACACATACCTCATGAATTCCTCCCCATTCCCTCATTATCTGGGTAAAATAATATGAGACTCTGCTCTTTCTCACTTCCTTCCACACATTTTCTTTGGATCAGAAGTTGCCTTTCAGTGGCTTGGTTTCCCCTTGCATGTTCATTTAAACTGGAGTTCACCTAGATACATGCATTGAGAATGAAGGGACATCAGGAGACTTAGGGTGTGATTACCCTGAAGCCCTCTATTCCCTAGGGATGACCGAGCAACCTTGAACCCTTTGCACCCCTAGCCCCATGCTCTCTCACTGAATAATTTGGGAGGAATCATCACCACTTTTTTGGCGTATTGGACCAGCTGAGATTTTTAAAACAGTCTCTTTTGATCTATTGCACTTCCTTTTTGTCTTTTCTAATCAAATTCATTCTTCTTTCCAGTCTTCTCATGGCAGAGAAAAACCTGACACCTTCAAAGCATGGAATATCTCAAGTTTGACTTTGTATGGCTAGTGCCTATAACGGGTGCTTAAGAACTGACTGCAGATTGATCAGATAAATCATGGTGGCCCCTATCATTTAGGAGGCAGGGATGGGAATGGGGAAAAGGTCTTGAGAAAGCAAATCACTTCAGCCAAAAACCTAACTAATGAAAAATTGAAATTTTTTTCTCCCCTATTTCTTTTCACCTTGAATTTTTCATGAAACCAAATGGCAGTTTCCAGAGGTGAAAAACTGTTATTTTCCCAGACAAATTCCTGTGAAGTGAAAATTGCTAGTTTCACACAGCCCTATCACTGATGACTATTATTACTTTGGGCACAAAATTAGTATGATTTGATCAGGGAAAAAATTTGGCTGTGTTCTCCATGGGACTCAGAATGTTCTCCCAGCAGAGTAATCATGGTTCAAGAGATGGTGTGTTACCACATTGGCTCTTTCCAAGAGATCAACCACCACACCAGAAACCATGGGTTTCATCTGCTGACCCCTGATGCCAGCTAGATACTATGTATCATGAGAAAGTAGCTACTGTCCTTTAACAGAGGGAAGGAAATATCTTGAGAGATCAGTGGGAGTCTGTACTGAAGAGCATGGAGCAAATCCTCCAAGTGGAGAGGTACAAAGCATTGAAATCAATCTTTCAGCGTTGCCAATATTTTACTTCATTTGTAAGCAACATGGGTTTCTATTAAAAATGTTTACCTAAATGGGAATTTTGGTTTCTTCTCTTTTTTCTTCAACAACCACCTTATCACTGAATTAGAGACATAAAATTATCTATCCCCTCACTTTATAGATTAAGAAAATGAGGCCCCCAGCAGTTAGATGGCTAAAGTCCCATGATCAGTTAGTAGGCCTATCTGGATTAAGAACTCTCCTGGCTCCTAGACCAGATATCTTCTCACTATGCCAACTCTGAGGTGGCTTCTGTGTGAGAAGCAAAGAATGTTCTGCCCTATTGGTATATAAGTGGTGAAAAAAGTTCAGGATTGTATGGAAGTAGAGTGGAGAAACTGGATTTCTCTTGGAGTATCATTTCTTTGAACATTTATATCTGAGTTTGTGTAGAGCAGCAGATTTGAGCTTTAAGCCTGTGAACTTAATTTTTTTTAAAAAATTGATAGAATTTGTAATTTTATGTATTTTATTTTATGCACTTCAAAACAAAGAAGGAACCCATAGGCTTCACCAGCCTGCCAAAGGTTAAGAGCCCCTGGTATAATGAGTGTTTCCAGGTCAGGGTTAATTCTTGGTTAACTAGTTGAGGCTAAAGGACGAGGGCATTATTTTGGTATAGCTAAGGTGGTACAATGGGAAAAGCTCTGGCTTTCAAACCAGAAGGCCTGTGTTCAAATTCTGATTCTATCACTTGTTATGTTTGTGTCCCTTGATGAATCACCTCCCTTCTCTGACTCTCACTTTCCTTGTTCAGAAAATGAGATCTGTCTAGGTGACTTCCAAGGCCCTTTTCAGCTCCAGAATATCTAAATGTCCCTGTCTCCCTATACTTAGTAGGGAGTTACCAAGCTTGGATAAGATGCCGAGATGGGTAATGTTCCTCTGGCATTGAAAAGGTTTCCTTGCCCTCAGGTACTATTTAATTTGTTGGCAATATATTGTGAATGGCAGACTGACCGACTGGCTATTTATACCCACTTGGGCCTGGCCTTCACGTGGGAGTTAACAATCCTGTAAGAAACTCAAATATGATGAATATAGAGAAGCTTATGAAAACAGTAATAGGTTATGTATAGTAGTAATGACTACGGGCCCTGGGCAGAATTATGGAGTTGACTGTTTCCTTCCTATAAACCCCAGGCTTTTCTTCTCTCCTCTTCCTCATCTGACACTCCCATCCTAGATAAGTACATGGTGTCTGATGAGATGACTTCAAAGATGTAGTGCCAAAGGCTGGGGTACTCTTGGGGAGGTAAATAGACAGAGAGATTTCAGCCTGGCTTCAAAGGTCAATTCAAAAGTCTTCATCAGAAGCAGAGTCTTTGGAGAGAGACTTCATTGGAGACCCAATGAAATTGCTTTGGAGGTTAGGTTTATTCTCCTGTTCTTTCAGCTTATCTTGTATTAACAGGATAAACAATCAGGAAAGCCCAGGCCACACTGTCTCTAATATACTATCTTGGGTTGCTTCATACTGTAGAAGAGAACAGGTATTTCCGACAACCTGCTGAGCATTACCTCTTGGATGACTGGGTTTCCTGTTGCATTAAACTTAATAGACCAACTTAAATTCTCTAAGTTCTTCCTTCTATCTTCCTTATTTTTGCTGGTAGACCCTGGGGAAAATTCACTTAAGCTTTAGGGATAAGGATTATAAAGGAGACGAAGACCCCAAGACATCCCAAGGGGAGCATGATTCTAGGAATTCAGTGTGGCCTGTTCCCAAGGATGTAGTTTACCCCAGTCTAGTTCTGTCAAGATGTCATGACATTAGAAGGAAATAGGCCCTGGGTACTATTATGGGTAAGGGATTATGGCTCATGGCTGCCTTGCAAAAGTCTTCCATGCCTCACAGTTTTCCTCCAGTCTCCAGGCTGCCTGAGTCACCAACACTGTGGAAAAAGAGAATCCTATCACTTCTGGTCACTTGGGTCAAAGCCTGAGGCCACAGGCTAGTTGCACCTCTGGTGAAGGCACTCTAGAAGTCATTCAGATTTAAAACTTTGTCTTTGTCTTCCCTCTCCTTCACCCCATATCCAATCAGTTTCTAATTCCTGTCAATTCTACCACAGGCATATACCCTTGTCTTTATACTTCCATAGCCAGCATCCTAGTTCAAACCTTCATTATTTGTCATTTGTACTATTGAACTAAATTGATTAGAAATTGAAAATAAAATGAAACCAAATAACCTTCCTCCTTTCATTCTTTCCCCTTGCTAGTTAATCCTTCATACTACCACACAAGTAATCTTTCTAATGTATATGTCTGATCACATCAGTCCTCTGATTAAAAGCCTTCTGTAGCTCCCCATTATCGACAGAATAAAATATAAATTCTTTACCCAGGTATTAAAAGGACTCCATGATTGGGCTCCAGCTTACCTTATTCTACACTGCTCCCCTTCATGTCCTTTAATTTCCAAACAAACTGTTGTCTCCTGACCTAGTCTTACCTCCCTTTACCTTCGTACTTTTGCAAACATCATCTCCCATGCTGATAATGAACTTTCTGGCTCATGTCTGCTTGTTAATCTTCCTTTTCCTTTGAGGCCCAACTTACATGCCACCTTCTGCGTGAAGTCTTCTTTGATCATTCCCTGCTAAAGTATTTTGATTATCCATCTGGACTCTGGACTAGACATCTGCTTTGCCACCCGTCTAAGAGAAGAAGACTCTATGCATCCCCCACCTTGGGGCAACAGTCTACTTAACATTGGTGAAAGTCCTACTAAAGAGCTGAGTTAACCTGGCTGAAGGTGAGTCCCTTTTTATATGCCTGGTCTCAGGATTTTACCTTTCCATGACTTGAGCAGTAATCTTCCCCTTCTCCAACTCTTTCTCAAGTTCTCAGGCATTGATAAATAAATGAATCATCATTACCTTTGCTACTGTAAGAAGTATGATAACCTATGGGCCAACTCTGTATGGCTCAACTCAGGATCCCTGCGCTTCTGAGTTGTGAGTACATGAACCGAAGCTCCCTTCCCTCGTACCCATCCATGCAGTCCCACCCATTCGGTGCTCCTAGTCAGCTCTTCCCCATTCTTTCAGTATGCCCTCTGGAATACATGTTCTGTCATCAACAAATTGCCCATCATGTAAGACCTTTGCCTTCAATTCCAGAAATTATTTTTTTACTTCCTTATATTTGCACATATTATTCCCTCAATAGAATATGTTCACATTTCTTAAAGGCAGAAGCAGTTTCATTTTGTTTTTATTCCTCCAGTGAACCCAGCATAATAACTGGAACCCAATAATAAGAGTGAGCATTTATGTAGCACTTTAAGGTTTGCAAAGTACATTACAAACATTATCTCATTTTATCCTCACAACAACTTGGGGAGGTAGATAATATTATTAATCTCAATTTACAGATAAAGAAACTGAGTCAGATGGTGGTGAGGCAACTTGTCCAGTGTCATACAACTATTGAGTGTGGGAAGTCAGATTTGAATTGAGGTCTTTCTGATTCTGGATCCAGTATTCCATCTATTGCATCACAGAGGTGCCTAATAAATGCTTATTCAATTGAATGGACTCTCTCTTCTATACTTCTGTATCAACTTCCCTAAGGATTTAAATGTATTCTAATTTGTATCATAATTCCCTGTGTATTATAATTATCTTGTTACTCCTGCTAGATTATAAGCTCCTTGAAGGCAGGGAATTAGGTGAATTCATCTTCATGTCTACTAAAGAGCTTTGCATACAGTAGGCATTGAATAAACAAATATTTGTTGAATTGAACTTAATTGAATTAATATGGAGGTAGACTTTGAATTTTGTCTTAATTTTTCAAAAAGTGTTTCCCTATATTCATATGTTATTTCCTCATTTAAAGACCCATCTTCTTTTACATGTATTATTTGGTAGTTATTTAATAGAAACTTCTTAAAAGGGTCAAAATTTGGTTGGTGACATTATCCTTATCTTGTATGACATAGCGTGGTGTTTTTTTCTGTTACAGCTATCATAACTGACAAAATGGTGTAGTTACTCTTCTGGACTAAGGGAATTGTTTACATTTTATATCAATATTTCAGCTTACCTGGCCCGATTTGATGCATTCCTCGGGAATTTTGTTTTGTTTTGTTTCTTTAATCTTGGATTTGAGAGACAACATGGACTAGAAGTCGAAGGAAGAGAACTTGGCTCCGAATCAGAGGCCTGACTCTATCACCTACTAGGTGTGTGACCTGCGGGCAAGCAAAGCAGCCTGTCTGGGCTTAGCTTCCTAATCTGGAAAATGGAAAGAAGATTCACACGACCTGCTTCACAGGCTTACTGTGAGAATCCCATGAGACAGTGCCCATAAAACATTCTACAACCATAAAGACTACATAAATATAAACCACTGTTATTTCTGCAGCACCTCATACCTTTCATCCTCCTTTTTCCTCTTCTTCTTCCCCTTACTCTTCGTCCTTCCTCCCTCTTTTTCCTTTTCCTCCTTTTTTCTTTTCTTTCTTTCCTCCTCCTCCTCCTCTTCTTCTTCTTCTTTTTCTCCTTCTCCTTCTTCACCTCCATCTCCTTCTTATTTCCTACAAATACTTGCATTGATAAACACTCTACCCTACACTGAAATTCAATTAATTTTGCTATATCTGGTGCACCTACAAAGGCAACATCCTCATATGGAGATTCCTTCCTTTCTTTATCTCCAAGTAAAAGAAATATGTGTATATAATTAGGTGAAAAACATCTGTAGGGATTTCACTTGCTTGGCAATATTTCTGAAAGGACCCTGTCCTGTAGAAGAAGATAAAAAGTTTTGCCAAGGTCATGCAGGCCTAGGCTGTATGCCAAGGAACCATTCCACAATCAAGGATGTGACCAATCAAAAAAGGCAAAAAAGCCCATAAATTGAAGATCAAAAGAGATGGAAACTAGATACTAGCACACCTCCACCCCTCCCCACCAATTAAAATGCCCAGAATCTCAAACTAGAAATAAAAAAGTCAAGAACAGAGATACCACACTAGGATGAGGAATACAAGACTGGATGGGATGTTCAGACTCTCCTGTCTCTGTGTATAGATGCTTCATGTCAACATGTCACTACAAAGAACTAGGAGATGTGCCCCTAAGAAATCTGGACAAAAATGCACCAAAAATGCATCATTCTTGTAAGGACTGACTTGCCATGGAGTATATATATCTTTGTAGGTATTGCTAAATGAATATGAAATAAAAGGTATATAAGCATATGTGTTGTTATTTCCATGCTAATGAGAGTAGAATGTCTTGCTCTGGTACAGATTTCAAAGGCACAAGGGCCTGATCGCTGCTCTTTTTGGCTGAGTTGGAAATGAGGCTTACCTATCACCCAGGTGCCCAAAATGTTTGGGGTTTAGGATGAGAATGGCTCACTGTCAACCAGTGCCAAAAAACAACAATATTCAGAAATTGTTCTTGAGAAGAAAAGCAGGGAAAACAAACATGATAATAACTTACCCACTTCAGTTAGAACAGAGAGATCTCACCTGATGATCAAGGCCATGAATCACCCCAAGAACAATGAGCAAACACACTATATGTGACAAGGACAGAAAAGATTCTAATGCGTGCAAATCTAATCACAAATACCCCATATTCATGTGGGAAATGGGTATCCCATGGATAGAAGCTGTACCCAGTCTCTTTGGGACATAATGAAGTGTTCTCTAATGAGGAAATGTTAAGGAAGAAGGAGAAAGAGGAGGAAGGAAAAAGCAGAAAGAGAAGAAAGGATAAGAGGAAGGAGGAGAAGGAGGTCGATGAGGAGGAGGAGGAGGAGGAAGGTGAAAAAGTTATTTGAAAATAGGAAACTTGGGGATATACCTAGTTGTACCCAGATTAAGGCATGGCCTGGACTCCTGATAAAGCCCTGGTGAATCCTTTCTTGCCTGGATCCCTTAAGGAAAGTTCACAGAATCATACATCATAGATTTGGTGATAGAAAGGACCTTTGAGAGCCTCTAATCCAACTGCCTCATGCTACAGATAAGAAAAGTGAGACCCACAGAAATGAAGGGACCTTACCTAAGGTCATACAGAAATTAAGTCCTTTACACCCATTATTTCATGAAAGCTGCACAACACCCCCAATGAAGTAGAAACCACAGGTGTTATCATTCCCAGTTTATAGAGGAAAAAGCTGGAACTTGGAGAGGTTAAGGTGTAGAGGCAGAATTTTACTTTGAGAATAGGTAGAATTTGAGTCTTTTGTCTCCAGGTCCACCACTCTATCTACTGCACTGCACTGCCTGCTCATCATTTGTCACTACTATGACCACTACCATTTCTGAGTATCAGTTACTCCTGGAAGTAACAATAATTACAACAAATCACATCTGTGTAGGATGTCCCAAAAGTCTTAGCGAATTTTAAAACTTTAATGCTCAAAATTCTATGAGACTTTTGGGACACTCTTTATAGCACCTTAATTCCACAAGCATTTTTCAAGGGCCTGCTGCATGCCAGGTAGTGTGCCAGGCTCTGGAGATAGAAAGACAAGGAAGGCACAGCTCTTGCCCATAAGAAACTTGCTTTCTCTGTAAGATTTACAAACTGCTCTCTTCACCATAATCCTGTGAGAAGATGAAGAGGAGGGAAGGAGGCAATTTGACTGATGCCAATCTGCACTGACAGCCTCGCTTTATAAAGTAAGGAGACTGAGGCTCAGAGAGGTAATGTAAGGTGAGCTTCCTGTATCATCTAGCTTCTTAATAACAATGGGAAGACCAAAATATAAACCCAGGTCTCCTGCCTCACCTGGTTGATGAAGAAAGAGTTCATTTCTTGAGCTCTTCTTATACTGTTGCACTGAGACTAAGAACCATGAATCCTTAAATTATCCAGAAATACAGGGAAAAGAACACCTACTGGTCCTGTAATTTCATTAGTAAAAGGAACTTCCAGGAGAGGAAATTCCTTCTCCCAATGTAGGCAACACCTTCTCTGAAACTTATAGTCTGAAAGAGTTGCCTAGAACACAAAGTTAAGTGACTTTACGTTGGTTCACACAGCCAATACATACCAAGCAGGACTCAAACACAAGTCTTTTTTCAATGTGAGACTGGTTCTCTAACATCACAGAAGAAATTGGAAAGAGAGAGAAATTCAGGGTGGGAAGCAACAGAGGACCCCAAACCCTGAGAGTGGATTTATTGTATGGATCAGATCTTAGAATGCCTTTTGATGTTTACATTTCTTCTTGCAGGGTACTAATAGCAAAATATGGGGCACCAAGTTAAGCAGGAGAGAAGAAATACAATTGTCTGGCACTCCAATTTCCAAGACAATGAGCACTAGTTTCATCTAGGAACTGCCTTATAAACTCTACTTGAAACAAAATCAGATGTGTCTCCTTCCCAGAAAGTGGAAGAGGAAAATATCAATCTGTTTGGGGGAAAGTTAGGAATTGAGTCTGCATGAAGTGCTTGATATATGACTGTAGCCTGGTGAGCAACAAGGGATTCTTTCTGTTCCATTTGATCTCGGTCTGGTAATAGGCCCTCCTGACATCAGCCAAATAGGGGATGACTGAGGATGTTTTAAATAAGATGGTTACAAACTTCAAAGGCCATTCTTTCACTCAGAACCCCCCCTCCTTTCTTCCTCCTTTCACTCAAGGCACTCCATCCCCTTCCTAAGCAAATTGTTACAGGGCCAAAATCGATTGTAGAATGATGGAGACTCCAGGCCCTGGTGGCAGGTGGTACCACCTGTGTGTGCAGAACAGCAAGATGGGGGGGGGGTCCCTCATCTGCTTCCCACTTGTGGGCAACGGGTTGGGGGAGCACCGTCTGATAGCGATTGCATGTCAGGTGGGAGTGAGGGGAGGGGCTCTTCCTTGTGCTAAGCCTGCACACTCCCTGATTCTCCTCCCCTTCATTCTTTTCCTGAAAGAACTTTGAAGAATCCCTCTCATGAACTAAACAGCAATCTGCTTCTCATAGAATATTAAAAAACTTGAAGGGAACTTTGGAGAATATCAAATCCAATCCCTTTATTGTTCAGAGGAGGAAATTGGGGCCCCAAAGAAAGGGAGATATTCACCCAAGGTCACACAGAAATTTTGCTGCAGAGGCTAGTCTCCTGCCTCACAGTCCAAGACACTTTTCCCTGTACCCCTCGGATTGCACACTTGCCCTTGGAAAACTAGACCTAATGCTTCTTTGGACTGGATAGGACCAGCTGTGAGGTCATCCCAGTTAATCCAGCAGGTAGAACCAGCCATGTGACCTGCTTTCTTTTCATTAACTTCCTTGAGGAGAGTTGATATAATAAGAATAATTCCCTAGGAAGGGGGAACCCCAAGTTCAAAGACATAAAGCACTTTACTAGCATTAATTGGCTTGCACATGGAGTTTCCCAATGGATGGAGTAGGCTGGAGTTATTATCGTTAACCTAGATTTAGTTGATTGGCCCAGAAATGCATCTATCTGAGGTGGGGTTTAGCCTCTGTTTCCTGCTACACAGAAATGGGGCAGTTCTTCTGGACAGGAAGTGAGCTGCTTTCAGCTCACTTGAACTCTGGTTAACGAATCATGATTGACAGTTTAGCTCTTAAAGGGAACTAAGGGTTCTAGGAAATGACAATAGAACCAAAGCTCTCACATGTGGGATGGGTCACCCCTAAAAAGAATGGGACCAGTGTATGGCCTTTATTTAATTCTGAGCCTCCTCGTCAATGCCATGCCCAGAAAGAGCCTGTCCTGGGAGTTATGTCCTAAGGTATATGTTTGGGAGTAGAGAGAGGATGTAAAGGAAAATTCATTGAGCCCGGTAGTCTTTGTCTTTGACAGGAAGACACTATAGCTGGAAATGGAAATGACACCACAGGTCTGTTTGCCATGCAAACCGTGACAGGCTGCTTAAGAACATCTCTGCTGGCCATGGTGGGGTTTGCCCAGTGACCTGGAGGGGCTGCAGCCTGATAGAAGAGATGACCCTGATATAAAGTCAGGAGAACACTAGAGCAGTAAAAAAAAGGAAGAGCAGGGAGAGGAGAATCAGGGAGACTTGCTTCATGATGGTGTCCCAGGCAAATGACCCGCACAGTCATAATTCATAAGATGTGAAGGAAAGTGGAGAGGATTTCCTAGCAGTGGACTTGGACTCCAGAGTGCCTGGAGTCGAATCCTGCAGGACCAAGGTTTCTTCTCTGCCACTTGCTATCTGGACGACCTTGGTGAGTTATTTAGACACTGTAGGGCTCAGTTTCCTCAGTAAGACAAAGGGGTTGGATGAGATGATCTCTAAGGTCCCCTCTGGCTCTAGAGCCACGATCCTCTATTGCTGTTTAGTTATTTCAGTCGTGTCTGACTCTTCATGACGCCATTTGGGTTTTTCTTGGCAGATACTGGAATGGTTTGTCATTTCCTTCTCCAGCTCATTTTACAAATGAGGAAACTGAGACAAATAGGGTTAAATGACTTGTCTAGAGTCACCCAGCTAGAAGTCATATTTGAACTCAGATCTTCCTGACTCCAAGGCCCAGAGCTCTAACCACTGTACCACCTAGCTGCCCCCTGTATTCCTATGGTCATCTCCCAAATGTGCATAAATTATAATGGCACATCCTTAAAGTCATATAGAAATATACGTACTTGTTATTAACTCCCTTTGTGTCTGAGGACTGAACATCTCTCCTTCGTCTTGGCATTGTCAGGGAGATCAGGACAGATGGGTGGCAGATTTGATATATATATAATATTTGTATGCATAGTATGTATGTACACATACACATACACCTATGCACATACATGTACTCATACATATCTCATACCAGTGTTTCCTTCTTGGATTCCCTGCAATTGAATTTGCAATTCCTCTGCAATTGAAGGAGTGAATTTGGATTAACTAGAGAGTCAGCCCCTCCTTTCCAAAGGAGCTATTCACTGTCCAAAGAAGATATGGAAGTAGAAATTGAGCTATCATCTTTCTACTAGAGGCCCCGCATGACCATCATGTACTTCCTTTTCACCTTTGCCTCATAGACTCACATGTACAACCTTTCTGTGAAGCCTTTCTTAGTTCCCCCAATGGCTAGGGCCCTCCCTCCCATTATTTGTTTGTTTTCTTCTTTTTGTACTTAGTCTGCATATCCATGCATATGAATAAACATGTCTCCTCCTCTAGAATCTGATTTCTCTGAGAGTGAAGAATGTTTCTTTTCCTTCCTTCCTTCCTCCCTTCCTTCCTTCCTTCCCTCCTCCCTTCCTTCCTTCCTTCCCTCCCTCCCTCCCTCCCTCCCTCCTCCTTCCTTCCTTCCTTCCCTCCCTCCCTCCCTCCCTCCCTTCCTCCCTCCCTCCCTCCCTTCCTCCCTCCCTCCCTCCTTCCTTCCTGCCTTCCTTCCTTCCTTCCTCTCTTTCATTCTTTCTTCCTTTCCTTGTATCCTCTGCGTCTAGCACAGTTCTTGGCACATTTGTTGTTGCTGTTCAGTAGTTCAGTCATGTCTAACTTTTCATGACCCCACAGACTATAGCATGTCAATGCCATCCATGGGCTTTTCTTGGCAAGGATACTGGCGTGGTCTGCCAATCCCTTCTCCACTGGACTAAGACTAGTGGAGGTTAAATGACTTGCCTAGGATCACAAAGCTAGTAAATGCTGAGGCCATGTTTGCACTCAGGTCTTCCTGACTCCAGGTCCAGTGCTCTATCCATAGAGTCACCTAGCTACATCCCAGCACTTAGTAAGGACTTAATGAATGCTTGTTGATTGATGCAAGAGAGGAATCTACTGTTGTGGATTTGAAAGATCAAGGCAGAACTGTAGGGAAAGGAGACAGAGCTGGCTAGTACAGTGTTAAAGAACAAGAGAGAGGAAACCTGAGAACTCTAAAGTGTCCTGCCCAGGGAAGCCAGCTATGCGGTTAGATTATCTCAGGTTAGTTAGTTTCCCTCCCTATGGGAGATATTGCTTTGCAAGTAAGCAGAGGTGTGTTCATATAAACCCATGTGTAATAGGGTCTGAGGATGGGCAGACACCATGGGTTTACTGAGATGTCATCTATGTGGAAGGCACAAGGAAGCTGAGAATTAGAGCCTGGGTAGACGTTTTATGTTTATTGAGTTTTCTGTTTATTTCTCTGCCAGACCCCATTACACATATATGCAAAGAGATGGACATATATTCTTCCCTCTCCTCTTTTTAAAGAACTACACCACTTTAAAGAACTACATAAAGATGTAAGGAATTGTTTTTCTTTTTGCTTACATTTATGTTCCCAAAGCTTAGCACATAATAAGCATTAAACAAATGTTTATTGACCTAACTTGGCAGAAGAGTTGCTGTTGCTTAGTTGTTTCAGTGATGACTGACTCTTCAGGACCCCATTTGGGGTTTTCTTGGCAGAGATACTGGAGTGGTTGGCCATTTTCTTCTCCAGTTCATTTTATAAATGAGGAAGCTATGGCAAACAGGGTTACAGGACTTGCCAGGGTCACATAGCAAGTAAGCTAGTAAGTAAGAATAGATTTGAACTCAGGAAGATGAGTCTTCCAGACTTCGGTCCAAGCGCTCTATCCACTGCATCACCTAGATGCCTATGATCGGAGGGTAGCAACCCTGTGAGGGAGCACAGACACATCTTGTAATGTTCTTGGATTCTAACCTTCTGAAGAGTCACACTGTGACATTCAGTTAGATGGAAGACCTATAGAATTTATCCCTCGGTATGTGATGCAGCTGTTATGAAAACTAGTGCAATGGAGATGGGAGAACGGAGCACAAAGACAATGGAGGCTGCTGAAGGAAGCAGTGATGATCACAAGATTTTATATGCTGGTCTCTAGGAACATGGCTGTATGCACAGATCATGCATGAGGCATGATGGGGTGGATGCTGAAACCTCCCTGGACTGTAGAACCAAGGCAGTGATTTCTCCATTTTCCATCCTCTCCTTTCCCTCCCAAAAAGAAGTGTGTTTGCTTTCCCAAACTTATTTCTGTTCCTTAAAACTGTGTTTACATTTATGTTTACTTTGTCATCTAAACCAGGCTATTATAATAAAAGTAGTTAACCCCTGCCCTGCTAATCTGTGTGTGTCTTTGCTCAAATGCAGCAATGGGGGAATCATAAAAGAGTGCCTGGGAGGGAGATAGATTTACAATTGCAGTTATGTTTCCAGACAAATTCTATGGCTGGGGACTTAGAGTCGGGGGTGGGGGGAGGATGAGAGAGTTATTGATTATTTTTTACGTCTTTTCTAGGCAAGGGGAACTTCTCTTAAGCAATGAGTCAGTCAGCAGTTGGCTGAAGAGTCAGGATGTTGGAAGCAGGGCCTTCTCCATTTTCCTTCCCTTTTTCCCATGCTTTGTTCAAGAACAAAGCTCCTCCAAAAGGAGAGGAGCAGAGGGAGGGGTTAAGGAGTGTCCCAGAACCCGCAAGGGTAGAAATGAGTAAGACTGAATGATTCTGTTTACCAACACAGAGAGGCAACACATGACCACACCACTGTTCAAAGTATGGACATTTGGAACAGTCAGTACAAATGGACAATGAGTTAAGCCCAGAGTTAAACAGGAAGAGAACAGTCTGTAATGCCTTTAGGAAATTGCAAAACTCCTTTAATGATCCCACACTTCTCAGAAAAATAATGGTTCATCTTTTTAATATATACCAACATTCTACCAGCTTTTCTGTGACATGGAATACAACAGTGTTTGAAGAACTGAAAATAAACATCATTCCCTCAATAGAGTAGTGGTCAAAGGGTATAAATAAAGAGTTTTCACAAGAATTACAAAGTATTCACAATCACAAGAAAGAATACTCTAAATCACCACCAACAAGAGAAATGTGAATCAAAACAACCTTGAAGTTGTCTTACCCACCCCCTAAGTTGGCAAAAATTATAAAAAAAAATAGCTAAATGTTGGAGGGTTTGTTGGATAAAAGGGATGCTAACATATTACTGGTAGAATTTTGAACTGGTAAGACTGTTTTGGAAAGCTATTTGGAATTATACTTACAAATAAAATGAACTAAACTGTCTTCACCTTTTGACTCTTACAGAGCTTATATCTCAAGGAAGCCATCGATAAGAAGTAAGTCCCTATAGACACCAAAATATTTATAGCATCTCTTTTTGTGACAGAAAAGAATTGGAAACAAAGCACATGCCTATCACTGGAGAATGGCTAAAGAAACTATAGCACATGAATGTAATTTAAATATTACTGTATTGTAAGAAATGAAGAATGTATAATGAATGTGGTTATGTAACAAATGTGATAAATACAGAGAAACATGGAAAGATCTATATGAATCACTGCAGAGACTAGAAAGAAAAGCTAAGAAAACTGTATTCACAGTGACTACAACAATATAAATGGAAGGAATGTCTACAAACCAAAAACTCAGAACCAAATGTAAGAAAATTATAAAAATCAAGCCTGACTCCAGTGAAGAGATAGGAGACATCCCCAACCTACCCCTTCATGGAGATGGGAGGTCTATAGGCGTTACATTCTGCATATATTTTCAGATTTTTTCAATGCATTCATCAGTTATGTTGAATTTTTTCTTCTTTTTCTTCTTCAATGTTACTTGTTACATGGGCTAGCTCCTTGAGAATGAGAGGGAAAGGGATACTGGAGAAAATATGATGACTGAAAAACAAAAGACACCAATGAAAACTTGTCAAAAAAGAAAATAAATATTATACAGAGGGTTTTAGAGAGCCGTGTGGTGGGTATAATCCAGCTGCAGCATCTACTCAGTGAGAAAATTTGAAGGAAAACAAGAGAGTATATGACAAGAAAAGTAGATGAGTTGACTAGTCACATGGTGAGAACAAACGGATGGCAGTTGGATAAAAGCTGAAGGGTATCTCAATTTCATCTCGATGTTAGGAGATGTTGAAAAAGATTTCTAGAAAATTAGGTGGACCCCACAGGCAAACTTATGGGAAGATATGGACAGGAAGTACGTAGTGGGGTATGCATGAATGTGCTGCAATATGTGTTGGTGGAGGGAATATCTAAATGTACGAGATGGGAGATCCATTTGAGTACTTGAGTTGAGCGTATATGTGTCCTGAGAGTTATCATGGTGTGATGATACAATGTTTAGTACAGTGGCTGGCACATATGTGCTGAACAAATGTTAATTGACTGATTGATTGATTGATTGATTGATTGAATAGTGGGCTAGCCTTGGGGTCCATTCAAGCTCTGCCCCTGACACGCACTAGCTGTGAGACTGGGCAAGTCATTTAACTCCCACATCTTCAATCAATTCTTTAAGGCTCTAAGTTGCTGACAAATTTTCAGAGAATTCATCCCAGGATTTCCCTACACTTACTGAAATCACAGGACTGAACCAAAAAAAAGAGGCCTGTATTCCTTTCTTTCTTTCTTTTTTATTTCTTCTTTCCTTCCTCTTTTTTCTTTCTTTCTTTGTTCGTTCTTTCCCTTCCTTCCTTCCTTCCCTTCTTTCTTTTTCTTTCTTTCTTTTCCTTCTTTCTTTCCAATTAGTGCCTGAGAGATTTTAAGCCAACTTTATCTTTCCTGGTTAATATAGATTTGATATCGTTTAACATATTCAAACTAATACAATAAAATAGGCCAAATAGAGGTATTTAGCGTCTCTAGAAATTGTTATAATGCCCATGTTTGTCTAGACTATGAAGGCAATGAAAAGCTTCCATAGACTTCTTTCATTAGCACATTTAGTACAGCACTGTCATCTAATTAACCGATTGAGACCTTGGATGGAAGGCAGAGCATGGCCCTGAGAAGACACAGAATAAGATGGGAAATTTGTAGGACTGAGTGGGAAGAGGAAGACAGTATGACAGTTATAAATCCTGGTGAGCAGGAGAGGAAGAAAGGGGAAGGAAAGGGAAAGGTGGTAAGTAAGACGAGTAAGGAGAAGGTGTCTAAGTACAGCACTCCAGCGAGGATTGTGCTTTGGACCATGGAAGGAGAAATGAAGCAGGGTAGGGAGGGAGGGAAGAAATATCCCAGACCTGAATCCTTTTCACTTGCAAGGCTAGGGAGTCATTGGTGTTGATTCACACTTGCAGAGTCATTCATGAAAGTTATTAAAGAATTTGGTGTGGCTAGAGAGCCACCAGCTACCAATCCAGACACATACTCATAAAATGTTAGAATGGCAAGGTCCCTTAGAAATAATTTAGTCCAATTCTGTCCCTTTACAGTTGATAAAACCAAGATCAGAGAGGAGAAGTTAGTAAGGGCTTGATTTGAAGCCAAGAGGCCTGCCATTCTTTTCACTAATCAACAGTACCTCCAGACTTCACCTCTAGAAAGTCATGCCAATAGTCTAATGCCATTCACATTTACCTAGACTATTCTGACATCAGCCTACCCCAGATGGTAGCAATGAACTTCCCTACATTCCTTCCTTGGACACCTCTAATAATAGCTTATTGTTGTAATAAAAGGGTAGCCAAGAGAAATTACATAACCCATATTGCTTTGATGAATATTGAAGACTATGAGGTTGATCAGGGGACTCCTTGATCAGAGTGATGAGCATACAGGGACATATGCCTTTGGGACTTTGGGTATCCATGTGAAGAGTGTGAGGCAGGACCATTGACAGTGTATTGGAGGAGATTCGATATATCTGGGCATTGGGAATTATTTAGGTGGCCCCGGAGAATGTAGGACAAAGTTATCCCTTCATCCTTGGTCTTCTAAAGGGGGTTAGTTGTAGATTCTACCCTTTTATCCATCCCTATAGAGACCTACATGTGAGGAATATTTTGAAATTTCCCAGAGGAAATAAAGGGCAAAGGCAAAACATGAACCACATAGAAGAGTATTAATAAACTGGGAAACATCTAGAGGAAGGTAACCACAGTGAAAAAGGACCTCAAGTCCATGCCACATGAGAATTAGTTGAGAGAAGTAGGGGGTAATTACACTGGAGAAGAGACTCAGAAGGGGGAGAGGGGCAAAGGTACTTTCAAGTATTTGAAGGCAGTAACATGAAAGAGGGCTTAGACTTGGTCTGCTTGGCTTCAGAGGGCACAAAAAGGCAAATTTGGGCTTGATAGGGGAAAAACAACAAAATTCCCAACAATTTGAGCCATCCAAGGGTGGATTACTTAGTTTTAGTACATAATGGGTTTCCCTTCATTGGGGGTCCTCAGGCAAAGGTTGAATGATTGACAGATTAGTTGCTGTCCTCCATTCTTGAAGAGGACCAAAATGACATCACCATGATAAAGTGAGGTTTCAGTGTGTCTGACTGTGGCTGATCAGACCAGTACTAGCTCAGAATGCTCTACAAATTGGGCACAGATAGTCCATGTGAATATTTGGGGTGGTTACTCCAAATTTGTGCATCCTACATTTTCTTTGTGCTGGTTCAATTCTGCTTTGCTCATAGAGCACAGTACCCTTTCTGATGTGGATACACCATGCTGAATGGTACTGTGTCAGTGTCTCCCATGTTGCACAGTCAAATCCAAAGTTCTTGAGAGAGACTTGAGAGTGCCCTTGTATTGCTTCTTCTGACTACCATGTGATCACCTGCCCCATGTGAGTTCTCTATAAAATAATCTTTTTGGCAAGGGTACATTTTGCATTCGAACAAAGTGACCAGCCTGTGGAGTTGCGCTCTCAGAAACATAGTTTGAATGCGTGGCAGTTTAGTTCAAGCAAGGACCTCAATGTTTGGTACCTTATCCTGCCAGGTGATTTTCAGAATCTTCCTAAGCAGTTCAAATGGAAATGATTCAGATTCCTGACATGGCGCTGGTAGACTGTCCATGTTTCACAGGCATACAACAATGAGGTCAGCCCAACAGCTCTGTAGACCTTCAGTTTGGTAGTCAGTCTCTTCTCTTCCAAACTTTTTTTTGGAGCCCCCCAAACACTGAGCTAGCTCTAGCAATGCTTGCATCAACCTCATTGTCAACGTGTACATCCCTGAAAAGTACATTACCAAGGTAAGTGAACTTATTCATAACATTCAAAACTTCTCCATTTGTTGTAACCCATGGAAGGTGTGCACCAGCACGTGTAATACCAAGCTGATGGAGCATCTGTGTTTTCTTGGTGTTAATTATTAGGCCAAAATTAGCACAGGCAGAAGAGAATTGATCCATACTTGATTGCATCTCAGCTTCAGAGGCTGCATTGAGAGAACAAACATCTGCAAACAGATCTGCAAACATTCTTTATGGGGGAAGCCACGTGGATAGAGTGCTGGGCCTAGAGTCACTAAAACTGGAATTCTAATCTGACCTTAGATCCTGTCTAGCTATATGACTCTGGGCAAGTCACCTAACCTCCACCTACCTCAGTTTCCTCATCTGTAAAACAGGGATAATAATAGCACCTACCTCCCAGAGTTGGGAGAGTTAAACGAGATAATAACTATAAAGTGCTTTAGCACAATGGCTGACACATAGTTAACTCTATATAAATATTAGTTATAATAATAATTTATTATGTATTGCTATTTATAATGTGATAGTATTTATTTATACTCATTATTTATTGTTAACATTTGTTTATTGTTCATTTATATTTTTGCTATTGTTTATCATTAGTTCTTCTTATTACACATATGAGATTCATATGTGCAGTATTACACATATGAAATCTCCAGCTTTGAAACTGGACTCTTCTCTGGTTCTGCGATTTTCTCTAGCAGTCCTCTAAGATTAAACCCAGTCAGTATAAACCCAAAACTTGGGGATCTGAGTCAAGATTCACAAAAGACAATGATTCAGACCTCCACTCAAATATGTAAAATCAGAACTGCCCTTCAGGCATTTTGACTTTTTCCATAGACCAGGAGATCATAAGCTCTTTGAGGTCAATGAACTGGGCATGTGGAGATGTGTCCTGAGTGCAAATTCTGGTCAGGAAAAACACTTTGCAAAATTTATGGAACTATACAAATGTGAGTCATTCACCCTATTACTGTGACTCCACCCCATACTCCTAGTGATGCTCCAAAAATATTCATATGCTAGAAGAACAAATGGCCTTGGGATGAAGCGGGGGACAGTTTAGGGCGCTTATTCAGTGGAGTGAAAGGACGAATATCCGAGTAAGGAGGAGACACTCAGTGAGGAATAATGTCTGCATCCAAATGAGAGATGGAATCCTGAGGAGAAATGTAGGATCATGGGGGGGATGGAGGGGTGGAGGGAGAAGAGGTAAAGAAAAGGGGGCCTCAGTCAGGGAAACAACTAGGAGGCCACTGAAGAAAACAAACCCAAAGCCAGAGGAGTGAGCCAGCGGAGGCTATGACTATAAAATTAGACATTCAATCTCTTGTCTTTCCACACAATGGTCTCTCCCCCAGGTAGTCAGCTGGGCCTTGGTTAGCTGCCAAAAGCCAGCCTTTAACTGGCTATATATCAGGGAGAAGGGTGTGTGTGTGTGTGTGTGTGTGTGTGTGTGTGTGTGTGTGTGTGTGTGTGTGTGTGTGACAGAGAGACATGCAGATACAGAGAGAGAGAGAGAGAGAGCATATGAGAGCTTGGGACAGCTGGGACAGTATCCCTGAGAAAGATCATGCATGTGAGCACTCTGTGTTAGTCATCTGGAATGATATGCGGTACAAAAAAGTACTATTTGCTGGCACTTATATATTGTTTTAAGGTTTGCAAAATCCTTCGCATACACGATCTCATTCAATCTTTCGGAGCCGTCCCAGCAGGTAGGTGCTATTTTGTCATTATGCTCATTTCACAGATGAGGAAACTGAGGCTCAGACTTGGTCACAGTGACCAAACAGAAAAGAATATTGACTCTGGAGGCCCCAGATGCTTATTACTTATGTGGCCTTGGGCAAGTCACTTAATCATCTGGGACCTCAGTTTCTTCATCTGAAATAAAAGAGGTTCACCCAGATGGCCTTTAAAGGGCCTCCCAACTTTAGTTCTATGATCTCATGAACATTCCAGTTAGTAAATATGTGAGGTATGATTTGAACACAAGTCTTCTAGACTTGAGTTCCATCACCCTAGCCAATATGCTAGTTGTATGTATCATGGAAGAGTTACAAGAGTGTTTCTGGGAAGGCATTCCTGTATGAGTGGCATGTGTATATGTGTGTGTATATGAATGTGGTGTTTAAGCATATATGTGCCCTATGGGATGGAAGGGGCAGTATCCTTGCATGAACTTGGTATGTATGTATGTATGTACAATGGCCAAGCTACAACAGTGTCCCTGAGTTATTGAGTGTGATACTGTTAGTGGAGTGCTGTGGGGTGCTATTTGTATGTGTTTGTGTCCCATAAAGGACAGCCAGGACAGGGTCCCTAGAAAAATTGTTCTTGTCTGGAGTCGCCCCATTCAGTTTTCTAGTCAAACTGGCATTCTTGAACTGAGCAGAGGGATGGGACCACCCCCATCAGAATCTACATGTCATTCCCTCTCTCTGAAAATACCAGAGGGGCAAAGATATTTCCCAACCCTTGCGTTCAACAACTCTGGCATCCCTGCATAAGTCAGATGTTATGCCAACAGAAGCAGTACTGATCTCCTGATGGGATTGTATTAACATACCTCAACTTTGGCCTGGGGGAGAGGGAAATGATGTTGTTTGGAATGAGACAGTAATTTGTTTTCCATGCCTCCCCAGGCCCAAGACAACTGGGGGGGGGGGCAGGAGGAGGGCAGTGGGGGCAGAGGAGGCTGGCTACCCACATTAAAACAGGTGAAAATCTGTCTGCACGAGCCTTCGGTATCCAATCAGTGGAGTTCTTTGCACGGTCACCCACATGTGGACTCAATGCTAATCTCTATGGGAATGAGAACATTGGTGAATGGATAATGCACATCTGAATGGCAGAGGCTAAGAGCCTGGGAGACAACTGAGCTGGAAGAGACTTTAGAGATCATCCAGCCCAAGTATCTCACTGGTACATAAAGGAAAACTGAGGTCTGGAGAGGATAATTCATTTGCCAAGTATCACACAGCCAATTAGAGGCACAGTCTGAATGAAAACCCAACCCTATCTTTCCACTCTGCCAGGCTCTGGGCACCATGTTCACTCTGAAAAATACTGTGATGATGGGAGTGCCCGATAGTCCCTCTGAGACTGGAAAAGAACTAGGATCTGTGGTGCCTATCTCAAGGAAATCAGAGCTTCCAGGTCTCAGCAGTGAGCTGAGGAAATAAGTTCCCTTCATTTCCCTTCTGGGGAATTGGGTCCCAAGCTGCCTTGCAAGTGGATAGCTTATGTACAAGTTAGGGCAGGCATTACATTAGTCACACCCTGACTTCTGATTTGGGTTCACATTTAACATCTGTACCTCAACATAGCCTAAAGCATTAGGTCCTTTTTTTCTCCTTGGTGTCCTCTCTATCTCCCCACTTCTTTCTCTCTCTCTCTCTCTCTCTCTCTCTCTCTCTCTCTCTCTCTCTCTCTCTCTCTCTCTCTCTCTCTCTCTCTTTTCTCTCCCTCCCTCCATCTTTCTCTGTCTCTGTTTCTCTCTGTGTGTTTTTCTCTCTTTCTTTCCTTCCTCTCTCTCTCTCTCTGCCTTTCCTCCTCTTTCTTTGTCCCTTTCTTCCTCCTCCTCTCTCTGTCTCTCTTTCAGCCAAAGCCTCCAAACCCGAGCAAACTGATCCCACTGAAGAGTCCCCCAGGTCAGATTGTCAGGGTCACCCACAACAGCAAGTCTGAGGAGTGATAATGTTTCCGTGGGAGGACTCTTTCTGGGAGCTCCGGGGGCTCACTAAGCTCAGTGCATGACCCACCAGGCTCATATTCTTTCCTCACTGCTCCCTGATGATGAAATCACAGCCTCGATCTGGGTTTGTTCATGTCACAAGATAAATTGTCAAAATGTTTTGATCTAATTGGGTCTTTTTCAAGTCAGCTGAAAACCATCAAGTTGGGAGCCATATGGAGCCAGTGATTAATGAGGGGTATTTGGTTGCGCCTCCGCATCCATCATGAAGTCCCAGATTGGTCTAACACACTCTAATGCTCAGCTTTTATGAATGGGAATGGATTCTGATAGATAACCAAGTCTTCACTGCCCCTACTGTCCCTTTTCTCAAACTAGCAAAGATTTGGTTTCTTTGCCATCCATAAGGCCCCAGAGGCATAGGACCAGAAAGAGAGACCTCAGGGCCCTCTCAGAATAGGTCCTCCCCTAGCCAAATACCTCCTTACCCTAGGGGCTACTCTAGCCCCATTAATATAGGGATGTGACAGCTACAATTCTCCAGAGGGAGGGAAAGAAGGAAATGCATGTGGGGAGAAAGAATGATCATCTCTGACCATTGGATAACCTCTGTTTCAGCCTCAGTATCCTGGCTAATCTAAAGCTATATCCCTGAACTGTTATGATCTTTATACTAAGTATCTCCCATAGGCCCTGAGGGATGGAAGAGACAGCACGAGGCAGGCCAGGGCTATTTTATCTTTTTCAGTGGAGAAAAGTTATTGCTCTGGGATAGAGGAGAAACCATTTCCAACGAGGAAAATTAGAAGGTGATGTGCACTTAGAAGATTGAAAGAAAAAGTTCTCAACTGAAAGAAAAAGTAAGATAGGAGTCCTAACTAGAAGGCTAAGGACTCAAGTGGGAATCTAGTAGTGGAGGAGGGCAGGGAGAGAGGAGAATCTCCATTCTCCTTTCCCCCACTTTCCTCCCTCAAAAAGGTGAGTTAGCAGAACTGATAGTATCCCAAGAGTAACATTTCATCTCTAACCTGGCCTCAAGGGCCTGCACATTCTGCTGATTATTTCCATTTGATCCTATATATAGCTTGTTTGTACATAGTTGCTGGTATTTCATCGCTACTATTAGCGTATGAGTTCCTGGAGCAAGTGCTGACTTTTGCCCTTTTTGTAGCAGTGCCTGACTGACATCCTGATAGCTGCTGGGAGACATAGGAGAGACGGACATTATCGCCAAATATTTGAAAGGCAGTGCTGTGGAAGAGGAATTAGGCTTATCCTCTGGGGATCCATAGGGTGGAATTTGGATCAGTTCTGGAAGCTATAAAGAAGCATATTTGGGTTCAATATAGCATCAAATTCCTAATAACTCATTTTCCAAAGATTGAATGAGTTGCTTTAACACATAAAGTATTTAAGCCGAAACTGAATGATGACCAGTGAAAGACTATTGGAGAAAGGTTCATGTACCAAATGGGGATGGGATAAGATGGTCTCTAAGGTTCCACCTGGCTTTAAGATTCATTAACTCTATGGCACACAGCTCTGGGATCAGTTTTGTGCATGGAAAAGGAGTCTACAGTGTAGACCTAGAGGATATACTCCTGAATATATATACATAATATATATGCACACACAGAGAAGGGGTAGGGAGGGAGAGAGAGAGAGAGAGAGAGAGAGAGAGAGAGAATATTCAGGCTACAGAAATGATTCCCATAAAGAGAGCCCCTTTGGGAGGCTGTGGGATCTAATGGAGTCAGTCCAGAGAAGGAATAATAAACAGTGGAATGATAGGCTTGAGAAAGTCTATCTCCCTACTCCTCTCCCTCCATCCAGCAACTGGGCCCAGCTAAAAATATCTTTCTTATAAGCTTTCTATGGTGCCAGAAATTTCAGCATTACTGATTTCTTTGGACTGATGCACTGAATAATCCTGTTAATATGTAAATGTTAGCTTCAAGAGAATGAGTAAGCTATTATCAGTCATTAATACCCTAGCAAAAATTAGCAGATCAGTTCAATTCTCAGGACTTATAAACAGCCCCTTTGTATATAGTAGACTACATAGGGTTTGATAAATTAAATTCACTCAGCTTTGGAGTCTTTGAAAGATCTAGAAGAGATGAGATAGCAAACAGGCAAGAATTTCAGAGATCAAAGGGACCTTGGTGAATAGTTAATATAACTAAGATGTAGGAAAAAAACGATCCTTTCTAGAACACTCCTGAAAAGAGGTAGCCTAGTCTTTCCTTAAAGCCATCAAGTAGAAGACAGAGGCATAGAGAGGGGAAAATGACCCCACTATGTCCTGGGATATCCCATCCCATCCCATCCCACTTTTGGATAGTTCTAATTGTTAGAACATTTGACATTCAAAGACCTTTGTGACTACTTTTCTAGTCTTTTAACACTTCAATCCTTGCCCTGTACTCTTCCATCAAGTGACACCGGCCTCCTGGACATTCCATGAACAAGACCCTCCATCTCTCAGCTCTGAGCATTTTCTCTGATTTATCCCCCGTGCCTGGAATACTCTCCCTCCTCATCTCTGCCGCCCAGCCTCCCAGACTTCCTTTAAGATCTAACTAAAATTTCACCTTCTATAGGAAGACTTCCCCAACCCTCTTAATTCTAGTGCCTTACTTCTATTATTTCCTATTTATTTCTCATATAGTTTGTTTTTAATATGTGTATTTACTGGTTATCTCCTCCATTAGATTGTATGTTCCTTGAGGGCAGGGACTGTCTTTTGCCTCTTTTTGTATCTCCAGGACTTAGCATAGTAGGTGGTTGATAAATGTTTATTAAGGAGGAGGAGGAGGGGGAAGAGAATACCTTTTCTTCATTAATGCCTAAGTCTGTCTCTTTGTAAGATCTACCTCATTGTTAAAGCTACAGCAAACTTTTCTACCACCTCATGTAAAATCTAAAATCTAAAAACAGTAAAAACCCACTGACATCGTATCCTGATAGGCACAGGGATGGGAACCACTGTAGAGAGAAGAACTCCTGCCCACGGAGATCAACAACTCTGCAACTTAGAGCCTCAGAGGGCTGCCTAGAGCTCTAAGAAGTTGTCACGTGCCCCTGGTCATACAGTATCAGAGGCAGTTCTGAACCCAAGGCTTCTTAAGTCGGCTCCCCAGCTATTATGTCACACTGCCTCTCAGTGTACAGACTGAGTATATGGGAAGGACAGAGAAGCTGAAGAGGATCTCATTGACCTTGAAGTCTAACCATTCCCTGAACCAGAATTCCTCTAGATAAGTGTTCACTGAGACTCTGTTCAGAAACCTCTGGGGATGTGAAAGTCATTATTTACTGTTTCTCCAACTGATATAAGATTTCTTCCTTGCCTTCATGGAGCTTATAGTTTTGTGGTTATGATAAGATCTGTATATAAATAGAAAAAGTTCATTTTTTTTAAAAAAAAAGTACAAATAATTAGGTCAATGAGGGAAACATCACTTTTGATTAGAATAGATCTGGAATGGCTTCCCATTTGGAGCTGGGCCCTGAAAGATGACCATGGTATTAGTTCCAGGAGGTGAGCAATGAAAACATAGTGAAAGTGGAAAGGTGGGAAGGTATAAATCATGGTGGTGGGACAGTGAATTGTTCAATCTGGCTGCAGAGTAAAATGTAGAAATCAATCAATCATTAAATGTTTATCATGTTCCAGGCACTAATACAAAAGGGAGTAGTAGCAGGTTAGTACTTAAAGGGCCTTGAACGTCAAGCATAGGGACCTTGACTGTTCAGGAAGCAACAGGGAACCATTGAAAGTTGTTGAGGAGTGATATGATGTGACCTTGAGCTGTTAAAAAAAAAAAAAGCTTAATCTCACAGCCCAGGCAGAATAGATTAGAGAAGGAAGGGACTCACCACCACCCTCCCTGAGGCCAGGTTTCAGTGACATGTGGAGTTAAATCCAAATCTAGCTCTAATAAGGTCATTTCTTTGTTTATTCTTTGTAGGTGATGGTTGGAAGTCAAATCTCTAATTAGATAAAGAGACTGGCTCTGATACACACTGGAGGTGATTTTCTTTTCTTCCTTTTGTTGGAACAGGAAGCACAGACATCTCAACAAAGTGTATTTACCCTTCTAAGAATAACTAAATTTTGTCTTTTTATTCTTAGCAGATGTTGTAAACCTCTCCAGAGGTTTACAAAAGAATCCAGACAGACAAGTGGCATTGATGGTATGTCAGCTATGTATGACTGCCCCAGCATTCATTGTTCAATGCCTGTGAACTTGTCACCAGCAGAATGATCTGGGTTAAATGTTCACACTCACATGGTACGGTTTCCAAGAACCAGGATTTGTTATTGTTGATGAGCCCTTTCTTTAATCAGCCAGACTCGGTGGAGGGGGATTTAGTGTGTGATTTATTTAAGTAACTGGGAAGTTGTATCTTTTCTAACTGGGCATATCTTTCTACTTTCCTAGCCCCATACACCTTGTGTGAGAGGAGGATGAGGCCTGCAAGTGTCTGCTGTCATTTGTAACTCAGTCAGGACATAGACAGATAGATAATAGACATGATGGATAGGTGGATAATAGATATGATAGACTGATAATAGATATTATTGATACACAAATATGATAGATAATAGATGTGATAGATAATGAATCAAAAATAAATATTATAGATAGATAATACATAAATAGCTATGATAGAGAGTAAATAGTATAGGTATGTATGTAACAGAAATGATGTATAGACAATAGATGTAAGTGATAGGTAATAGATAATTATGGATATATATATGATAGATAATAGATGTGATGGATGATAACTTGAAAATATATATTATACATAATATGATATATAGATATGATAGTGAGTAAATAGCATAGGAATATAGATAATAGATATATATAGATGATAGATATGATAAATGACAGATAACAGATATTAAAGATATATAATAGATATAAATAAGCGATGTGGTACATTATAGAAAATAAATATTATGCATAGGTAATAGGAGAGATGTAGAGATGATAGATAACAGATATGATAATTGATAGATAATAGATAGACTTTGTGTTTAGAATGGGTAAGATTTCAAAGGGCTTTTCTATTTTACAAAATACCTTCTTTACTTATTCCCAGTTGCCTACAATTTTTTAGCACTGAACAGTCTTTCATTCCATAATGAGGCATAAGGTTAAGTGCACAAAGTCCTGAGAATAAAGAGTTCTTCCATTTGTATTAATATTGGAGTGTAAATGACTTATATCAGACCATTTTTTGAGAATAGACTTTGATACGTGAGGATGCTAAGAACCTGAAAGGGATGAGGCAGAAAGACAAGGAAAAAGAAAGTAGAAATAGAATCTGCTTTGCAATTTTGTCTCTCGTTGCCAGTCTTCCACATTCTCTGCACATCATTGGCATCCTTTAGCAGTCTCCATAGCTCACCTTCTCATAATATACCCAGAAGTCAATCTGTTCTTCCATTCCTCTGTGACTCAATTCTCCTTGAGTTCTCCTCTTCTATTTTCTCTCACAGAATATCCATGCATTCCCTGGAACAAAACTTCCCCTATACCCAGGCAACAGTCTTCTGAGAAATGAAGTCCAAGTCCTGAGGCTTATATCTGCTTCTCTGAACAAGAGGCTTTCTGTCATCCAAACCACTATTATAGTAGGTAGTTATTACAAAACAGTAACACATGTGCCTAGAATGAAAGAACTCATGCAATATGTGGCATTTGGAAGAACTCTGTCCCTGCAGTGCTTCTTGGTCAAATAAATTTAAATAGGAGTGTGTGTGTGTGTGTGTGTGTGTGTGTGTGTGTGTGTGTTCCTCTGTGTCAGCATTTCAGTAACTAGTCCGAAAGAGCTATCTCTCATCTTCTGGGTCAGTGGGAGAGTGAAAATTTTTAATGGGGGCACCACCAGTCTATGCCTATGGATGGCAGGTCCAGGGCTAGTCTCATCTGGTCAGTTTCCAAGGAGGTAGTGGCTAGTGAAGCCAAAGGGAGACTAACCTGACCAAACCTTATCTGAAAGTATGATTCTAAAATTGGGTTCCCATCCACCCACACCAATTTCTCACACAGAGTGAATATCTTTGTCAGGGATACCTCGAGGTCCTGGAAAACATAATCATCTCTCTGATCAAGGACAGTTTACTCAAAAGTTCTAACTGAGAATATTAAAGTCTTCCAGTGTGCTGAGCACAGACATACTAAAGGAGATGGAAGCTGGTGTGAAGAGCCGAAGAAAGAGAGGACAGGACCAAACACAGTTAAGTCAATTCATCCACGAGTGTAACTGGAGTCAGAACCTGACTGGCACAGCGTCTCAAAAGAGAAACTAAAGTTGGAGAGATGAATAAGCAGGAGAATATGCCAAATACTACAAAGATCTATTATAGGTCAAGAGAATCCCAAGATGTAATACCCAGAGAAAGAGAATAACTCCACAATCAAAACCTCAGAAAGAGAAAAAATGGCATAGGCTACATGACTACAGTCACAAGGACATAAAAAAATGAAATAAAGTTTTTTTGGGAAAAGGTAGAAGGAAAATAAATAACTTAGAACTGAGGGTCAAAATCATCTCCAAAACAGGAAAGATAACAGCACCTACCTTCCAGGTTTGTTGTGACTATCAAAAGAGATAATAAATGTAAAATAATTTACCTTAAAGAGCTATAAAACTTTAAAGTACTTTGTAAAAGTTAGCTATTATTACTTAGTTGTCTCACAATACAGTAGAATAAACCAAGAAGAACTCAATGACTCCATAAACAAGAAATATTCAAACAAAATTAAAAGTTTGAAAAAATATGAGAAAATGTGTGTGCAATTTTTAAAACTGAAGGAGAGATAATTTAAGAATCATTGAACTCCTTGCTAAACATGAGAAAAAGAAGAAGCATGAGGAGAAGGAGAAGACAAGAAAAAGGAGGAGAATGAGAAGGGGAAGAAGAGGAGGAGGCAGAAGAAGAAGGAGGAGAAGAAGAAGAAGAAGAAGAAGAAGAAGAAGAAGAAGAAGAAGAAGAAGAAGAAGAAGAAGAAGAAGAAGAAGAAACCTTCTAATAGAAGAGACAAATGTCCCTTGAGAATCCTATTGTCAAAGAGGACATCAAATAAGACACACAGAGGGATTAGGAATAGTGTTGTTCTGCTTTGATAGTCTTAAGAGAGGACAATAATGAGAAGGGGAAAGCAAGGGGAAGAAATTAGGAAGAAGAGACTGGAACTTAATACATTTCATAATTTAGGTTTATAAAAAAGTATGCAAATATGGAGCAAGAGGAACAAGAGCATAAGTCACATAGATTTCACTCCTGAATTAGAAAAAGTAGGGTTTAACATACATAGGCACTCACAGAGGAAGTTTGGTTTAATAGATTAAACTCAACAGGGAAAAGGGAAAGAGGAATTAATAGAGAGTGGAGAGGGGATAGTAAAAAGCAAAACAAATCAGCTTTCAGGTTGGATCATGAAGGGAGAATTAAAAGGAAAGAAAAAAGTATAAAAACCAGTAATTGGGTTTTGGTCAAGAAGAAGTGGGAAAGGATAATGGAGCAGAAATCAAATTGCATTGTTGCCTCAACAATCTTTTTTTCTTTATAAAGGCAATCAGATGGTGAGGAAAGGAAAAAAGCATAAAAGGATACAATGGAGGAAAATAACTACTAATCATCACAGTGAATGTGAATGGGACACACTCGTGAAATAGAGGAGTATAGAAAAGTGAATTAAGAAGCAGAATCCAACAATATGTTGTTTACAAGAAACACTTGAAACCTACAGACTAACGCAGAGTTAAAATGAGGAGCTGGAGCAGAATTTATTATGCTTCAGACAAGTTCAAAAAAGCAAAGGTAGCAATCATGATCTCAGACAAGGCAACAATAAATACATATATATATATATACACATATATACGTATATATATGTATATATGTATATACACATATATATAATATTGTTAAAAGAGACGACCAAGGAAACTACATTATTCCTAAATAATTCCTAAATCCATAATTCCTAAATCACAAAAAAAAGAAACAATATTATGTTTTGTTTATTTTGTTTTGTTTTATGGTTTCTGCCATTCATTTTAATTCTTCTATTCAACATGACTAAGGTGAAAATATTTAATAGGAATGTATGTGCAGAACCTATTTAAGATAGCATGTTGTCCTGGGGAGGGAGTGGGGAGGGAAGGGGGAAGGACAGAGAGGGAGTGTAAAAAAATCAAGATATATGGAAGTGATTGTAGAACACTGAAAGCAATTAAAATAATTTTTAAAAATTTGAAAAATGAAACAATGTCGGTAATACTTAACATATATAAAGCAGTATAACATATATAAAGCAAGTAGAAAAATGTGAGCACTTAAAGGAGAATAGAACCAAAAAACAAGAAGATAAAAATAGCAAAGTTATAATATTTGGGGGACTTGATGTGTCTCTTCTTAGACCTAGAAAAGTTTAAACAAAGATAAACAGGAAAAAATAAAGGATCTGAATAGAACTTTAGAAACATTAAATATTATCTCTGTAAATTTCTAAATAGGAATAGAAAGGACTATACGTATTTCTCATACATGCTTGTGCCTTTATAAATGACATGTACTAAGATATAAAACCTCATAAAATGCAGAAAAGAATAAATATTAAACATCCTTTACTGGCCACAGCATGATAAAAGTTATGAAATAAGGACCTTTGGAGAAATTATTAAAACTAATTTAATCCAAAAGAATTGGTGAATCAAAGAACAAATCACAAAATAATAGATAACTTCATTAAAGAAAATGACAATGAGACAATGTGCCAAAACCTTTGACATACAGTCAAAGTAGTCCTTAGTTGATATCACATATTGCTAAGCAATTTCATCAGCAAAAGAAAGCCTATCAATTATAGCATGAAGCTAAAAAGAAAAAAAAATAGGCAAGTAACAATTTTAAAAAAAAACCCACTAAACACAAAAATACAATTTCTGAAAAATAAAAGGAGAGAGAAAATTGAGAGCAAAATCCCCACTGAATTGATGAATAAAACCAGAAGGCATTTTTAAACTAATAAAATAATTAGAATGTTAATTAAACTTATTTTTAAAGATATAAGAAAAACAAATTATCAACATTAAAATGAAAAAGGAGAATTCACAGCAAATTAATAGGAAGTTTTTGTTTTCCTAAACTAACTATATATCACCACAATTCGCAACTTACATAGAATGGAAAAATATTTTAAATCCCCAGATTTAAAGAACAAGGAATAGAGAGCTTAAGTGACGCCAAGTAAGAAATTGAGGAAGCCTAAATGAACTCCCAAAGGACAAAAACAAAAACAAACTAACCCAAGAACAAATGAATTCACAAATGAACTCTGTCAAAAACTCTAAAACTAATTCAAATATTACATAAATCATTTGGAAAAATAGAAAAAAAATGGAATCCTACCAAATTCCTTCTATTCTACAAATATTATCTGGCTTGATACCTAAGCCAGAGTAAACAGCAGAGAAAAAAAATGTAGGTCAAAATGTCTCCTGAATAACAACAGAAAAATATTGAATAAAATATCATCAAAAGGTGACACCAACATGGTAGAATGATTATAAACTACAACCAAGTAGGATTCACAGCAGGAATTCAGAGTCGGTTCAATGTTAGGAAAAAACTATAAACCCAATAGAACATATTAATAACAAAAATAATTTAAAATCACATATCAATAGAGAAAAAGTTCTTAACAAAATACACTATTGTTTTACATCAAAAACTTTTAAAAGCAAAGAAATAAATAGACCTTTCATTAGTATGATAAATAGCATTGATCTAAAGCCAATAGTTAACATTGGATGTTATGGAGAAAGGCTAGAAGTCAAAATCAGGAGAAAAGCAAGATGTCCATAATTGCTATTATTATTTTATGTAGTTCTAAAAATATTAAGTATAGCAAAAAGAGAAGAAGAGGAAACTGAGAGAATAAGCATAAACAGATAGGAAATGAATCTATTGTTTTTTGCAAGTGATTATGGTGTCCTTTTTAGAGAAACTTTGTATTTCAACTGCACTAGATGGCACAGTGGACAGAGTGCCAGGCCTGGAGTCAGAAAGATTCATCTTCCTGCATTCAGATCCAGCCTCAGACACTGAACTAGTTGTGTGACTCAGAACAAGTCACTTAACCCTGTTTGCCTCAGTTTCCTCATCTGTAAAACAAACTGGAGAGGAACATGGCAAATCACTCCAGCATCTTTGCCATGGGATCACGAAGGGTTAGCATGAGTGAAAATCAACTAAACCCCAAGAGAACTTCTAGATTCATTCATAATTTGTCTCAGTCCTGGATCTTAGGAATGTCAAGATTTATAGTCTAAGTTAAAGTCTATGTACTTCTCTTACCGACCCCTCCCTTCTTCTGTAATCTCCCAACCAATAACTTCTGTTTATATCAGGTAATGGTTCAGTTCTTGGACCTCTGCTACTAGGGAGCTGGACAGTTAAGAAATGAATTGCTTTTCTCAAGCCAAAGGGCTGCCCATTGTTCCCATCTGACCTCTGCTGTTACTCTTCGTTCCTCCCTGGTCTGTGCCAGCACCAGCTTCCTTTATCCCTTGTGAGCACCAGCAAACTGGAAGAGGTGGTCTTAGGAGGTGAAGAAGGAAAGGACTGATAAAGTCTATTAAAATGGTAGCCTTTCCCAAGTCAATTTCTCCATTTCTTTTGATGATAGTTGCTATTAGGAGTTGTCCTTTTCTCTGATGGAATGCCACACTAATATTCAGATTTGTTAGGTAGCCTAGACCAGTGTGTGGCTTTTTATCTTCCCCTCAAAGAATAAATGAAGATTATAAGAGAATTACTCAACAGGGTATGGGCTTCTGCTGAAATACAAAAGATCATTGTACTTGATTTTATGTGAAACTTTGTGAGGGTCAGCTTTGAGTAGATACTTTCTTCCTCTTTCACCAAATATTAGCACCTACCAGAGAAAGATGCCATCTCTGTCTCCAATATTTACACAGTTCTTCTTCAGGTAGTCTTAGTTGATGAGCTGGTATTTTTGTGAAAGCAGGAGCAGGTAAAATTGAATCATTTTGTAAAATGGAAATAAAAAGTAGACCAATTGAATAAATTAATAAATACATGTTAATTGGTATAGATTGGCTATTACCTAGGAAGTGAACATTTAGAAGGCATATCCAGACTTGAGTAGTTACAACTCGTTTACCACAGGTGTTGATAAAGTAAAATTTGCCCTCTTCATTTCTGCTCTCCTTCCATATAGTTGTATCCAAGAAGTTGTTCTCTCCACTTTCTTCTTACTGCCTCCATTAGACTAGGTCTAAGGACTGATTTTCATCCAGCACCTGAAGACATGTAAAATTTATACAAAGATATCTTCTACAAAAATGATTTGTAAACTGTAGACTTAACCACCCGGGAGATATCTTATGATGTAAAATCTCTGTCCTTTGGGCTGTGGGATTCGGTGGTGTGCTTTTTTCTAGGTATTTTGTTTCATTTTGTTTTCTCTAAAGACATCTAATCTTTAAAGTTCTTTTTTAATTAAATGAAAAAAATTAATAACTTAAAGTAACAGGATATCAAAGAAACCTATATAAAGTATTATCATTTGGATGTTTCACTAACAAAACCTAATAAAAATAGAAAGAGAAACAATTAAGAATATATAAAATATTTGATAGTCCACCTAACAAGAGATGCCCAGAAATTATGTTGACATAAATATAAAACACTCGACAAAAATAAAGATAGATCTAAAAAATTGGAGAGCTATTGATTACTCATTGTTGTGCCATATCAATATAGTACAAATGACAACACCATCTAAATGAATTATTCAGTTGTTAGGGGTGTTTGTCCTTAGTTGTTGAAGAAGACCCATGACAGTATTGGTGACGTCTTGACTTGTCAGTGAATTGATGTAAGTGAGGCAGAGTTGCACAAAGTCATCAACCCCACTCTCACATTAATTGAAATCCAGTGGCAGGACAGAAGTCAGGATAACTGGCAAGGACCCACCCCACTCTCACATTAATTGAAATCCAGTGGCAGGACAGAAGTCAGGATAACTGGCAAGGACCCAGGATGTAGTAGATGAATTTGGCATCTCCGATGCCTGACCAACCTCTAAGCACGCCAGAGTGCCTGCTTCATGGCTTCATGGCCATTGGATCAAGTTCTTCTCATTCATCCATTCCACCGGGGAAGTTATCACATGCTTAGAATAGACATTCCTCTAACTCCCTGACAGGTTTGAGGCCCATCAGTTACCCTCAACCCGGTCGAGCTCGTCTGTCAAGATGGTTTTACTGGGCTGTGGCCACTTTGCAAGCTACAGCTGCTTGAAGTCATAGGTGAGAGTTAAGTGAAAGGTGGACACCAAAAATAGATAAGCAGCCCCAAAAAGACTCAGCAGACCCTCACAACAGAAGAGCTAGACCTCTCTTAACACCCCATACACCCTCTACTTAATAGCACCATTCCAATCTAGCTACTAATGGGTTGCATTATAGAACTAGAATAATAAGAGAATTAACCTGGAAGAACAAAAGATCAAGAATTGAAGGTAAAAAATGAAAAACGTGGGAGGGAAGGGGTTTTAGTGGTATAATAGCTATACTATACTATATAGTGGTTGGTCATCATCTGCTGGGACTGTATACAAAATTTTTTAAAATTAGTGAAATAGATTAGGAACCCAAGATCCAGAAACAAAGAAATAATAATAGTATAGTATTTGATAAATCCAAGGATTTCAGCTACTAAGGTAAGGGCTCATAAAAAAAACTTCTATATAAAACTTGA
The DNA here is from genome assembly GCA_023548195.1 of Bettongia penicillata ogilbyi. Taxonomy (NCBI): domain Eukaryota; kingdom Metazoa; phylum Chordata; class Mammalia; order Diprotodontia; family Potoroidae; genus Bettongia; species Bettongia penicillata. Next base: position 3,028,504 of record JAJHZJ010000383.1, on the reverse strand, counting down.
AAGTCTGGCTGAAATTAGGTATAATGGACTAAGATTTCATACCATATACCACAATAAGGTCAAGTGGATCCATGGTCTAGATATAAAAGGTGACATTATAAAAAAATTAGAGTAACAGAAGAGGAGATTCCTTCTCAACCCCAGGTAGAGAAAGAGTACTTGACCAAACAAGGAATAGAGATAATTACTAGAAATAGAAAATAGTTTTGATTATATAAAATTAAATAATTTTAAATGGACAAAATTGATGCAGCAACAATGAGAAATATTTTCAGCAAGTTTCTCTGATACAGTATTGATATCCAAAATACATAAGGAGCTGATTCAAATATGTAAGAATAAGACCCTTTCCCCAACTACCTGATTAAATGATATTTTCTTAAAAGAAAAAAAAAAGCTAAAAACAGCCATGTATGAAAAAAATGCTTGAAATAACTAATAATGAAAGAAAAATAAATTAATCAGATTGGCACAGAACAGTTTGTTCTGTGAAGTTTGGATTCAATCAAAGAGCTGCACTTAAGGACCTAGAGGGCCACATGTGACTTTGAGGTCACAAGCTCCTCACCCCTGCCTTAATCTCTCTTTGCCTCAGCTTCCTCAACTGCAAACTGTGGATAATAATAGCAAGTACCTCACAGGGTTGTTTTGAGGATCAAAGAAGAGAATATTTGTAAGGCACCTGGCAATAGCAGGTGCTAAATAAATGTCAGTTATTTAATATTATCATGTTATTACTGTGTAGATTTGTTTTACTTAAGTGTATAAACTTGTTACAAGGGAATTTTTTTTTATTTCAATAGGAGTCAGAAAGGAAGAAAGAGGAAAAGAAGGAAGGAGAAAAGAAAGAGAGGGAAGAATGAAGAGAAGGAATGAACAAAGGAAGGGAGGGAGAAAGGAAGGGGGAGAGAGAGGGAGGAAGGAAGGAAGGAAGGAAGGAAGGAAGGAAGGAAGGAAGGAAGGAAGGAAGGAAGGAAGGAAGGAAGGAAGGAAGGAAGGAAGGAAGGAAGGAAGAAAGGAAGAAGGAAGGAAGGTCAATGGAACATTATTTTAAAATACACAAAAGAAAACAGAAGGAAGTTCTAAAGGAAACAGAAGCAGAACAGTTTGGAGACTAATGGTCTGAATTCGATACGTGCTTTTTAAAAAAAAAGCTGTATATAATTGAAATTTGAGGTATCATGTGCAATCTTCTTCATTTTTTTTTATATGGAAGTGTTTGTGTTTGCTAGTGTTTATTAAGTTCAGAAAAACAATCATAAAAAAAAATTTAAGAGAGTGCAACCGAGAAGTTTCGGTACCATCATAGGTAAACAGAACAATTTTCCTAAAATAAAGCAGTGTCTAATTCTACTGAACCATGTCTCCATTGGGGAGTTTTCCTTTTGATGTATGTGTCTGATCATAAGAGGTGTGAATTACATGCTTCTTACTACTGTAGATTAGTTCAAGGAAAGGATGAGCTGACACCATGTATGTAATTTTCCTGTGGCTTTGAGGCACTCTTGTACAATACTGCCTGTTGCTCTCCAATTAAAAAAAACAACAACAGAGACCCACTGGTGTTCCATCAACCTCTCATTCACTCCCCTAAGACAGGGCTACATCAGCTACTAGCCCCATGGTACAAACTTTCCCTGGGAGTTAAGGCTTAATATTTTTGTCGCTGGCTTAGTGTCAATGCTTTCCACAAAGTTACAGGGGGCTATTTGGGAAGGATTTTGTCACTGGAGCCTCTGAGTGCTAATGAGTGTGACTTCAGAAGAGAATTTTCCATTAGTAAGTAAGAAAAAAGATCACCTTGAAATCGAATAAGTAATATTGGGTCTATATCTCTTCCTAATCATGGCCTACATCTCATCGTATAGTACTGCCCAACACTAGGCAGGAAAACTGAAGTTCTAATTTCATTATTTCATTTATTTAATAAATATTTAAGCAAGAGCCTACTCTTGGTACTAAGGGAGAGGGGCAAGAGGAGAAATGGAGCAAAATCTCAGTCCTTACTCCCAAAGGGTTTACAGTTTGAAAGAAGAAATTTTAAAAAACCACACGTACAAATAATTACAAATTATAATAATAACAAAACTTGATTCATAAAAAGAAGGGAAAGGTGAGATAGGAAATAGAGATCCAGCCTTGGAGTCAGGAAGACTTCCAATTAAGTCTTGTCTCTGACATATTGCCAGTGTGTCCTTTGTCAAGTCGTTTAACTTCGCATTGCCCCTAGACAAATATCCCCGACCATAAATTTCAGATTAAGTGCTGGTGATGTACAGACTTTCCTGACTGGGATTTCCCTATACCAATGAAAACAAATAATAGTAGTGATAACTCACATGTATTTTAAATTTGATAACTTACAGAACACTTCTTTCACACCAGTCCAGCAACATAAGTAATGTAAATAGTATTAACTAGTTTACAGATGCGCAAATTTCCAGAGAGAACAAGAAATTTGCTAGAGGTTACACAACTGCAAAACAACTGCAACTTAGAAGTTCTGCTACACTAACCCCGGAATGGGAAACCCGCACATATTGACCTTCTAGGTCCCCAAGTGCCGCCCTTTGACTGAACAAGGGCCACACTTGAGGACCTTATGATCTCGAGGCAGCGAGTTCCCCACCCTGCACTAGGCTATGTAGATCTCTATGCAAAGCAATAAAGGGATTCTGAGAAGGGATGGAAAATCAGGGACTGCTTCCTGGAGGTAGCATTTGAGCTCCGGCTCTAGAGGATAGGAAGGTTGTCAATCCCATAGGAGAGCCCTCCAGGCAGAGGAAACAATGGAGCCAAGGTCAGGATTAATTAACTTCCCTTCCTCACCTTCCAGCCCGTTTCCCTCCGTTTACCCCATCTCATTGACTAAAGAGTGCCCTCGCTGGTTCCCAGTCCGGGAATTCTCCCGGAAGCTCCCCCAAAGAGAAGGTTGGAGTCGTCCCCTCTCTTCTGTTCTAAATCAAATGTGCTGCTTTAATGCCCCACTTCACACATTGTAAAAGATACCAGTGTGAAGACGGCTCTGTGTCCACACATTCAGAAAGCCTTGTGACCCGCTGTCTGCCTGCTGATAGATTCAATGCCCATTATTGTAATGGATTTGCTGTTAGGAAGAAGAAAGGGTTATCTGCCTAATAAATTCAGGGACCCCAAAGGGTTGTTATCAATCACGTAATTCCCCAGTATATTGAATTTTATTATAACAGATTTGTTTAGTTATTTCTAAAAGACAAATATGCTCTGATGAGTGCCCTGGGATACTGGGGAACAGCTGAGATGGAAGGAATACATAGACTTGTAGAGGAAGGACTTATTTTTTCAGTCCAACTAGCACAAGCACTGGAGGACTTCCTTGCTATTCGGGTGTGGGGGGTATTTTTTTTAAAACTTCCCTGCTAATGAAATGCATAGAAAAATAAAAACATGGCATGCAAATTAGACACCTTTGGGGATTTAGAAAAAAACACTTGTTTGAAGAACTAATTAAGGAGCTATTAAAAATAATTAATAATCATCTGCTTTTCCCAAATAGTTTTCAGTTCAGAAGTGTAATTGAGGCCATTTTTATTTCAGTTTTTAAAATATGGAAGCTTCAAGTAGCAGTTTCTTAGCTTTCTGAGAAATATTTTCTAAACTTTTAATCATTTTTTTATTGAATTCAAATAATGCCCTTCCGTCCTTTCACTTCATTTTATTTTATTTTTACCCTCTCTGGTTTGTGCCTTGCAGTGGATCATTCAGTGAATACACCATAGCAGGACTGGTTCTAAGGTCTAACTGGAAGAAAATTGTTGTGAGTTACAGGAAATTAAAAAATTCCTGCAATACCAACCCACTACTCAAAGTCAATCTGTGGTATCCCAGAATCCACTCGACTCTGAAGTCAAGCCAGAATGATTTTTGAAGAGTAATTTCCAGCCTTATAAAGGGTCACATCATGTATTAAAGCCATATTTGCTTCTGTGTTTTGTAAATTTCGAACTCATTACTAAACCTTTGTCTCTTATACTCTGTGCCTGGCTCTTAACTCTCCCTCATCAATCTGAGTCTTAAAAATCTAATGAAAAATGCTGAAACACATTTTGCATGTGGAAATGTGATAAAACATAAATTGTTACAATCGTGAAGAACTACTTTTCAAAGATGGTCATAAGGACCCTGTCACTGCTCTTTATAGTTCACTTGCCATTACACATGGGCAAGTAGTACGGGGGGATAAAAGAAATGAACAGGAAGCTTCTGGTCTCCTTTAAGCTACAGTGCTTACTGTCCTAGGGATAAAGGTATAGACAGCTTCCACTCAGCCCCAGAAAGCTCATGACTTAATTCCCTCAGCTAGATGACTTTAAGTTTTCCTACAAAGGATGTGCTAAATTCCAAACTGGAGAGTTATCCTCATTGGCAACATAGTACAGTAGAATCAAGATTTCTGAGTTCTAGTCTAAGCTTTGCCACTGACCAGAGATATATGACCTTGAGTTGTTATTTCCTTTGCCTGCCCCTCAGTTTCCCCCACTGTGAAAATGAAAGGTTGTATAAGGACCTTTTAAGTTCTTTAGTTTATAGTGCAATAGAGGCAGTTGATCTCCCAAATGAATACTTTGTGGATCCTTTTGGGCCAACCAAACTGAGCTTTGGACTCAGAGCTTTGGGCTTCAGAGATCATTGATGCATCTCCAAACTTAATGGCACCAGTCACTGAAAAATGACAAGTGCAACAGAGACTCCCAGACAGCATTGTGACTCCATGACACTGAGATTCCTTTATATTATATGTTAGTTTGAGCAATTTCCTCATCAAGAGAACCAAGATATGCATTGAATCCCATTTCTCTGTACCTGGGAAACCTTGAGAATGCTCACTGGCCTTGATAACAGACAAACACTACTGTTCACTGATGTGGAAAATGGGGGTCCAGGGGCAGAACCCATGTCAGAATCCTGTGAAATGGCCTCAGAACTGCTCACAAAATTCTGGACTGATGGAATTAAACTGTTCTTTTAAGTACAAGCTAACAACGCATAATGAAATTAAGATGATCATTTTGAAGAAGAAATAGTCTGGGGAATATGTTTGTGTTTCAAGCAAGATAACGTACACAGTGCCTTGCAGGTGTTAAAGTGATAAATGTCGAATATTGCTATTTAAATAAATCATCAGGTCATTGTGAGTGATATCTTACAAGATAACCACCTAATTAAACTAATTGATCTCTCTGCTTCTAGTCTCACCATTTTCTGATCTGTCTTCCAAAAAGCTGCCAAAATAATTTCCCCAAGGAATTGTTCTGTTTTATTCACCATCACTGTTCTGCTTAAAACCATTCACTGGCTCCCTATTACTTCTAGGACAGTGATTTGTAACATTTTTCATGATCCCCTTTGGCAGTATAGGAAAAGGTCTATGTTCTTAAATTCATAAAATATACAGGATCACAAAGGAAACTGAATTATAGTTATCAAAAAACATCAGAGACCCCAGGTTCCTACATTAAGATAACATGTTAAGTCCTTACTTTGGCCCTTAAGACCCTTCACAATCTAGTTTCCAGCTTTTTGCTGTTAGTCATTTCAGTCATGTCTGACTCTTTGTGGCCCCATTTGGGGTTTTCTTGGCAGAGATACTGGAATGGATTGCCATTTTTATCTCCAGTTCATTTCACAGATGAAGAAACTGAGGCAAACAGGGGTAAGTGACTTGCCCAGGAACACATCAGGAAGATGAGTTTTTCTGACTTCAGATCCAGCACTCTATCCTCTGCACCACTTAACTGCCTTTTCCAACTTCGTTTCACATTATTCCCCATCATGCCCCACTCCTTACTCTATCTGTAGACAAAACTACTCTACTAGATGTAGCCCAAACTCCCTTCTCATCTTCTCTTCCTCCAACTCTTAATCTATGTGCCAAATTCTCCAAGAAGCCTTCTCTGATCTCTCCAATCACTATTGCCACCATCTCAAATTGCTTTGTCTACTTACTGTGTTCACATTGGGTCCTTCTAGGACAATATCAATTCTTTGAGGGCAGGGATGATTTCATTGTTGTCTTTGCTACCCCAGCACCGAGTAGATAGTAAGCTCTTTAGACTCGTTATTTTGACATTGCTGCTGCCTAGTAAGGAAAGTGATGCTCTGAGGGCTGAAAGTTTACAACCAACTTTCAAAAACTAGTAGAGCAGCTGTATTGACTGTGGGTGGCAGAAAATAAGTAAGATGATACTCCCACTTATCTGAAAAATATCTTAGAATCTGTCAGGGAAGATTTTAAAAAGCCACTCACCATGATTGCTATATTGGTGATGGCACTTTGGTTTCCTTTGCATGACCAGCACTGGCTAAAATTACGAAGGGTAGAAAACTCCCAAACTTTAGCATTCCCCCAAGCCTTCCATCAAGGAGCTGTGATTGGTTGGTGGTCAAGACAGGATCTGAGACCAGTTTTTTCCTGATACCAAGTCCATTCTATTTACTTTGTTATACTGACTATTTCTACTATAACATGTCTGGCTTTTTAGCTATAGCCCTTAATGGGGTACCAGGAATCATGGAGACACATAAAAATGTAGAGGGCAGAAATTACTTCCTTTTCCTTATTCCAGCAATGTAACTGACCAGCTGAACTTGGGATTGACATGAAGTCAACCAGTGAAAATTTAATTGGTGGCTCTCTGATGCTTAGGTGACTTGATGCTTGAATCTCTATTACTATATTGTGAGCTCCTTAAAGGCAAATATTGCATCTTGTTCATCTTTGTATTCCCCTCAATACCTACCATGGTGGCACAGCAGATAGAGTACTGGCCTAGAGTCAGGAAGATTCATCTTTCTGAGTTCAAATCTGGCCTCAGACACTTACTAGCTATGTAAGCGTGAGCAAGTCACCTACACTTGTTTGCCTCAGTTTCCTCATCTGTAAAATAAGCTGGAGAAGGAAATGGAAAACTCTTTCTGTATCTTTGTTAAGAAAACCCCAAATGTGGTCAAAAAGTGTCAAATACAACTGAAGAATGACTCAATAGCAATAGTATCTATGATTGTGCTTTATAAACATTAGGTGCTTAGTTAATATTAATTAACTTAAATTAATAGCTACAAATTTTCAAAGTAAACACAATATATAATGTTGCTGAAACACATTTTGATTCATTTTTCATAACAAGAGAACTTGTAGGGCCCATCAATGTATTTATCATCACTTCCAGCAGAGGCAAATAAAGATGAAAAATATAAGGTGATTTTTTAGGTCACAAAGTAAATTGGTATGAGTGCCAACTTTCTTAACTTTATAGAAGAGAAAACTTGAGTTTCAATTCAATTCAATAAACATTTAGGTAGAAGAGTTGAAATTACTTGCCCAGGGTCACTCAGAACATTGAGGGGGAGGTCTAGTAGACTCTCATTGCAGTGCTGTTTCTACTGTGTTACACTGGTATACCTTTGAAATACTCCCTCAGGATCTGTTTTTTAATGTGACAAAAATATCTACATGAAACCAAAAGTGAGCATTATGTGCTGTAAGATTACAATGAAAACTTTCCCTATAAAGACAGGAATAAATCAAGGAGAATCCCTTCTTCCTACTGGTATTTGATAGACTTCTAGAAATGCTAGTAATAGCAATGAAATAAGAGAAAGAAATTAAAAGCATAAAGAGAGACAAATTAGAAGAATCCTTATTTGCTGATGACATGATGATTTACTTGGAAAAATCCTAGGGAATCAGCAAACAAATTGATAGAATCATTATCTTCAGCAAAGTTGTAAACCACAAAATAAACCCCCCCAAATGAATGATATTTCTGTGTAACAAACATCAAAATCAAAGAGGCAACAATAGAAAGATAAATCATATTCAAATGTATTTTGAATATGTATAAAATATTCAGGAATCAACCAAAACATATTTGATACTTCAATTACAGAATACTCCTTAAAGAAATAAAGAACAACTTAAATAGAGAAAGAATTATTCAGTACTCATGGCTGGTCCATGTCAATATAATAAAAACAACAATAGCAATGAAATTAATTTACAAACTTAATTCTATTCTAAACAAACTACAGAGCTAGTAAAATAATAATAAAATTCAATTGGGAGAAATAAATGATCTGGAATATCCAGGGAGATAGTGAAAGAAGTAAGAATAAAGGAGGAATAGAACTTCTAAACCTCAGACTATCCCATAAATCAGCAATTATCAAAACCAATTCATTCTAGTTTAAAAATGGAAAAGTAGATCAGTATAACTGAGGAGAGTCAGAAATAATAGAACTCAAGCCCTCATTTCTAAAATATATAGAGAACTGAGTCAAATGTACAAGAACACGTCATTTCCCAATTGATAAATGGTCAAAGGATATGAACAGGCAGTTTTCAGAGGAAGAAATCAAAACTGCCTATGGTCATATGAAAAAAAAATGTTCTAAATCCCTATTGATTAGAGAGATGCAAATAAAAACAACTCTGAGATACCACATCACACCTATCAGATTGACTAACATGACAAAACAGGAAGATGATAAATGATGGAGAAGATGTGGGAGAACTGGAACATTAATTCATTGCTGGTGGAGTTGCGAGCTGATCCAACCATTCTGGAGAACAATTTGGAACTATGCCCAAAGGGCTACAAAAATGTGCATACCCTCTGACCCAGCAATACCGCTTCTAGGACTGTATCCCCAAGAGATCATAAAAATGGGAAAGCATCCCACATGTACAAAAATATTTATAACAGCTCTCTTTGTGGTGGCAAAAAACTGGAAATCAAGGGGATGTCCATCAATTGGGGAATGGCTGAACAAATTGTGGTATATGAATGTAAGAAATGATGAACAGGAAGCCTTCAGAGACACCTGGAAAGACTTACATGAACCGATGCTGAGCGAAAGGAGCAGAATCAGGAAAACTTTATACACAGCAACAACCACAGTGTGCAAGAATTTTTTCTGGTAGACTTTGAACTTCATTGCAATGTAAAGACTTAAAACATTCCCAGTGGTCTCTTAAGGCAAAATGCCTTCCACAAACAGAGAAATAACTAGGGAATTCAATCGCAGAATGAGGCAGATCATTTTCTTTTGTACTACATTTGGTTTGTTTTATTATTTCTCCCACTCATTTTAATTCTTCTATATAACATGACTAAGGTGAAAATGTATTTAATAGGAATATATGTGTAGAACCTATATAAAATTGTATGCTGACTCAGGGAGGGAAGGAGGAAGGAGGGAGAGGCAGGGGAGAAAAGAAATCTAAGTAATGTGGAAGTGATTGTAGAACACTGAAAACAAATAAAATAATAAAAAAAGAAGATACAATAAAAAAAGAAACAATAGAACTCAATAATACAATGTCTGACAAAAGCAAAAACATAAATTACTTGAGAAAGAATTCCCTAATTGATAAGAACTATTAGGAAAACTAGAAAGCAATCTGGCGAAATTTGACTTAGACACAGTTATACCTTATTCCACAATAAATTCAAAATGATTACATGATCTGAATATTAAAGATAATGACATTAAAGAATTGAAAAGAAAATAGTTCATATGCCTTTCATAGCTATGGGTAAGAGATGAATACTTAACCCCACAAAGAATAGAGGAAATTACGAAGCATACAATAGATAATGTAGATTACATGATTGTCTATTTAGGAAGAGACCTTAGGCTCTAGCAGAGTCTTACAAGTGTGTTCTGTACAAAATTTTAAAAAATATATGTGCATCTAAGATAAGACAAGAATTGGTCATTTAGAAAAAAAATCCTCATTTCAAAAATCTCTCTTAAGAGCTTAGTCTCCAACCCCAAAAGACTCATGACGGAAAATGCTATCCATATCCAGAGAAAGGACTATGGAGTCTAAGCCGAGATCAAAGAATACTATTTGCTCTCTCTTTTTTGTTTTGCTTTGTTTCTTCTTTCTCCTAGTTCATTACTTTGATTACAACTTTTCTTTATGATATACTAATGTGACAATATATTTAATATGAATGTATATGTAGAATCTATATCAGATTGTACTCCATCTTGGGGAGGGGGAGAAGGAGGGAGAGAAAATTTAAAATTCAAAAGTTTGTGGAAATGAATGTTGAGAACTAACAATTAATTAATTTAAAAAACTGTAAAAAAAAAGAGTTTGGTATCCAAGACATATAGACAACTAATAGAAACATATAAGGACAAAAGTCATCCCCCCAAAAGTTAAGTGGTCAAAGGATATTGACACAGTTATCCAAAGAACAATGGCCAACTTTTAACAGTCATATGAAGGAATTCTAAGACATACAAATAAGAACAAGCCTGAAATTTCAACTTCAACCCAGCAAATTGTCTATGATAATGAAGGATAGAAATAAGTCAGCGTTGGAAGGAGTGTGGAAAGGCAAGTCCATTAATGCAATGTTGGAACGAACTGTGAATTAGTATAACCATTCTAGAAAGCAATTTGGAGTTATGTAAATAAAGAGGCTAAAATGTCCATACCCTTTGATCTAGAGATTCCATTATCAGGCCTATGCCCCCAAGGAGGTCATTGACAAAAAGAAAAGTTCCATATAAACCAACATATTTATAGCAACATTTCTTGGATGAGCAAAGAATTGGAAGCAAAGTAGATGCCCACTAATTGACAAGCAGCTACAAAACTGTGGTATATGAATGTAATGAAATATAACCATGCCATTAGAAATGATGAATGTGGTGGAACAGAAAAGGATGGAAAGACTTTTATGAAGTGATGCAAAGTCAAGTAGCAGAGCTAGGAAAACAATACACACTATAACTATGGACAAAGTTAAAGCAATCAGAATCGAATGTTGAGAAATTCTGGAGAGCAAGGGCAGCTCCAAAGAAGAGATATAAGACATTACTCCCAGCTTTTTTGTAGAAGTGGGAAGTCCACATAATGTGAAACATTATGTATAATGGATTTCTAAAAATGCATTGATCAATTTTGCTTAATTTTTTCTCTTTCTTTTCCCTTTCAAAAAAATTACTTGTTCTAAAGGATGCTTCTTTGGAAGAGAACAGGGAGAAGGTACATTGGGAAATCTAGATGATATATAAAGAAAATGTAGCAATGAAAATCTATTTTAAAAAAGAAATGCTCCCTCAGGTTGCTAGTTTCATTTTTGCTCATGGAAGATTTATTGAAACACTAATGACTCTAGCATTTGAGAACATATACCTTTGCAATGCATTCTATTCCTGACTAGAAATACTATCCCAGACATTTGTAGAAAATGTAATTGTGCTAAAAAAAATCTTGTATGATTTGTCAAATGTTTGGAGTCTGATAAAACTCCAAACATGTTTCCTAAGCACTTCTCCCGCCACTTAATTTTAAAAAAACATGAGTAACTTAAAGAAAATTTAATCCATATGCTTTTCGTTCATTTACACTGAAATCATCAAAATACTGTAGAATGAACTAAAAGCTACTTTGTTGATGTCCAAGGACTCTTTTCATCCTTTTAATGAAGTGTTCCTTGAACCCTTCCTCTCCCATCAGAAGTACACATCTTTCCAAAGATAAATTTACTTAAAATCCATGACTCTGGCATCATTGATTGCAGAGCTTGATGAGATTCCTTCTTTCATGTGGAGAACCATGTCACCAGGTTCTCACTGCTCGCCTTTCATTCACAATTCCCCAGCTTCATTGGCTTCAGGCAGAACACCAAACCTCTGATGGCTTTCCATGGGAGGTTTGGGGAGAGTGAGTCTAATACCAGAATTAGCCATGTCTTCACTCTCTCTCCCATGTGGTTTCCCTGGAATGGTATCATAAAGTAACAGAGTAAAATTGGAAAAATGGCAGTAATGGGGATTAAGGTCACATGTGGACCGCAACTGCAAAATGATGAACTTCTAATTCTTGGATGTCCCAAGCAAGAGACTCAAGGATGAAGGCTGGCCTCTACTCAGCTGGGAGGAAATGTACCCAGAGTAATATCATTACTCAGATATCAGAGAGTACCTAATAATGGGAATATATGTGTATATATGTATGTATATATATAGCATATATATACACATCTGTATCTGTGTATATATGTATACATATATGTAAACACATGTATATATATATATCAAATCCTTTTAAGTTTTATAAAGTCGTTTACATTCATTATCTTATTTAATACTGATGACAGTCCAGTGAGTAGTAGTAAAATATCCTTCTTTTAAAGATAAGAAAACTAAGGCTCAAACTGATGAAGTGTTGATACACATGATACACATTCAAAGATGTGTATCTCATAAATGACAGAGAAGCAGCATGGGCTTTGATCTTTTGCCACCAAGCAAAGGTCTAAGTGCCATACTTATCTCAAAAGGGGCCTGGAGGCTGAATCTAAAGAAAGACATGGCTAGAGAATGATATCTTAATTCTGATTTGGGGAACAGTTATAAGGAACTTTTCATTGCCCTCATCTATAGAGGGGGCCCAGTCTCTGGATAACCCAAAAGAACAGCAAATGAAATAATTATTTCTATTGGACTTGGGGATAAATTTTATCTAGGACTGACTTTATCAATAGTCAAAGTAGGCCACCACCTTTGAAGGATGACTTCATGAAACATGACTGAAAGAGACTTAAGAGGTAATCCAGTCTACTCTTCAAGATAACCAAATGCCTTTTCTAGTTGCTGATGCCCTCATAAAAAAAATTACTTTGTATTTAGTTATCCTCCCTTTCATTTTTGTATAGGAAATTCTATCAAATCTTGGGACCAACACATCACCAAAGACAAACGGATACCATCCCAACCCCTTTTGCCAATCAAAGACTGGCTCTGATTATATCATATTTGCAAGCAGATTTCTTTCCCTAATTATGCTTTCATTAGACTAATAAGAGTTGGTTTATTTTATCTGAACATATACAAACTGACAAAGCAGAGAGAACAGTCCCAGAAACTAAATCCAAAGGTTAAGAGTAGTTAAATCTAGTAGTTATTCTAGTAGTAACATTAGTAGATAACTCTAATACATAAAAATATATTGTCAGGCATTAAAAATCCATAAGAAATTAAGAAAGTCAAGGCAAAGTCCATCTATTAAGCATCTATTATGTGTGCCTACTCTGTGCTGAGCACTGTGCAGAGCACCAAGGATACAAAGAAAAGCAAAACACAATTCCTGCTCCTAAGGAGTTTACAATTTAATGGAAGAGACAACATAGAAACAACTATGTTCAAGCAAGATATATGCTGGATAAAGAGGATATTGTTGTTTGTGTTTTATTCTCAAAGAGGATCATGCTATCAGGAAGATGATGCCATTACTTGCAAGTGAATCAGATTTAAGCGAAGCAGGGCTGTGCAAGGTCACCAGCTTCACTTTCTTCTCTGGAGTCATCTGTGGCCAGTGGAAACATATAGATCAGGACAACTGGAGATGGACCCCAGGATAAAAAGGATAATCTTAGAGGAAAGGTCCTAGAATTAGGGAGGATCAGAAAAGTGAGACTTTAGTTGGAAATAAGCAGGAAGAGAATTCCAAGTCCTGGTGATATCCAATGAAAATGCATGGAGTTGTATGTGAGGAACAAGGATTCCAGTACTCAAGAATTAACTATACCTCATGAATTCTTACATAAGCTACCACAGAAAAGAGTATCATGAGAGGGAAACACCTTTAATTCTCTCCCTGTCTCTTAGTGTGACTTTTTCAGTGGCTTTCTAATTTCCCAATAGGGTCAGCTCAGCAATGAGAGAGAACATGCCATGGAAAGGACACTGCATGCAGAATCAGAGGATCTGAGTTCAAATTCCAGTTCTAATCCTTTTCTCTGCAAGACATCACTTAATTTTTTTGAACTTCAGTTTCCTCATCTGTAAAATGAAAAATTAGAGTTCTCATATGGAAAGGAATAAAGGACTCTTCATACTAGATCATAGAAATTAGCACTAGAAGAGGCCTTAGAAATTGAGTCCAGTCCTTTCATGTTACATATTAAGAAACTGAGACCCAGAGACTATTCCAGGATCACACAATTAGTGAACAGTAGATCTGAGTCTTATACTCAGGTCCTTTGGTTCCAAATTCATGGCATTTTGGGTGGTGTTCTTTTTACCACTCCACACTGCTTCTCAGATACTATTATATCTCTCCCTTCCACTTCTTAATTAGCACCTCTCAATTAAAATATTTTAAAGAGTCAGTTAGGCAGTCAGGAAGATTTGACTCTAAATCCAGCCTGTGTGATGCTGGGTAAGTTGCTTAAACTCTGCTTTTCTTAGTTTTCTCAACTGCGAAATAAGGATAATGATAACACCTTCCTTTCAGGATTGCTATAAGGATCAAATGCTATAGTATTTGTAAAGAGGAGGCTAGTATGGGGCCTGGCATATTGTAGGTACTATATAAATGCTTATTCCTCACCTCCTTCTCTTCCCCCCAATACTATAACCTTTCAAAAATCATAGGATTGTCGTGATCAAAAAAAGAGCCCAGACATCATCTTTCAAGAGATTATCAAGGAAAACTGTCCTGATATTCTAGAACCAGAGGGTAAAATAGAAATTGAAAGAATCTACTGATCACCTCTTGAAAGAGATTCCAAAAGGAAAATTCCTAGGAATATTGTAGCCAACTTCCAGAGTTTTCAGATCAAGGAGAAAATATTGCAAGCAACCAGAAAGAAAAAATTTGAGTATTGTAGAAATACAATCAGGATAACCCAAGAACTAGCAGCTTCTACATTAAGAGATCAAAGGACTTGGAATATGATATTCCAGAGGTCAGAGGAGATAGAATTAAAACGAAGAATCACCTACCCAGAAAAACTGGGTACAATATTTCGGGGGGGGAAATGGACATTCAATGAAATAGAGGACTTCCAAGTATTCTTGATAAAAAGACCAGAGATGAATAGAAAATTTGACTTGCAAATACAAGAATCAAGAGAAGCATGAAAATATAAACAGGAAAGAGAAATCATAAGGGACTTACTAAACTTGAACTGTTTATGAAAAGATAGTTCAGTTGTTGTTGTGTTTGTTCTTCATTCTCCAAGAGGACCATGGCATCAAGATGATGACATGGCTTGCAGTTGACTTTGTGCAAGGTCACCAACCTTATTTTCTTCTCCAGAGACATCTGGGTCCAGTGGCCTGATATTCATCAGGACGACTGGAGATGGCCTAGGATGCAAAGTAAGACCCTGGCCCTTTCAGGCTAACATTTTATCACATTTTCACTTTGAGTGAGATTCACCCATTCAATAAATAGTCTTCTTTAAGTAATTACTCAAGGGATGGCCCCTTTAATCAAAAAACATCAAACTGAGAGGAGAAGACTCTCAGGAATCCTGGGCAAAAGAGAAACAATTGGATAGACAGACAGACAGATAGATAGATAGATAGATAGACAGACAGACAGATAGATGGATGATAGGTAAAGGACAGAGGGTGAGTTGAATATAAAGGGGTGATATCTAAAAAATATAATTAAGGAGTGAAAGAGGAATATTGAGAGGAGAAAAGGAGAGAGAGAGAATGTGATAAATTATCTCACATAAAAGAGGCAAGAAAAAGATTTCACAATGGAGGGGAAGAGAAGGAAGGTGAGAGGTAATGAGTGAATCTTACTCTCATCAGATTTGGCTTAAGGAGGAAATAACATACACACTCAACTGGAAAAGTAAGGGGGAAGGAGATAAAGGTGGGTGGGAATGATAGAAGGGAGGGTAGATTGGGGTAGAGGTTATTTAGAAACAAACACTTTTGAAAAGGGACAGGGCAAAGGAGAAAATAGGATAAGTGGGAGGCAGGATAGAATGGAGGGAAATGTAATTAGTCTTTCACAACATGACTATGATGGAAATGTTTTGCATAACTACACACATATAACCTATGTTGGATTGCTTGCCTTCTCAATGAGGATGGGTAGGATGGGAAGAAGGGAGACAATTTGGAACTCAAAGTTTTAAAAAGAAATGTTAAAAATTGTTTTTACATGTCAATTGGGAAATAAGATATACAGGCAATGGAGTATAGAAATATATCTTGCCCTACTAGAAAGGGGATGTCGGGGAGTGGGTGGTAGAAGGGAGGGTAGACTGGGGGAAGGGGTAAATCAGAATGCATGCCATCTTGGGATGGGGAGAAGGGGAGAGATGGGGTGAAAATTTGGAACTCAAAATCTTGTGGAAATGAATTTCGAAAATTAAAAATAAATTAATTAATTTTTAAAATAAGTAAATTAAAAAGAAACAAACAAAAAAGAAAATCATAGATTTGAGGTTGAAATGATCCCTAGAGGTCGTTAAGTCCATGCTTTTTTTACAGGTGAAGACAGTGAGGAGCAGAGATTAAATGACCTATCCAGGGTCACACAGTTAGTAAGAATCAGAAATGGGATTTCAATCCAGGTCTTCCTGACTCTAAATCCTGCTCTCTAGACATTATGCCACACTGCCTTTAAAAGATTCTCAAATGAGGAGAGGAGGCCAAGCACAAATAATATCTCCCCAGTGCCACAAGCCACACAATATTGTGCAGAACAGAGAGAAGGCAAAACTGAGGAAACTTATTTGCATGATTTTCTGTGTCTCCAAGGCCATTCAACAATTTGCACCCAAATACCAAACTTCTTTGTTTTCATCTTTCGTTCCAAGTCAGACTCTTCAGGATACTTGATGGAGCTTGGGCTGATCTGAAAATACCAGCTATTCCATCCTGGTCTGGGTCTGGAGCAGAAACCATCTCCCCCACCCCTGCAAAGTCTTCCAAAGAAGGAAGCTTATGTTGCAAGGAGGCACCCAGCAGTCGGAGGACAAGCTCTCCAATGTGTTTGCTAAGTAGGCTGATGACTGTCTGTTATGTCACGCGACCAAGTCAGTGCCCTTTGTCCTGACTGCTAATCTTCAGCAATAAAGTTCAGTACATTATAGAGCTCACCTCTCTCCACACTCAATCCTCCAATGGCACCTTTGTCCTCCATGCCCTAGGATGGAGAAGGACCAAGTCCAAGAAAACTTCAGCATGTGATCTACAAATGTGCTCATTTTGATCTTTCCCTATACACACCCTTTAAACTGTTGCAAAGGAGATGATGGGAACAGCTTACTCATGGGAGCCATTCCAGCATAATGCATCACATGTGGTGAGAGAAACACAGCTTGTATGTACATTTGCAGAGCAGCCCAGTGTGGAGGCAACATTTCTCTTCATGAGCTTTGGCTGAAACAGGAGAATAAAAGGGAAGTGAGAGGCAGGGGAAATCCTCTCTAGCAAATGACTTTTTGGGGTTGTTTTTATTACATTCAAAATACAGTGATGGTTCTTTGGTTTTCCCATTGCTCATGGGCCCTCTTTCTCTAAAGTACTAAAATGTTCATCAAAAAAATAAAATTTACAGATTTCCTTCTCTCCCCTTATTTCAAACTCAGCAAAGAGAAACTGTGATTTTTATGTCAGCTGCCTAACATAATGCGAGACTGTTGGTGCTTAAGTTAAAAAACAAAACTCTAAACCCCAGTAACTAACAAAAGTGAAATTGTCAAAGCACCACTTCCCACCTGCCCAAGCATAGTCACTCCCTGAGAACCAAATGCTTGTATCTGAACATGTGAGTACAGAGTTCTGAGTTCAGATCAGAAGTTATGCATACAGATGACTGTGTCTAAAAGATATGAAACAATTCTGGCCATTTGGATTCAACATTACAAACTCACCCATCTTGGACTATTCCAGGAAAACATGAATTTGTAGATGTCTTCTCTCCACACAGAGATAGACTGTCAGTTGTCTCATACTTAAAGGTTTTCTAGAGAAAGCTTCTGGAATGCCAATTATTAAATTTTCAGAGTGAGCACTTACATCTCAGAAATTGGCAAAGCTATGAATCAGGACTTGATTTATTTATTTTGTTGAATATTTAGACTTAATAAAATATGGAGAAAATGTAAATAATTCAGTTTTAACTTAAAAGTCTATCATTTTGGAGAGCTGGTTATTAAACCTTTACCAGCACAAAACTGCATAGCTCTGTTCTTCTTTAAGCGCAACCCTTTCATATACTGAAGGCATTTCAGGCTAATGCTTAGTGAAGAGTGGATGTAGGTAGTGCAGTGGATAAAGCTCTGGGCCAGGAGCCAGGAAGACTCATTTTCTTGAGTTTCAGATATGACCTCAGACACTAGATGTGTGAGTCCGGGTAAGTCACTCAGTCCTATTTGCCTGAGTTTTCTCATCTATGAAATGAGATGGGGAAGGAAATAAACTATATCTTTGCCAAGAAAACCCCAAATGGGGTCATGAAGAGTCAACCATGACTGAACAGCAAAGATCTATGCCTCTGCCATTGTTGTCCCTACATCCTCATCTTTCTCTTTTGACCAAGCTTCACTGTATGTTGAAATAAGTCTCTTATTCCCACAACAGGGAAAATTTTACTAGGTAAATTGAGTAAATGCTTTTGAGAGGTTATAAAAGTACCACTATTCTTTACGTGAAACTTTCTCTTCCAGGGTATGGTGGAGAAAGAAAAAGAAAGAAAGAAAGAAAGAAAGAAAGAAAGAAAGAAAGAAAGAAGAGAAAGAAAGAAAGAAAGAAAGAAAGAAAGAAGAGAAAGAAAGAAAGAAAGAAGAAAGAAAGAAGAAGAAAGAAAGAAAGAAAGGAAGGAAGGAAGGAAGGAAGGAAGGAAGGAAGGAAGGGCAAGAAAGAAAGAGAGAAAGAAAGAAAGAAAGAAAGAAAGAAGGAAGGAAGGAAGGAAGGAAGGAAGGAAGGAAGGAAGGAAGGAAGGAAGGAAAGAAAGAAGGAAAGAAAGAAGGAAGGAAGGAAGGAAAGAAAGAAGGAAAGGAAGGAAGGAAAGGAAGGAAGGAAAGAAAGAAGGAAAGGAAGGAAGGAAAGGAAGAAAGGAAAGGAAAGGAAAGGAAAGGAAAGGAAAGGAAAGGAAAGGAAAGGAAAGGAAAGGAAAGGAAAGGAAAGGAAAGGAAAATGTAAAATGAGAGAGTTGGACTAGATGATTCCCGAGATCATTTTTAGTTTTACATTTCTCATCCTATGTTGACCCATATAACCCCAGAGAACATCCAAGATGGAATAAAAATGAGAGATTAAGGCACTGTGCTATGCAACAATGAAAAGCATTATACTATAATGTTTGTAAAAAAAAAAAGTCATACCCACACAGCTAGCTAATATCCTTGTTAAAATGTGACTATTTCTATCTTGCTACTTGAAATCATAGATGATGCCTGACAGACTCCTTGCCTTTCCTAAGACGAAAGGCAATTAGGCAGATACCTTGGCAAGGTCCCTCCTTGAGGATTATTAAAACAAAATTCAAAAAACCTAATTCAATTCAAGCTAAGAAGGCCAATGAAGTTGCAGAAGAAAAAAACCCACCACTTTGCAGAACAGAGAGGTGATACACCCCCTCTTCCCAGAGACCACACCTGGAATCTTGCAATCAGTTTGGGCCAGCTCAGGACCAGAGAGTCAGAGATAAATTGGAGGAAGTTCAGAGGAGTGCAGCAGAGAGAATTAAGGAAATGGAGAAGTTGATTTATAAAGAAAGATAAAAGGAGCTAAATACATAAAGCCTGGCTATGAGATTATTCTGGTAACAGTCTCCAAATGTTGGAAAGGTACTGATGTTAAGGAGAGAGGGAATCATTTCATACAGTAAAGAGGTGATAACTTGGAGAAATGGTATGAAATCTAGGTTTATTGAAAGGAAGACTTCCTGATATCAAGTGGTATCAAGTGGCCAAAGCAAAAAAACAGCAAAGAGATGGACAAAGTATCATAATCACTCAGTCGTTCACTTTTTCATTCACTTATTCACTCATTTATTCATATACACACACATACACACGCACTCTAAGGTTATTTTTTGAGTGTCTACCATATGGAAAGCATTGTTAGGCATTAGCAATCAATCAGCAAGTATTCATTCATTGCCTACCATGTGCCAGAGACAGTGTTAGGAACCGTGGATACAAGTAGAAAGAATGAACTAATCCCTACTCTCAAGGAGTTTATATTCTAATGGAAAGATAAGTA
Source organism: Bettongia penicillata ogilbyi (assembly GCA_023548195.1). Lineage (NCBI taxonomy): Eukaryota > Metazoa > Chordata > Mammalia > Diprotodontia > Potoroidae > Bettongia > Bettongia penicillata. Next base: position 3,008,476 of record JAJHZJ010000383.1, on the reverse strand, counting down.
TATATAAAAGTATATATGACATGATAAAGTGAAGTTATATATGTATGTATATATATGTATATATGTATACACACACAAATAGTTAAATAGAAAATGGCTTGAGAAGAAGGACAATAGCAGTTGAGAAGATTAGGAAAGGCTTCAGGATAAAAGATGGTACCAGGGATGCATCTTAAAGGAAGAAAGGAATTCTAGTAAGAGGAATATAAGAAGAAAGTGCATTCCAGGAATGAAGTATTACAGTACAAAGGCACAGTGGTGGGAAACAGAGCACTGTATGTATGAAAGTTTTACTTGTTTTGCTTTTGCTTTCATTTTATTTGTAGTTTATATAATAAAACAACGATTTCTATAACATAATATAATAAAAAAGAGGGTTGCCCATGAAACTGCAAATCTACAGTGTACAACTAGCTATTCCTTTTAAATATAAAACAAAGTCATCATGTAAATTTTTTCTCCCTTCTCCTAATCCCACCTTAGAGATGGCCACCATTGGTCACAAAATAGATATGTATGTAAAATTATTCTATATGTATTTTTATTTATCAGTTCTTTCTCTGGTTGCTGAAACCACCTTTCTTCATATGTCTTTTATAGTTAATTTGGGTATTTATAATAGTATAGATAATAGAAAACTTTACTTGCATGGTAAAAAGCAATACTGCCTTAGAGAGTCCGGGTGTCCACTGCTCTTTTCCCCAGACCACCCTGCCTTCTAAAAAGAGACCATTCAAAAGTGTGACTGGTCCCCAGAGAAGGAGGGACCACCTGGAGAAGCAGTACGAGCAATGATCCCAAAATCATAGATGAGCCACAAGTTCTCAAAAAGCTATGGCCCTTGAGCTGAAATTGCTATCTTTGACAAGAGGTAGCTGGGCAGCTAGATGGTGCAGTGAATAGAGAACTGTCTTAGAGTCAGGAAGACTCATCTTTCTGAGTTCAAATCTGACCTTAGATACTTAATAGCTCTGTGACTCTAGGCAAGTCACCTGACCCTACTTGCCTCAGTTTCCTCCTCTGTATAAGAATTGGAGAAGGAAATGGCACAAGATGACCAAGTAAGCTCTCAGACATGACTTACTTACTAGGAACTTCAGAGTCCTAACTTGAGCAGAAGACTAGAGAAGAAAACATCATCTCTAAGTAGGAGGGACCACAGGTCACAGACATCAGTCTTTGGGAGTTTCATCTTACAAGTGTCTAAGCCCAGGCACTTAGTGAATCTTGCAACTTGAGCTTATAATTTAAAGAAAATAGTCATCACTCTAGTGAATTTCTTGGGCAAAAAGGATCATATGCCTACCATCCTGGGCAAATGGGGCCCCCATGGATTCACAAACATATTTGTGGCTACAGCACTGCTGTTTGGGAAATCTGACTCCTAGTAAAATAAGATTGAATATAAACATCAAACAAGACCCATCGAGCCATTGGTTTCACTATTATCTAACTGTTCACAGTAATCCATTAAATTGTTTCTGGAGACCATTCAAAAATCTAAACTACCTTTCTACTAAGATAATGAAAATCACTAGTCTGAGTTGTAGGAGGTGCAATTATAAAATCCAAACTGGCATCTCTTGTTATCATCTTGCATTTAAGAGTAGTAAAAAATAAAAATAAAACTTGTGCATGCCTCCTAAATAACATACATCTTTTCAGAGTTTATGACTAGTTGGATTGGATTACATACAAACACTGGAGAAGTCTTGGGACTTCCTAAATCCAAGGCAATTCTTTACAATATCAAGTGAGCCTTCTCCACAGAACTGTTAGTAAATGTATGTTTAACCTTCTCCCTCTTCCCTCCCTTAACCAGTCCTCCCTCCTCCCCTCTCTCATATGTAAATATACATATACACATACAAAACCACATACATACACACACAGACATATACACACAGCCACATATATACATACACATAGACATATACACACATAGAACCATACACTCACAGAGAAGCAAGATTGCATTGTAACCAAACAATATTCCTTCAAAATCATTATATAATAGTATTTTGATTATGACCACTCATGGCTAGAATGTAAGCTCTCTGCAAGTAGAGATTGTGCCATGCTTTGTATTTGCATCCCTAGTTCCTAGCTCAGAAGCTGGCATATAAGAGACAATAAATGCTTTGGTTGAGTGATTTTGAAAAGAAAGAAAATCTTATGTAAAATTGTGGTATATATTTGTGTGTATTTATGTATACATACATACATACATATAGATGCAGAAACATATGTGTATATGTATGTGTGTAGATAGAGAGATGAATGGATGGGAGACAGACAGACAGACAGATAGATAGATAGATAGATAGATAGATAGATAGATAGATAGATAGATAGATAGATAGATTCAGAAACAAACCTGCAAGATAAATGGATGATATTCTTAGGAACAAACACTTTCCCCAGAAATGTAAGAGAGAGAATCTAAGAGTTAGACCTTAGATAGATCAAATCTAGTATTATTTCAATTTTACAAACAAAATTAGTTATAAAGTTAGTATAAAACTTGCACGAAATTAATTTTACAAATAAAGCCCAAGTTTTTTAGTCATGTCTGACCCTTTGTGATCCCTTTTGGAATTGTCTTGGCAAAGATACTAGAGCATTTGCAATTTCCTTCTCTAGCTCATTATACAGATGAGGCAACTGAAGCAAACAGGGTTAAGTGACTTGTCCAGAGCTAGTAAGTATCTGAGGCTGGTTTTGAACTCAGGAAGATGAATCTTTTTGACTCCAAGTCCAACACTCTATTCACTGCACCATCCAGAAGCCCTTAAAGTCCAAGTAGGTGACAATTTCCTGTAAGTCATTCAGCTAATCAGTGGCAGTGATATTAGAACCAAAATCTCCTGACTCCAGGCATGTGAGAGATAGAGAGATATGGTATCCAGGACTGAAGGTGATAGCAGTACTGTTCTCTGCCTTGGTCAGGCCACCTTTGAAGTGTTGTGTTCTCTTCTGTGCATCATGTTCAAGAAAGGAGATTCATAAGATAGAGGACAATTAGACCAGGTGGACAGGGACAGGAATGAAGACTGGGACATGAAACTAAAAATGTTTAACCTGGAGAAGAGGAGACGTGGGTTGGGGGACATGAAAACTGTCTTTTAATCTTGAAGGACTCCCTTGTGGAAAAATGATTATATATATATATATATATATATATGGAGAGAGAGAGAGAGAGAGAGAGAGAGAGAGATACACATACACACAGATAGGTAGATAGATAGATATGTACATATATATATTTTTTACATATATAGAGAGACACATACACACAGATAGGTAGATAGATGATAGATAGAAAGATAGATAGATAGATAGATAGATAGATAGATAGATAGATAGATAGATAGATATAGATATTTCTTCTTGATCCCCAAGGACAGAACTGAAAGCAGTGGTTTTGAAAGCTGTAGAGAGACATACTTAGTTTGACATATGGAAAAACTTCCTAACAGAGCAGTCCCAGAGTGGAAGGGGCAGTCTTGGGAAATAGTACCTCACTGGTCCACATTAGATGAGATCACCTTGGGGGAATGGTAAAAAAGGGTCTACACATGGAAATCTTCCCACTTCACTACATGACTGGTTGTCACCTTAAGCAGTACTTCCTTAAGAATAGGGGTCTCCTTATTACTCTTTCCCCAATGACCCCTGAAAATTACCAAGTCTTCGACATTTAGCATCCCTAAAAATAATCCAGTCAATACATTTTGCTATGTAGCAGTGCCGAAGCCAAAGACTATAACTTCTCTCAGTTCTACAATGTCCACCTAGAAGCTGGTACCAGAGGTCTTAGGGTCAGATTCTGACATTGCTATTTACTTTAGACCTGATTTTTGGACAAATATCACCTATAGCTTCAGCTTTTTTACCTGTATAATGAGGGGATTAGCATAGATGGTCTCTAAACACCTTCTAGCTCTAATTCTATGATTCCCTCATTTCCCCCAGAAAAGGTCAGCTCTAGCCATAGACATCAAGTACGTCATCGGTTGCCCTTTGGAATTACAAACAACCAGAACTTTAGAGTGAAAAAGAAAATCCTTTGGGATCATCTTGTCCCTAATTTTACCAATAGAGAAATAAAGATAGAGAGAGAAATGACTTGCCCAAGATTACGGGGCAAATTGATGGCAAAACTTAGATTAGAGCCCAGGGCCCCTGGCCCACAGGCCAGTGGTCTTTCTATACAACAGTGTGTTCCAACCCAGATTGTCAGCCAATACCAGTTGACTGATTGTTTCCTTTGCCAAGAATAGATTCATGTGCCCAGAACCCCGAGTGATGGCTGCACATGCTGTGCTTCCCGATAGCCTTCATGTCCTCTGTGTATCTTTCTTGATGGAAGAGAATTGTTGCTCATGACCAGGCAGAAGTACCAGTTGTCTTTGCCTAGGGCTACAGAGTGTTCCTGGCATCCCATTACAACCTGAACAACGTGGGTAGCGGATGAGCTATAGTCACCAAAGAATGATACTAATAGCTGAAATTTATATAGCATTGTAAGGTTTGCAAAGTACTTTAAATCATCATTTTGTCTGACCCTCCCAACAGCCCTGTAATGCAAGTCCTACAGGGACCATTATTTTATAAGCTGGGCATCTGAGTGTCTGCAGGGATTGCATGACGTATAAAAAGTGAAACCATGCTCTAGACCTCAGCTGGTGCTATCACTCTGAGTTTTCCTCCCCCACCATCGGCAGCAAGGGTGGTTGTGGACATTTCCCCTTTCATTTTATTTCTTTGTTTCTTTTGTTTTATTTAGCCCATCTCTGGCCTATAGACCACAAGGGTTGTAGGAGTTCATGGGAAGAGACACCACCGATATATTTCAGAAGTTCATCAAGTAGGTAAATTTGTGATGGATCATTATAGATAGGGATTTCCTCATCATGGAATTATAGGCTCTTAGCATTAGAAGGGACCTCGGAAATCACTGAATGCAGTCTTTTTTTAAGAAAACTGAGATTATTTTTTATTAAGGAAACTCAGAAATCCCTACGCTAGCTAGTGACAAATTAGACTAGTATCTGGGTCCCAGCTCCTGTTCCCATGTTCTTTCCAAACTTCTGATGTCATTCCTTAGTCCACGTGATGTCAAAGGAGCTGAATTAAGGCTCCCTCTGCTCTGACAGCTGTACTAGGTTCCACCTTAGGGGCCGCTTTGTACTAACAATTTCTATGCATCACTGCCCTGACCCAGAAATCTCCCCCTAAGAGCTTCAAAATCTATTTGTGTCTCCCCTAAGAGCCCTCTGGGTCCTGAAAGCAATCGATTTCTAAAGTGTTAAAATAAAACACTTATTTAAAAGTTGTAGAGACCAGAAGAGGGATTAGCCTGCAAGCTTCCTTAGTAAAATAGTGGTTTGAGCTTCTTCATCTATTAAGCTTAGTTTGCCTTTCCTTCCCTGAAGATTCTATGCTCCCATGAAGTTCCCATGAACTAACAGTACCCAACTTAGAAAGGACCCCATGACATGAGCGGTACAAATCCAAGTCTCTACTTCCCCTCATCTCCTTTTTTAGGCTCTTCTGAGTCTTTAGGCACATTATTCTATACAGCCAGAGAATTTTGGTGCATCATTGGGGTGCATTTAAAATAACAAATTAAAATCAGTTTAAGGATTCAGAATGACTTTCTTCTACATTGGTGTCAAAGATCTCCAGTTCCTTCCTTGACTCTTGTGTGGTTGCCTAAAGGTCCTTCCCATTCATTTTAGAATATTCAACAAAACCATAGCCTTGGGTCACTGAGATTACTACAGAAATCATTTGTTCTAATAACTGGCCTCAGGATGAAAAGTTCATCTTTGAGGTGTTGTCTCCTGTGAAAATATTATAATAAATAAAGTGAAATATTATAAAGAAATAGCGATTGATGAAGACTGAGTTGACACAGGGCACTTATCTTGCCCATTTGCTATCCCAGATCTCCATCCAATGAAATGACCCAACCAGGTTAACCTATTTGGGCAGAGCCTGAAGCTTTGACTCTTGGGGACTTCACTCCTTACCTCTATCAAAGAGTACCTATTCTGATTGGTGTGGCCTTAGTAATCTGCTATGGGCCTGGTTGAACAAATCTAACAGACTAATTCTCGTTAAGATATTGGTCAATACTGATGGCTTAGTGGGAAATTTTTCTTTTATGTTTGGTTTTGGTCTGAATGGTTTCATCATCAATGTAGGGAACACCCAGAGAGGAAATTTTCTCCACCAGAGCAAATTGACAATTTATAGTCCTCAAGATTTGTCTGAGGCACTTAAAGGGATTTATCCCATAGACACGCTGCTACTACATGTCAGAGGCTGGTCTTGAACTCAGTACTTCTCTATTTCTGGCTAACTGACTGTATGCCCTAGTTCTGTAAACTGGGACTAGTAATTCCTATGCTACATTAAGAAGGTAATACACGTAAAGCACTTTGGAGCCAGGAGACCCTCTATAAATGTAAATTATTAGTAGTAGGACTTTGGATCCCAGGTCACAAATCTTTGTTTTTCCTAAGCACCCCCAAACTAATGGATATACTATACTATAGATAGACTTTGTTTTAACCCTCTCTGTATGATTTCTTTTAAAAAAAATTTATTTTGTACTTAACCTTACAACAAAAAGCACTCTAAGACAAATAGGCATTAATGTCAACTTATCAGTAATTACTTCTATAATTCAATCCAATTCCATTGAATAAATATTTGTTAAATGCCCACTAAGTACCAGGCAACCATGCTGGGGGATACAGAGACAAATAGCAAAACAATCCCAGCCCTTGAGGCCTTTGATTCTACTGGGGAAGGGGAGGGGTGGAGGACACCACATGGGCACAGAGAGAGAAATATGAAGTACACACAATGTAATGTAACTTCCAAAAAGGAGGGAGTGTTCATATGGGAGGTGGTGTGCTTTGAAGGAAGGTAAGTTTTCCATGAGGCAGAGGTAAGGAAGGAAAATATTCTAGGCTTGAGGGCCCCCCTGTACAAAGTCTTGGAGAATAGGTGTAGAATGCTATGTCCAGGGAGCAGCTAGCCAGGTGAATAGTTTGGCTACAATGGATAATATCTGAAAGGACTAATATGAAATAGAATCAAGAGTGTAACTTCTTCTAGTTCTTATAATTGAATATATGTTGTTGTTCTTTAATAGCACGTGACTCTTCTTGACCCCATTGGGATTTTCTTGGCAAAAATACTGGAAAGGTTTGATATTTCCTTGCCCAGCTTGTTTTACAGATAAGGAACTGGGGCAAACAGGTTAAGTGACTTGCCCAGCATCACACAATTATTAAGTGTATGAGGCAGGATTTGAACTCAGATCCTCTTGACTCCAGATCCAGTGCTTTATCCACTGTACCATTTAGTTGTGCAGCTATACGAGTGTAGATATGTTCAAATATATATTTACATATACACACATATACATACACGCAATACATGTATACACGTGTGTATATGTATTCATATGTTATACATATGTGTACACATTTATATGACTATATATTCCTATATGAATGTATATATAGAAATACATGTTTGTGTGTATACTCATATGTTATGTATGTGTAGATATACTAAAATATAGACATATATACATACACATATATGCATGCATGTATACACAATACAATACACATACATGTATATATGTATTCACATATGTATACACATATTTATGTGACTGTACATTCACAAATGAAGTATATGTAGAAATACATGCTTGTGTATATCCATATGTCAATATGACATACATATATTTGTGTGTATATATATATGCACATACACTACATGTTTATATTTACATAAATGCTTTTTTCTTTGCAATGTGGTTATGTACGCAGTCATCGAAGTTGAGGCAGGTAGACATTTTGAAAGGGCTTTTTTCAAAAATAATCAGAAGAGTAGTTAATTTCTCTTGGATTCTTTCATATTTCTTTCCTGGACAATGGATAATGTTCTAATAAGGAATTCTTTGCAAGGCTGTACCAACACCAGATAAAATGCATTAATTGGCTTTCAAAGACCTAGCTGATGGCATCATTTGTGAGAACTTCGAGTTGGTATTATCACAATCAAGAGATCAGTAGCACTGCTCTTAGAAAAGGTAGTCTGCAATCTTTCTGCTATTAAGAGAAGGAAAATGTATAGCTACATATAGTCCTTGGATTCATGATTCTGTGATAGTAACAGTCTATAAATATTCATCAGCAGTTTGGACTTGTTACTTAGAGTTTGAGCAGAGAAGTCAGCTAACTGAGTTTAGGTCTAAACCGAAAAACACAGGATGCCTTCAGCTTCTGAGATATCCTGATAGCCATTTCGAATGGGGCGGATGAATGTCAAGGTTTGAAATCAGCAAAAGCAGTCCAGAAATAACACAAAACTGACTCCAGGATGTAGAGAAAAGATGTTGGTTATCAAAATCTAAATCCCAAATGAGTTTTTGTTTGCAGTATAGTAGAAAGAGCTAGCCAGAGCTCATAGTTTTAAGATTAGGAAATCTAAATTCAAATTCCACCAGGCACACCAATGTACTGTAGAACCATGGATAAGCCATCTGATTTCTCTGAGCCTCAGTTTCCTTATTTGTAAAATGAGGATAGTAATACTTGCACATCTTATCCATTTCACAGACAACTGAGAAAAGGTGTTTACTTATCACCATGGTCAGCTGGATAGAGGAGGTGTCAAACACACCCTAGGATGAAACACTTACAATAGATTAAAATATCATTGGAAAATATTTCACGAAATCAATAAAATACAATAAAACAGATAATATTACATTCTAAAACTAGGTCAACATGTGGCCAACAGGAATACTTGTGAATGGATTGCTGATGCCCATTTCAATTTGAGCTTGACACCAGTGGGCTAGAGAATGAGTTGTCATCATCTTCTAGTGCAAGGAGCACTTTATTTAACATCAGAAGGTATGGGTTCAAATCCCAGCTCTTCCATTTACTAACAAGCAAACTGCTTAATCTCTCTGTGTATCAGTTATTTCTTCTGTGACATGTCAACATATTGCAAATGAGATTCTCCCCACTCCAGTCCAACCTGCATTCAACTGTCAAATTGAGCTTCCTAAAGTACAGATCTGACCATAACATCTTCACTAAATTTCAGCAGCTCTCTAGTACCATCAGGATCAAATATAGATTCCTTTCTTTGACTTTCCAAGCCCTTTTGAATCTGACCTCTTCCTACCATTCTGGTCTTCTTATACATTACTCACCCCCATATACTCTGCAATCCCATAATACTGGCCTCCTGGATGTTCCTCAATCAGGACACTCCATTTCCCACCTTCAGTTATTTTCACCAGTTGCCTCTCATGCCTGAAATTCCCTCCCTCTTCACCTCTCCCTCCTGGCTTCCCTGGCTTCCTCCAGGTCTCAGCTGAAGATCCACATTCTGCAAGAGACTTCTGCTCCTCCTTGATCTTAATGTGGTTCTAGAGAGAGAAGGCTTGATGATAGAGCCGCCCTTGAACACCTTGCTTCTTAATGAAAATGCTCAGATCTGCCTAGGATGAAGCCAGAAGCCAAGAGTTTGCACACAATTCACTTATTTTTCTGTATGTCAAAGTTCATTTTTAATTTGACCTCAACCTTTTTTTCAGATCCTATCTAGTGACTTAGTCTGAATAGAAAACAAACAAATAAACTTTGAAAATTTCTCTCCTCTTCTTTTTTAATCTGGGTCTGTGATTTCATCAGTGCACCAAGCAGATATCATATCTACTTAGTTCTTAAATGTAATATATGTATATATAATAATATAATATATTATATATTATCATATATTAAATATCTTATACATATATTATTATATATCCTATATGATATGTGTACATGTAATATGTTTTTATTTATTATGTTAAATAAATATCTCCCAGTGACATTTTAATCTGGTCAGGCCTCATGGGTGAGGGTTGCCAGGTTCCATATTTGATACCTTTGGTGTAGGGAATTCAGATTTTGGGATGAGGAAACTCCCTCCATCTATGCAGACCTGCATTTGCTCTGCAACTGTAGAGTTGAGAGGGTCACTCAGAGCTTGTGACTGTCACGGTCATACAGCCAGTATGTATTAGAGACAGAATTCAAACCCAGGTCATTTACTTTCTATGACTGATCTTCTATCTACTATTTTGTGCTGACTATAGTGACAACTGAATAATAATCATAACTAACATTTGCAAAGAGCTTTGTATGCTTATCTCATTTATTTCCTATATCAAATTATTAAATAAATGTGAATATTACTCCTCTCATTTTCTAGGTCAAGAAGTTGAAAGTCAAAGAGTGATTTGTCTCATATTTAGTGTCAAATGCAGGATTTGAACCCAGGTCTTTTAGCCCAACATTATTTCCCCAAGCTATACTGTCTTTCAAATTTAAAAAAAGTTAAAATATTTTCATATTCTAAACTAAATTATTAATTATTAAATTAATTATTTAAAAAATTATTTAAAAATAATAAAATTATTAAATTAATTATTAAACTAATTTGGTTTGAGTTCTTTGATCCTGGCCAAGTATAAAATCTTACATGTAAAGAGAGATGTTTAAAGAATATAAATAGTGTTTTTCCAACTCAAGATCATTGCCAGAATGAGCCTTAAGGAGTCTTAATTCTATCGGATTCTCTTGGTATGTCTGGTAAAAAGTTGGGCAAAAGTAACTTACCAGAAATAGTCATTAAACCACCTCACTGTAAACTGAAATCTCTTCAGGATAAATCCCCAACTCATTCCAGAATTTCCTGCCTTTGTGCCTTTACCACTGTTGTCCTTGCCTAGATGCCTACTTCTCCATCCTTCTTCTCCTACTGTCATCTTCTCCATCCTTGGGGTCTGCTTAAAGGTCACATCCTCCATGAGGACTTCTCTGATCTCCCCAAATCAAAGTCTTCCTTTATACTCTTCTATCAATTTACTACATTTGTTTTGTTTTAAAGTTCCTTATACTGATGTTTTATCTCCTCTGTCACGTGACAAGCTATTTGGGAACAGAGGACCATATCTTCTTTGCCTTTTTATCACCACCAGTAGTTAGTGAAGTGCTGTGCATGTAAGTGTTAATAATAGTTCCTCGAAATTAAAATGTTGAAGTTTATTGTTTCAAATAGTTGTATTTTCCCTAAGCTAAGTCAATCTTCCAGAAGAAAAACATTTACCCAGAAGAGTTTATAGTAGAAAGAGAAGTTATCAATCCAACTGTACAATGATGTGATTTCTTAAAATATTTACTCCCAGAATGGATCAACAAGTTAAATTACATAAATGCAATGGAATAGTTTTATGCTATAAGAAATGATGGAGACAACTTCAGATAAACCTGGAAAGAATTATATGAATTGATGCAGAGTAAAGTGAGCAAAACCCGAAGAACATTTTATACAATAACAGTAATACCGCAGGGATAATGAATTTTGAAAGACAGTGACTGATCAGCACAATAACCAATCACAACTCCAAAGAACTCATGATGAAATGTGCTACCCACCTCCTGGCTGATAAACTCAGAGTACAAATTGAAGCAGATTTTCTTCGAGTTTTTTTTCTTTTTCTTGCCTTTGTTTTGGGAATAAGGCTAATGTGGAAATTCATTTTGCATGACCATATATTTGTAATTAATTTTTCTTGTCTTCACACTGAGTGGCAGAGAGGAAGGAAAAGGGGAAGAATTTAGAACTGAAAAATAAAATCGAATTGAATGTTTAAAAATATTCACTACTGCACCTAGGAAATGAGGCACCTTGAATGATTGTTTCCTGCACTCTCCATATCCTAGAGTATCTTAAACCCCAAATGAGACTTCCCATCGTTTGCCCCAGGGCTGAATAGAAGGTAACCCAGGGACACTTTTTTCCAATGGAATTTGATGAGTCTGCTATAATCTATAGACTTTGAAAACTGGAACTTGTTTTAGATTTGTCAACAAATTTATGTTATGGCCAAGACTATGCTAGGTACAGAACATACACACATGCACACACACAGAGACACACACACACACACACACACACACATTGGAGGGCATAAATAAAATGATCTCTATTCTCCTGGAACTTATATTTTTATCAAGGAAGACAATTCAACTCAAGACCTCCCCCAATGGGAAAATTACGGCCAATCCTATACATGCACACTTACACAATAAATACAAGTTTGTTAAATATCAGAGAAAGAGCGAGAGAAAGAGAGATGGATGGATAGCAGGATCAGGAAAGGTTTTGGATAGAAGATGGTGTCTCAAATGAAGAGAGAGATTCTACAAAGTGGACTTGAAGAGGGGGTACATTCCTGGCTTGGGGAACAACCAGTCCAAATTCATGAAGATGGCCAATAAGTACTTGTATGTGAGAAACAGAGAAGAGGTCAGTTTGACTGCATCATAAAGTATAATGAGACTGGATAGATAGATTAGAGGCAGTATGTGAAGCTTTAAAACCAAAATAGACGAGCTTCATTTTAACCTAGAAGCAACAGAGAGCCCTGGGAGTTTATTGAATAGGACAGTCATGTGGTCAGATCTGTGCTTAAGGAAAATCCCTTTGGCAGTTGTGGAGGATGGACTGGATATGAAGAGTTTTGAAGCATGGAGACCTAGAAAGAAGCCGCTGAAATCATCTAGTGAGGGTGATGCCAGCCTGAACTGGAGTGGTAACTATTGAGTATAGGAAGGGGATCAAGCGCAAGAGAAGCAAGTCAAAGCAAAGCCCTTCTTTGGGAGCAAGGGAAGCTAAGAACTCTTGCAAAATTCAGTTAGAAAAATCACTTTCTATTGAGCAGCCTTTTAAGAGTATTATTCAATCAACTAGATTTGCATGTACCAAAATCAACAAGACAGATAACACATGCTGTTTGAGTCATAACTTTCCAATTCAACCTTCAGCATTAATTATCTGTTATCTCTTCTGCCATCCCTATCTGCCTGCTGAATCTTGAAAAATAAGAATTAAACCTTTTAAGAGGGAAATGTTCCATGATGACTGTAATAATATCAGCCATTGTGATAATTTAATTATTGCAGAGTTAACTAATAGTTACATGATTTAAAAAAAATGAAAGTATTTGAATAGTAGGGGGGAGGCATTTTTAAATTAAAAACTTCCTTACAATTTTGAAACTTCTGTTTAAAATTCTGGGGCACTGGGACAGAAAGTTCTACTGGTCACATAATTACTGTTAACTACCAATAGAGCTAATTTTCTTATCGCTCTTTCAACTTAAGGCTTCCCCTGACAGAGAAATGATGGTCAAATGCCCAATCATAAACCCCTTCTTCCAGGTTTTTGGAGAGTTCACAACATCACTGCTGAAAGACAGTTTTAAACCATGTCTGTGGTGTAAAAGCATTCAACTATTAATCAGAAAGTTGATGATTTGAGTAAATGCATACACACATGTTTTTGGTGTGGCTGTAATAGAAAGGATTTTTGTTGAGTATAATGTAAGTTTGTTGAGGGCAGGAGTTGTCTCACTTTGTATCATTAACACTTTGTATCCTATGTACCAGGGGACGTAGAAGGTACTTACTAAATGGTTGGCGAATGGTCAATTAATTGCACTAGAAGATCTCTAAGGTTCCCACGGATTTTGTTCGTATTTAATCCTATATTGAAAGTTCAGCACACAATACAGGTTTTACTATCTTTACTAGCATATTTATCATGAAAGGCAATATGAGAAAAAGAACAAAATTCAGGATCAGAAGTTAGTTCCTGACTCAGCCAGCTCCTTATTGGACATGTAACCCTGGAATAATCCTTTTACTTTTTGGAGCCTCAGTTTCTTCATTTGTAACCTGGGGCTACTTCTATCTGTCTCATAGTGGCAACTATAAAAATGGTGAAGTGTTCTTTAAATGTAAGCTATGCTTATCCAATAGGATTAAGGAGGTAATAGCCACATGCTCCTCAGCCCTGGCTAGACCAGATCTAGAGTGGGATGTTCTGTTCTGCAGGCCACATCTTAACAAGGATATTGGTAAACTGGAGAGTGAATAGGGGAAGGTGACCAAGATTGTGAAGAATCTTGACATTTTTCCCTAAGAAGGTTAGTTGATGACATGGAAGATGCTTGGCTTTGTAAACAGAAAACTTAGGGGAGGGTAGGAAAGTTTCCTTCAAGTACTAGAAGAACTGTCTCAAGGAAGAGGATTAAACCTGTTCTCCTTTACCACCCCTTCCCCCCTCCCCACTCCACTCCCGAGAAAGAAGAACTGAAGTGTATTTAGGCTTCATGTCAAGGGGAAAATCCTAACAATTCCTGTCACCCCAAAGTAGAAGGACCATCTTGGAAGATCTGAAGTTCCCCTTCATCAACAATCTTCACGAAGAGACCGTGACCACTTTGTAATGTTGTCAAGGAAATTTGTATTCAGGTGCACAAAGAACTCGCTCAGCTAGCCCTAAATGTCAGATTACTTTTTCCCCTTTTTACCAAGGTTGTTGATTATGGCCACTAAAACAATAAGTGACAACAAGTTCTTCAATGATATTCAAGCCTCATTCTCTTGATATTGGTCACACATCAGTCATCATTGGTCAACAACCAATCTGTCACTGAAAGAAGAGATCCTTGTATGTTTTATGCTTAAGGGAAAAGACATATGCCAAATCCAAAGCTTGTCCATGTAAACATATGAACACGTCTTTGGCCACGTTGTGAAAACCCTTTTTCCTCATCTCCACTTTTCTGCTAGCTTCTGAAAGACATAGCTCAGAATCCAACAGTAAAAAGATCTTTCTGGATTTGGAATGTTATTCATGTTCTTGAAATTACTTTGCATTATTCTGATTGTACTTTGTCTCTTTGTCAATGTCCTTCCGTCTCGTACTCGCCCCATTCACAGTGCTTCTTTAGGACAAGGATTTGTTTCGTATCCTCAGCACCTATCATACCATCTTGCACTTAATAAGTGCTTAAACAAACGTGTTGAAGTGAATGCTTTGTGGAGTGACTGACTGAATAAATGAATGCACGCTTACTCAAACATACAATAGTTCGACCTTTAAACAGCAAAAATGAACCAATGGAACATTCTGGTTCAGCCTACATTCCTTTTTCTTACTGTAGCCAAAGTGCAGATTCAGTTCAGAATATAATATTTGGCCAATCATTTCCTTAGGATCTAAATTGACCTGAATGCTAAAGCTATACAGATTTCACATAAAGGAGGGAGCCTCTCTATAGACCTCTTCATTATTCAATAGAGATTTTGCAGGGGTTTTTATCAGAGGCCAAGCACAGTCAATGAATATCTTTGGATGTGTACTTGACCCACAGAACTTATGAAAGTTCTTTTTCCTCAGGCCTTGGAAGAGAAGTTGTTTGAAGAGGTGATTAAATAGACTATATTGTGATACCAAGCTACTTTTAGTTGTGGCTCCCAGAGAAAAGGAAACCACCAGGCAATCAATGATTATAATGTAGTAACACAGAGTAAAAAGAATGATTTTTGGATCCTTTATCAGCACAATTCTCTCACCTGTCATATAAAAATGGGTGGGGAGGGAGAGAAGAAGGAAAAGAGGAGGGAAGAGAGAGACAGAGAGACAGAGAGAGAGAGACAGAGAGAGAGATAGAGAGAGAGAGACGGAGAGAGAGATAGAGTGAGAGACAGAGAGAGAGACAGAGAGACAGAGAGAATGAAAAAAGTAGAGGATAGGAGAAAATAGGTGAAGAGAGGAGAGAAGGGAAGGAAAGGGAAGGGGCAAGGGAGAGGAAGGGAAAGGTAGGGGAGAGAGAGAGAAAGAGATCCTACTCTGAGTGCCAGGCGGTGTACTAAACAATGAGGACATAAATACATCAAAGATAATCTTTACCCTTAATGAACCTGCCATCTAATGGAGGACAGAATAGTAAGACATCATAGGAACTGAAAAATGAGAGAGGAAGCAGATAGAAGAGGTATCCATATGGGAACCAGGTAGAAAGTTCTGACTTAGCATTACAGTCAGGAAATAAGTGAGTAAATCAGCTGGAA
Source organism: Bettongia penicillata ogilbyi (assembly GCA_023548195.1). NCBI lineage: Eukaryota > Metazoa > Chordata > Mammalia > Diprotodontia > Potoroidae > Bettongia > Bettongia penicillata. Next base: position 2,992,454 of record JAJHZJ010000383.1, on the reverse strand, counting down.
TGACTGGATTCTTCTTAAAATATGCTGGGAAGGAACTCACCAGTCAGAGGAGGGGAAGCAGAGGTTGAGACATCTTCAGGGTAAGAAGACTGTTGGCATCAAGGTAGAAAATTCCATGTTTTGGTACTGCCTAACAACTTAGCTCTTTCATTTTTACCCTCGAGGTCTCTTACAGTAGTCTTTCCCATACAGGTTCACTCACTTATACATGCAAAGACTGATATGGTAACAGCATTTTCTGGTGTATTCTAACACTATCTCCACCCTATACAAGCAATGCAACAATGGGTAAATCATTTCATGTCTTTGTATCTCTGTTTACTCATCCGAAAAGTAGAAGTGATAATGTTTACATTAGTTACCTCACAGGGTTCATGTGAGGATAAAATAAGACACTTCATGTGAGGCATTTTTTAAAAGTATATAATGCAGGATAAGCATAAATTGCTGTTAATATTTTTAAGTTGAGAAAAATGCCTTCCAGCAAGGATTATGGTGTAAATTCCAAATTGTGGAAAATTCACAGATCAGACAGACTGTGGATGCTCCCTTTTCTTCCTCCATCATGTTAGATCAGTGCATGTGTACCAGCTTTAGACATTTTGATATCATGGGAACAACTTTTAAAGACCATTTAAATCACATTGGTACTAAAATTTCAATATAGTGCATGTTCCCTCACTTCTTAGTATTTTGATTTGACTACCTTGACATGAATTCTTGAATCCATGCTGGAAAAGAAAAGAGCACAAGATTTTATATGCTAAGCATTATCTAAATCGCTAATGGAAGAGTCATACTGGTTTGCATTTGGAGGTGTCTATTTGAGGACTGGCTGGAAGACAGAGCAAAATTTCCCCAGGAAGTATCTCTTTCCAGTTTCTACCATGTTGCTCTCCAGGGGGAGTTCCAAGCTGCTGCCTATCAATTGCTTGGTCACTGACATTTGTGAAAGCTCATCTTCCCCCTCCCAAGACTGAACTCTAGCCTCTCTCCATTACAGTACTTGACCTGGAAGAAGAGCCTGGGGCTGTAAAATCTGATGTTCCGAAATGAACCATCACAATGGAAATCATTTTATCAGCCTTCTCTTTTACAACTCCCATCCCCACCCCCAGGCCTGTAGGGAATTGCAGGGGCCTGGGGACAGCCAATAGCCATCTGTCTTCCTTTGCCCTGATGTCATCTCCAAGAAAACAGGAAACCTGCCTTTTTGTGTTTACAATACAACAGCACCAACCATTTTTTTCCCTATGATTTTATGATGACTGAGGTGTCCCAGAGGCATTACTGTGGAGTGGAAGGAACCAGAGAGGGAGAAGCAAATAATCTCTCCTAGAGAGGCCAGACCAACCTAACTCACTCACCTGGGAGGGCATTCCTTGGCAGTCCTTGGAGGAGGGGAAGAAGGACCCAGACCTCTGAGGAGACCAAGTTAAAAAAAAAAAGATCTCCACACCCTAAGCAGGACAGTCTCAGATTCCTCTCTGGATCCATATACTAGGCAAGCATTCTGCCATTAGCTAATAATAGCATTACCAGACCTGACTTTTTTTTAAGTCTCTAATACTTAGTCTTAGCAGCTGATAATGTAAAACAGGGTGGCATTTGGAGGCATAGGATGATGCCAGTCTCCAGGGAGAGAAAGGTGTTAACTTCTAATAGCTTTTCAGTAATAGCCAAGCATCTGCAGTCCCCCATAAAAAAGGGTTTTTAAAAATTAATAGAGCTGAATGTGCTTCACACTGAGGAGAATGCCAGATTAATAAGTGCATTAAGGACCGCTTTGGATTGGAAATAATTATGGAAGATGACAAGGAACAGAGGTGGCATTGGTGGCGCTCACAGGAATGCATTTGAAAAAGGAGTTTAAAGAGCCTTCAGATGTTGGTATTATCCTGCGTGACCAAATTAAGAGCAAATGAGAAAAGTTTATCTGGCATTTTGGAGTATTGAAAGGGCTTAGTGTTGTAAATTACACAGTATGAGGATGGGAAATGGCGAACAAATTCATGTTAAACATTACTGGCAGTTTAAATAGCAATTACTGCATAAAGCAGCCAGGATCTTAATTTGGTACTAAAAGTATGAACTATGGTCCCTCCCCCTCAAAAAAAAAAGAGATTGTTGTAGTTATTTATTTGAGAATATAACAATTAGAAGTTGCCTAATTTTAAAATGAGTTTCCATTTGGCCCAAATGGCCTGAGAGATAGTCTATAAAATAGTCAAGCTGGACCAGTAGAGTCATGGGAAAGCTCTTTAACAGGGGAAGAATCAAAATGCATTTCTGACATCTTCATCTCAAGATGCAAGGGAGGCTTCCTGCAATGCAGACATAGGTTGAGTACAGACTGATGCTGAAAAGTACCTAACCCTCCTTGTCTTCTGTCCATCAGTTTCATTTTTTGTTTTTGCTGTTTTTACATGGTAACCCATCACCTTCAAGCACACATAGATTCAGATTTCTTGAATTCCCTCAAATTGATAGCTCCCATCAGACTTAACAGTTCTTTGATACATCTAAAACATAAGAAGCTATGTGAGCCCAAAGTATTGTATCTCCTGCAGTCTAGTGTGGTGCCTGTCACATAGTAAGCACTGAATATTTGTCCCATTGAATTCCGTTTCAAACACCCAGGGGAACAAATTCATCACTTGCATGAGAGACATTTTCCTTTCTTTCAGGCAATGGAAAGAATCCTAGATTTGGAGTCAGAGGATCTGGGTTTGAACCCCTGCTCCATGAGTGACTGAGAAAGTTACTGCTTTCTCTGGGCCTTGGGTTTCTTATCTGTAAAATGGGGGTAGTTGGATCAAATGACCTCCAAGGTCCCTTTTAGTTCTCAATCTAGGATCTCTTGTAGAACAGAATGAAAAAGAAAATCATTTATTCCATCTTTTAATTTAATGATGAAATATTGATGATGAAATAATATTTTAAGATCAGACATAAGAAGAAAATTGAGTTCTCTTGTCAATAGTTTTTATAATCTACGAGTTCTTTTCTAAGAAAAGAAATTAATTTTCCAGGAGATTTACTTTCCCTTACTTTGACGAGGCTCTTTGGAAAATGAATTTTCCTGATCAATATTGGAATGATGATCATTTAGTGGCATTTATGTCTAGTTTTCTCAAACTGACCTAGAGAAAGCAAATGCCCAAGTCTGAAGTATAGCTGTCCAGGCAGAAAGCAAGATGTCAAGCAAAGTCACCATCCATTTATTTTTCTGCAATTTTATGATGACTGCTATTCAAAGGACCCCTCACCTTATACTACTCTGGGTAGGGTGGATGCAAGAGGCCGCTACTCAGAATTTCAAATCCAACTTCCCAAAGATTTATTTTTCTTTTGAAACAATTTCTGACAGCTTTTGATCTTCTAAACTGAAAAAAAAATCAAAGAAATCTGTTTCTCTGGCATATTAATAGCAAAGGAATTTCTGGATGCTGCAAAGTAGGAATGGCGCATAATAGCATCTCAGTTTTATTCATCTTCAAAGGAAACCAAATATAGTTTTGAGACCCAAAGAAAAAAAAAGGATGCCCTACAGATTTTGAAGGGATGGGATAAATCTCTTTTCACAAGAAAAGATGACAAAAAACTCATTTGAAGGACAGTCCATCTAATGCATTTACAAGTGAGCTGTCAGACACTAACCTGCATTTCACATCTGCAATTAAAAATATTGACTCATTGCAGGATCTCACATGCTTAAACCACCTCTGACAACTATTGGACATTGCTTCCCTCTGACTTCATAGGTTGCAGCATCAGTCAACAAATGTATGCAGGCTTATTTAACTTTTCTGAGGAGTTTATCCCGCCACTTTCCACAATACACCAATGTATGGTCAGAATAATGCATCATACTCTGATCTGCTATCCTGTAAATGTTTAATTGCCACTTCTATGCATTCCTCTGTCTAACCACTGGTATCAGTGCATGCTGATCTTGGTCCCTTCTCTAAATTCTTCCTCCTGTACTTAGAGTCAGAAATATATAGAGCTTATGAAGCCAGGGAGGGTAAGAGATGGAAGGGACCTTAGATGTCATCTATGTTTAGGATCAAAGATTTAGACCTAGGAGGGACCCCAGAAGCCATCTGGTATAACTCCCTTATTTTGCAGATGAGGAAACTGAGACATTGACAGATAAAAGGACCTGTCCAAGAAGATACAGTGAGCCAGCACTGCTTCCATTACCTCATACTGTCTTTCTAATTTTTTTGCTCAAGATCATACAAAAATGATTTGTCAGAAAGAAGCAGCAAGAACCCTGAGCAAAGAACCAGGGGCCCAAGATTTAGTCTTAATTTTGCCTATACCAAGCCATGTGGACTTAGGTAAATAAAGTCATCCCTTTGGGCCCCAGTTTCCTTACTGTGAAGTATTGTATTCTGATTTTTTTTATATCATCTCTCTCCAACTAGATTGTAGGTTACTTGAGGACAAGGAAGATATCTTATGCGAGGTCCCATGGCACCTGAACAAGCTAGGGCTGGGAATGTGATAGGCATTTTTGAAGATTTTTAACTCTGTGGCCTATTTTCAGTGGGCAAAGGCAAAAGAAAGGGGGAACTGTGGCTATATGAGTGGAGAAAAACGAACATACATAAGAACCATTGGGGAAGGTAGAAATAATAAGACAATAGATCAGATGTCTGTGCTCGATGAGAGTGCAGGTCAAGGACAACACTTAGGTGGCAAGCCTGGCTCTTGACAGAAGTAAGGACATTCAGAAGAGGGGAGATTTTGAGGGGAAAGACAAATCTCTTTTGCACATGGAGATTCATAGGAACTTTAGATTGAGGTGTCTAAAAGGTGTTCACATGTTACGCTGACTCTAGGTGATATAGTAATGGAAGTCAGAAAAGAAGCTAGGGCTGAATATATAGATGTGGGAATCATCTGCATAAATATGATCATTGAACCCATGGGAGCTGATAATATCACCAGGTAAGAAAATACAAAGGGAAAAGGGAGCCTAAGATAAAGTACCGGAGAATATCCATGTTAGTAGGATTAGCATAGGTAGATAGAACCAGCAAAGTAGTCAGAGGATGAACTGTAAGACACAGTAGGAGAATCAAGAAAGAGGAGTGTCACAAATACCTCAAGAGAAAGAAATAACCAGAAGGTATAAATGATCAACAAAAGTAAATGCTGCAGAGAGGTGAAGAAGGAAAAGAATTGAGGAAAGTTTATTTAATTTGTCAATTAAGAGATCACATATGATTTTGGAGAGAGCAGTTTCAATTGTATGATGAAGTCAGAAGCCAGAGTAAATAGAGGGATCTAGTATAGATGACTTTCTCAAGGAGTTTAGCTACAAAGAGGAGAGAAATATAAGATGATAGCTTGCAGAATGGTAAAAATCAAATATTTGAGCTTTTTTAAGATGAAGAGATATACTTCTTGGGAAGGAGTCAGTAGACAGACAGAAATTTAAAAAATTAAAAAGATGTCAGAGGAAGCAATCTGCTGAAATAGAAGAAAGGGGGTAGGATCAAGGGTGTCTGTAGTAGGTTGGCAAGAGGAATCTGTCTCTTTATCTGATACCAGAAAGAAAGAAGAAATAGTGGAGAGGTCTGAATGATGTGAGATGAGGAGGAAGGAAAAAGAAGTATCTTACATCAAATAGCGATAATTGGGAAGGAAGGGGTGAAATCTGAGGTGAGGTCCTCAGCAAAGAGGGTGTGGGAATGGGGTGCCATGGGAGACTTGAGGAGAAATGAGAAGGTTTGGAACAATTGTGCTCCAATCCTGCTTCTCCTGTTTATCTAGTCACAAGACCTTACTTAGGCTAGTCACTTTTCATTCATTCATTTATGCATCCATTCATTCATTTGTTCCTTTATTTGCTCATTTTTTTGGTCTTGTCATATAATTTCATTGGGTTGGGAAATCCCCAGTGTGGAAACTCCCTCCACCAACAGTGATCTGCAGATCAACAACTCATCTGGAACTTGCAATCTCAGTGGTCTCCCCATCCCCACCCTCAAAATTCTTTTGTTTTTATTTTTCCATGTATATGTTGCTTCACTCACATATAAGCTCTCTTTTACACGCACACACACACACACACACACACATACACACTTATAAGCTCTTTAAGGATAGAGGCTTTTTTTTTGTCATTATAGCCCAAGCACCAAGAACCAATGCCTGGCACTTAGTAGGGACATAATAAATAGTTGCTGAATTGAACCAGAGAGTTTCCTAGGGGCACCTAGAGGTAAATTAACTTGGCCATGATAACACTCCTAGTGTGTGTCCAAGGTAGGATATGAACCCAGATGCCCCCAAGTCCAGCCTTCTTTCCATATGTTATGCTGGCTCTAGGCAACCATTTAACTTCTGTACAATGGGGATAATATGATTTTCACCATCTATAGGTAGAACTCTAAAACATTCATTTGAATCTCTCTCGGTTTCTCTTTGGTCATCAATAAAATGAGGATAGTACTCCTGGTACTGCTGACCTCACCAAGTTGTTATGATGAAAGTATCTTGTAAATCTTAAAGATCTCTTTATATGTAAAGCAACAATGATAGCTCTAAAGTGGGCCTCAGATGTCACTTAGTCCAACTCCATCACATTTATAGAGGAGGAAACTGAGGCAGGGAGGTTTATTGACTCACCTATAGTGACATATGTAGTGATGAACTTGGGAGCAAGATTTGAATGGATCCTTTGATACCAGAGCTGTTGCTCCCTGCTTCCTCCCTGTACCAACGACCAACATTCTCTTCTTCCTTGCCATGTATCTCCTCCATGAGACCTCCTCTGATTGTCATAGCCCCCAGTGATCTCATTCTTTGAGCTCCTACAGCCATTACTCTCCATGTCACTTCTCAGACAATGAGCAGAGGACGCCTTCTATGCTGAGCTGTCTCCTTAAGTTTCCACCTTGCTTCACAGAGAGATTGTCAGGTCTCCAGCCCAACCTTTCACGAGAAGTCCCAGTGGTGCTTACTTCACTCCCAGATGTCTCTACCTTATGATCGGGTACTCTCTCCTAGCTCACTCCTAGGGGTCCAGCTCTTCTCTGTGTGTTGTCTTCTCCTGTTAGAATGTAAATGCTTTTAGGTTAGAGAGACTATCTTATTTCCTTGTATTTGTATCACCAGTGCCTAGCATTGTGCTTGGTACACAGCAGGAACTTAATAAATGATCTCTCTAGCTACTTCCTATCTAATAACCTGGCAAAGGCAGCAAGGTAGCTCAGTGGTTAAAAACATGAGACCTGGAATCAAGAAGACTTGAGTTCAAATTCTGCCTCAAACACTTACTATTTTTGTGACTCTGGATAAGGAACTTAACCTCTTCTACCTCAGTTTCCTCATCTGCAATATAGGGATAATGATAGCCTCATAGAATTGTTCTAACAATCAAATGTGATAATAAGTGTAAAGTGCTTTATAAACCTTAAAATTCTATAGAAATGCTATTATCAGCCAGCCCAGATCCTTGAATGTAATAGGTATTCAACAAATGTTTTTTGAGCAAGAGAAATAACAATGGGGAAGGCAATGTTGTTTTTAAAAGTGCTTATGACCTGAGGAGATGATACTGTCCTCATATTGTCTCCAGCATTCACAAGTCATATGACTATTCTATTTTAAAGCATCTGAGGTGTCTGTTTTCAAGACTCCATATTGTCTTTACTCTTAAATACCACACAAGAAATTGGGGAGGACAGATAAAAGGATTTGGAAAGCAGTTAGAGATATTGATGGATGAATGCGACTGGTAAACCATTTATCCCTGGTGTGGCAACAACAGATAGATCCCAGGAGGATTCCTCTGGAACAACAGACCTTCAGGAAAGAGAGACCTTTAAAACCTATTCCCAAAAGAAGAACCAATTAGAAAACTTAAAACCCTGGTTTTATTCTCTCCCCTCACCCCCAACACACACGAACACCCCATGAGTGTAATCCAATAAGCTCGCTCCAACTGTCCAGGTGGGACAAAAACAGATGGGGAGAGGAAGGATTAGGTGAGCTCAACACATCAACTTGCCCATCACTGCTACAGAAGGAGCCATCTCTGGACTGTCCTACCCCCAACCATGATCTCGCAGAGCTGTCTTATCTCAGACACTCCTGGACCATGGACTACCTATGAACTGTCTAGGTCAATGATATTCAATAGTCTTTATGTTAATAATAATAGTGCCTTCATTTACATAAGTTTCAATAGATTACAAAGCACTTAAATATATATTATGTATTTGATACTCTGGAGAATCCTTTGAGATAGGATTCATCATTAATGTACAGTTTATCATTTGATTTTCTGAAGAACCCAATGAGATAGGTAGGAATAGTTATCATTAGTCCCATTTTATGGTTAAAAAAAATTTAAACCCAAAGAGGTTGAGGTGATTTGCCTGAGGTTAAGCAAAGAAACTAATAACTGTCTTGTCAGTCTCACAGAAATACTATACTCAAGGTTCCAGACTCTTAGTCTGGTGTTATTCACTCAGTGCTGAGCACAGTGCCTGGCACGTAGTAGGCACTTAACTGACTGGCATTCTTTCCAGACATCAAACATGAAGTCTATAAGCCACATGCAGCCTAAAACTTTCCTAAGTATGACCCAAACTAGATTAAAATGTATTGGGAAATACTTAACAAAATAAAAATGCAAAAAAATAGATAATGTTAACATGTGGTTTTTTAAGTCAATTTGCAGCCTGTATGGATCATTATTCGGTAGCCCCAGTGTCTACGTGAGTTTAACACTGCTCTAAACTGTATTGACTCTTGCTCCAACTTTACAGTCATCATTACCCTATTAGACACTACTTTTTGGTACTTAAATAGATCTATAATTTAATTAATGAAATTTCCCATACCAATGAAGACTGCAACCATTCCATACCTCTTGGTGGTGCAAACACTATGTTTTCCCATAAATTCTCCATAAAGATCCTACCCAACCAACAACTAGTGAGAGAAAGAACATATGAGCAGTGGGATAAAGGAAGGTGTTTCCTAGAGGTAAGAAAATGGAAGATTCCAGTTACAAGGCTAATCATCTCCAGGAAATAGGGAAACCATTCTGAATGCAGAATGCAGCTTTTTAGTACTTCCTGGCTTTTCTGGAGCAATAACAAAAAAGTGGTCAGCTACTATTTTGTTTCCTGTACCAAATGCATTGGATGTGAACTAGATGCTCTAGTAGAAGACACTATGCAGATAGTTGAATGAAATGAAGCACAGCCTACTTTCAAGTTCAACTTTGTAAGAAAAAAAAATCCCAGCCTCCCAAATGCCAACTGAATTAAAATGTGTGCTGCAATGAAGACAATAAGAGTTATCATTTATAAGAATGAGACCATGCAATATGTCTTTTAAAAAGGCTAAGAGCTCCCAATGTAAGCCATTGGGGTGGAAGCAATTTTTTAATGAGGTGAAAAGATATTCGTAAGAATTCTAGATTGCAGGTTTCACCTGATTTCCAGAGAACCTGTGAACTGTGGACTCTTATTCTTGTTGGGCATGAACTTCCCCATGCTCCAGTGGAAAGGGTATGGACTCTTGAATCAGAAGACCTGGATTTAAAATCCACCTTAGATATTTACTCCCTGTATGACCTTGTATGTATCACTTACAATTCCTGGGCCTCAGTTTCTTCATATGTAAAAGGAGGGGTTTGAACTAGGAGTTGGAGGTCTCTTCCAGTCAATTCTGATACTAAGGACACTGGTACTCAAATTACTATCATCATTGGTGAACAAAATTTCACTTGATTCCACTTGGGCCACAGCTATGTGACCTGAGATGTTTATTTCTGATCTGCTCTATATACTTAGTATTGGGGCTATTTATTTTATTTTGGGGGTTTTGTGGGTTATCTAGAGAACTAAGAGTAGAAACTCATTCTTCTCCTTCCAGTGATTCATAATATTAAGAGAATTACCTGAGGCACTAAGCTCAAATGCATTAGAATGATCAAGAATTGTTATATTTTTATCTTTGGATCCCCAGCACCAACCACAGTGTTTGGCACACAGTAGGTGTTTTACAATACTTGTTTGATTTAATTGGTTCAAGAACTTAGATAACTTGCCTGTCTATCCAGTGGTCCTATAGCTAGTATACTTCAAGGCAGAGCTTGTACCCTCACCTTCCATTACTCCAGGGTCAGCATGCTAACTTCTACATACCAGAATTTCTCACAACTAATACTTGCCATTTGCCAAATCAAAACCTCTTTTGACCAGCTTTATTGTTACAATGGATGTTTTCTGTGTCCAGGTCTATTTTCTATCTTTTATCCTAAGACATGGGATCTGAGAGCTGCAAAATATGGCAGAAATTGTCTAGCCCAAATCCTTTTATCTAGGGAGAAAATAACTAAACTTCCCAAAAGGTTCAGTAACATAGTGGAAAGTACAATGGAATTAAAGGGGTCAGATTTGAACCCTGGATTTGTCATATACTGCCTGAGGAAGTCATTAAACCTTTGGGCTTCCAGCTTTTGCATTTACAAAATGAGGGAGCTGAACTATCTCTAAGGTCCCTTCCACCTCTAAATCTATGCTATGATGTGACGATCTAAAGATCGTTAAAGATCATTAAAGCTGGTTAATAGCTGAACCAAGACTAGAAACCAGGAAAGTTGATTCTCAATCAAGCCTGACTTTGTGTCTCTCCCACATTAGCCTATTCATATAGTCAAATTCTCAAAATGTATCCTTAAATGAAAGTTGGTTTCTTTTTTTTTTTTTTAAAGAAAGTGATATAGCCAAGGAGTAAAAGTTCTAACCTTAAACTGCTATTCTGTTTCTCCGCTATGTCTCCTGCCTCCAACAAGGTTGCAGAAGTCAATGTCTACTGATTCAATTTTAACGATGAACAATTATAGGATTGATGAAGGGAGATACTGGAATTGCAGAATTGCTACAGTGGAAAAAGTGTTTGTGTCAGTAATGATAAGATCATTTTAAGGCAAAGGAAGGAGGACAGAGCTAGAGGAGCAGAGGAGCTGGAGAGAGAGAAAGAGAATGTGCCTGGATTAAGTCTCTGGAGAGCTTTTGAAAAAGGAAGAGAATGATGAGTTGGATCTGAAAAAGGATGGGGGACCCCTGGAGTTCTTTCAAGGCAAAATATGTGAATCAGTCACATATTTTAGAGTCTACGACAGCCCTGGACAAACGCTAGCATTTACAGAACCACGATTCAGGAACATAAAAACGTCAAGCAAATAAAAATTCAGCATAGAGCTTCAACATCGTTGATGTCTAGTCAATGATGTAGCTGACCCTCCCTCCTGATGCCAGAAAATATAATGCACATATAAAATGTATCTCAGAACCACGGATCTAGGTTCACAGAGACTATATTCAGTCTTGAAGACTTCTCAATAATTCAATAATGTCCCAGATTCCACAAAGGTATTGTAAACATTTAAATTTGGCTCCTTTTGAGCTTTCTACTGTAACTTGTTCTGGCAAGGCTTTGACTAACTCATTTTCAAAGGGGGTTAAAATGCTAACGACAACGACAACAACTTTTTCCAAGTCAGAAAAGGAGGAAATTATCACAGGATAAGAAGGGAGAGGAATTCACTGCAAGGACAATTTCTAAAATCTCTTTGAAAAGAGATGCAAGAAAGTAATTTGTAGAGAGAAAGAGTGGCAATAGCAGCAGCAGATGGAGAACATTTCAAGAAAGTGACTTTCTAAGTTTTGTAGTGGCTGGAAAGTTTCCTTTCTCCAGCTATCAGTCTGGATTATTAAGGGAGTCTAATAAGGAATTACTGAATTATACCTATTTGAAGAAATTGCTTAAATAATTACTTTCTCTTTTCTGTTTTATTTCTACATGCATGCAATTCTTTCTTTAATTTTTCTCACTTTTTATTTGCATTTTAACAAGTTTACTAAATAATATGATTTTAATTTAATCCTAAATTAATGTTTTTATCATAGGATATATGGAGAAGAGGAACTTGTAGATAAATTGCCTACACCAAATTACCCCGAATTTAACTAGCTAAGAGAATACCTTCTGGCCTTGGTAAACAACAGTTTGCCTCAGGACTCAAAGCATCTTATGAATTTTATTTGCAATCTATATTTGTTAAGCTCTCAAGTTTTGCAGAGAAAGGAACCCTCATGCAACTGAGACCTTTGCCCTAGACTCTCACAAACTAATCTCATTATCTCCAAGCAGACAAGTCACTTTATACCAGGGGACTTTGACTTTTTTCTCCAGCCCACCCCTCAAAGGCAAGAGAAGAGGATGGGGAATGAGATACCTTCAGAGAAGGTCATGCCCTGAGCATGCCCAGTCAGTGGAGACAGGCATGGTTAATTTCACCCACTCCTTTGAAAGGAGAACGGGGAAAGGCATTCCTCATCCAAACTGCCCTCCTTAGTGACCCCTGTTGGTCATCCAACAGGTTGCTTTACAGAGTTGGCTCTTCAGATGACTTAGCTGCTGCTCTTGAGGGACCCTTTGAGGGATCTTCTACCTTCCAGAATTCACAAAGTGATAACCTGGTCCTTTCCATCTCTGATATGCATTTACCTAAGATCAGGAAAGAATAAATACAATGAACTGATGCTACCCATTCACAGCCATATGGCAGCTGCTGGGAGGGGAAGGTTGAGGTAGCCATGCCAGGCTGCTGCCTCTCCATACACACTCCCTTCTGATTCAGCAGTCAGTTTAAAGACTTGGTTGCCACTATGCCAGCAGGAACCAGTGAAAGAATACAAATCCATGCTCTGATATGGGGAGGGAACAGGCCCATCCCTCTCGCTTTTCCAGAAGTAGACTTACCAAGCCACCATATGGATTGGCATCAGATAGAGAAGGTTACATTCACTTGTAGGATGAGGTCCTCTTTGGTTCACCCTCTCCCTATCTCCCACCACCATTATACTAAGCCTCCAAGTATCAGGATAACAATAAGCATTGAAACCTAAGACAGGGGTACCAAAGGACATGTAAAGAACAGAAGAATACTCAAATCTGATCCTGGTTAACACAGAAAGACTGGTAGGCCACTTTCTGGTGAAGTTATTTCTTTCCTTTCCCCTTCCCCCTTACTTAGTCCAGTCACACTCCTGAAAAACTCTCAACATCAACCTTCCAGGTCCCTGCTTTGTGTGGGCTATAGGCAAGTCCTGGGACTGATCCAGTGCCAGTCGCCCTCTTCCATCTCTCTTTCTTGGGTTTGTGCTCTCCTTCCTCTCCATTTGCCTCCCTCTTTCTCAGCTTTTCTCATTCAGTGGTTGTACAGCAGTCCAGATGTCACCATCAGATCCTCACAGCATCCACTTTTGCTCTGGAACTTTTTGTTTCTCAGCTGGCAGCAGGTTCTCCAACCTCCCTCCCCCAAATCCTGCTCCACTGGCCACCAACTCATATCCTTCATGACCATCATGACTTGGCAGCCCCTTGCTTCACTTTATGTCACATTCCCCAACCCAGAAAGCCCTGCATTTGTGTACAAGTGCTTTTCTTGCATCTCTCATATAGGTGAGGCCAAGACTGTCCAAATCCCCTTGGAATTCTCTCTGATTCATCTAATACAAATCCTTTTTGAGCAAATGCATTACGCAAATGTGTGGTAGAAAGAAGCAATACAATAGCAAAAGATCTGGGTATAAGAAGAAGAAAGAGTGGGGAGAAAGGAGGCAAATAGAGTTATCTTCTTAGAATCTCCTCTTTAAAAAAATTCTCATCCTTCAAAAGTTGTTGACTGACAAGCATTCTTCAGTCATCTCAACATCTTTGAGACATTTAGCTGAAGGAAATTGAGACAAAATCCAAAGTAGAACTTGTCATAGCCCATCTACAAGGAAGAGTAATTAAAGGAGTGTGGTTTTTTTTAAAAAAATTATCTAATGTTATTTGTCAATAACATTCAAATGGTAATTAAGATTTGGAAAATGAGCTAGATGATACGAAGAGAAAAGATAAAGAGAGGGACAAAAGGAAAGAAAAAAATAGTAGCCAGAATTAAAATTGCCTATTTATTTTGTTGTTTTCGTTGCATTCGTTGGACCAAAAGGTGTCCAAGCTCTATCTGTGAAGGTTTAGATGGTTTTTGAGGGCTTTTTTTTCCCCTTAAATTTAATCCAGCATAGTCCAGTAGTAGATGATTTTTTAAATTAATTACATTTGCATTTCTGCTAACCAAAGCAATTATCAGGTCCCATGCTTAAGGGCATAATTTGATAGCATGCAAGAGAGTTAAATTCCATCTACTACATGGATGAAAAATTGGTTTACATGTGAGCTTTGGTATTGTTTTCTACTCCATAATAATGCTGCAGATGAGATTCTGTGTCCAGTGGGCCAATAGAGTTGCTCTCCTCTATTAAAGTCTTGCTATTCTATCTCCTTATTGGCTAATGCCTTTAAGTGAACAGTCTGGGATTGCCTTCTCATTCAACCTCAGCCCTCCTCAGATTCCTGGTTTATTGAGGTTAATTCATCCCATCTACACCTTATGCCCCAGGTTAGAAATCTGGGTGTTCTCTTTGATGTGGATTTATCCTTTCTGGCTCCTCTTGGGGCATTAGCGAAATCTTGTTATTAGTATTTGTTTAACCTTTGCTTAAAAAAAAAGAAAAAAGAAAAATACTTAACTCTGTCTGTTGCCAAGCCTATAGTTTATGCTTTAGTCATCTCCCAGCTGAACTATTGTAATTTGCTCTTGGCTAGCCCTCCTCCCATTCATCTATCATGTCGTTTATGCTTTTCAAAATTCTGTCTCACGTTTTCGCTCCTTCCCCCCTCTCTCTTGCCTCTCATGTTCCTCCTTGACACTAATTACCCATGTTCCCTCTTCACCTGCTGGAGTTAAAGTCCAAATCTTAAAGACAGAATTGCAAGCCCTTCCTATTACAGTTGCTTTGTGATTTAATTCAATTGTCTCCCAAGGCATTCAGTCCTCATCCCTTCTCTGACTAAATTGTTGGTAATGCCATCAGACTGATCCTTGTGCACCTTCCCCATCTCCAGTCTTCAAATACACTGTTCTTCCCCTCATATAACTCTCCTTTCTAATTTTAAAATAAATGTTATTGATATCTTTTGTTTTTCTACATAACCAAAATTTCCCCCAGTATTTCTCCATTTCCTCTCCTGGAGAGTTATCCCATATAACAATACTTTTAAAGAAAAAAGAAAAAACTAAGCAAAACTGATCAGTAATTTTTTTAAAAAAATCTGAAAGTGTGTACAATGTACCACACCCATAAGACTTCTAAGCTCTACAGAGGATTGGACTGGGGTGTCTTCTTAATTGCTTGTCCTTTGTAATTTAGCAACATTAATTTTGTATTGTTTTAAGGCTGTTCTTTCCAGTTACATTGTTGTAGTCATGTATAGTGTTTGCTTATCTCTGCTTACTTTTCTCTGCATTCGTTCATGTACATCTATCCATGCTTCTCTATAATTATCATAATCTCCATTTCTCAGAACATACTAAGTCTATCAAATTCATGTATCACAATTAGTCTAACCATTCCTGAAACAATGGTACCTACTTTGTTTTCAGTTCTTCAAGATCACAGAAAGTGCTGCCATAATATTTTAATGTACGTGGGAACTTCTTTCTTTTCAATGACCTCCATTGGGGCATAAAGTGTAGTGGAACCTCTGAGTTGAGGAGTATGGAGATTTCAGACACTTACTTTGCATAATTCTGAAGTGCTTTCCAAAATGGTTGTACTGATTCACAGTTCCACCAACAATGCACTAATATGGCTATGTTCCCATAATCCCTCCAAAACTAATTATTCTCATCTTTTGTTATCCTTGCCAATTTTCTGGGTGCAAGGTTCTACCTCAATGTTGTTTTGATGTGCAATTCTCTTATTATTAATGATTTGGAATATTATTTCATGTTGTTGCTAATAGTTTGTAATTCTTCTCCTGAGAGCTATTTGTTCATCTGCTTTGACCATCCTAGACTATATTCTAACTAGTGACGTTCCTTGAATTTTCAGATATTCTCTGAATGTTTTCTCCCTATTACATTTTAGGATCTTTTCCTTCCAAAGGAATGTTCATAGCTAAAACTTTTCATGGCAAAGCAATAAATAGTATTATCTACTCCAACACATTCCCAATACCTAAAGTTCATATCTCTCCTAGAAAAATTAATTTTATCACCATGATATAATCTAGAGAAAGAAATATTAGTTTTCTTTTGGTTTTAACAATATAGAACTAGCTTTCCCATTTATGTAATAAATGAAAGTGAATCACATGATCTGTTAGATTATAAGTTCTGTAAAGGCAGAGATGTCTTATTCATCTCTGTAATCCACTGAATATTCTAATAGGAAGAAAGGAAGGAAGGAAGGAAGGAAGGAAGGAAGGAAGGAAGGAAGGAAGGAAGGAAGGAAGGAAGGAAGGAAGGAAGGAAGGAAGGAAGGAAGGAAGGAAAAAGCAATACCAAAATACCAAACACTATGCTGGAGTCTGGGAATACAAATGTGAAAATAATGACCTTCCCTGCCCCAAAGGAGTTTACAATCCAATGGAAGATACAACACACATAAAGATACAATAGATTATGATTAATAAACATGTGTTAACCAAGCATACATATGTATATATAGCTGTCCATGAAGCTGCATTGTTACTAATAGATTTTGCTTGAGCAGCAAATTATAAAATAAGATTTTAAGTGTATAAATTGCTATTTTTCTCTCCAAAAAAGTTCTTTGCATGCATTTTTATAGTTCCTTAGGCTATCTTCTGCATGCAGAATCATTCTTTGGCTAATCCATAGAATTGGTTAGTGCTTTCTATTAGTGCTTTAACCCAAGAAAGATTAAATGAACAATTCCGTCCTAGGCTGGGTCATACGGGCCAATGGTTGCAACAATTCCTGCTCACTGCTGTGGATCAAAGGTGGATCATAAGGCAGATCAAATCAATGATACTTTACCTGAAAGGTGAAAGAATGAGGCTGATATGACTCTATGGTCATGTTCTGTTAAGAATGTTGGCCCCCAGGACTTATCATCAACTGTCTCAAGTAATGCTTTTCCAAGAATCTCCAAATCTTGAAGTTATCAAAGTTCATCTAGTCCAACCTACACTGGAACAAGAAACAGCTTGACAATATTTCCAATAATGAGTCATCCAATTTTCGCTTAAATATCCCCTCCCCTCCATCAAAGAAGAAGCTGATTCCCTCCTTACCATAAACCTAAATAAAAGTGAGAGCTAGGAAGATTTTCCATCCATCAAATCTAATCTATCATTAAGTAATTTCTCCCCAGTCCTCTGAGTTCTAACTTCTACAGGTAAACAGGACAATTTTAATCCTTCTTGCCCTATAACCTCCTTCAGATACTTGAAGACAGCTGTCATATTTTCTCCACATCTCTTCCTCAGGTCAAACATTCCCATTTCTTCCAATAGATCCTCTCATGGCATGATCTCAAGGCCCTGAACCATGTCAGTTACTTTCCTCTGGACATTCTCCAGCTTTTCTACATCCCTGCTATAGTGTGGTGGTGCTCAGAACTGAACAAAATATCCCAGGTGTAGGTAGACTGGCACAACAGAGGAGGTCAATACTAAGCCATAGAAACTTTAAAAGCTTAGTTCATATTCGCTTTGTCATTCAATATATGAAGTCTCCATCCAAATCTTGTCATCTGAAAATTTGGTATGCATGCCAGGTAGGCTGTGCTTTTCAATTTCCAGGAAGAACCTAGGGTTTAGCTCAAAGTTCCCAGGGACACCATGCAGGAAAGGAGATGGAAGACAGCTAAGTCATAAAATCATAGAATGTTAAAGCTGGAAGGGACCTTTGAGACCAGCTAGTTTAACCACCTGCTTGACACATAAATTCAATCTCCTAAATTCTTGTTCTGTGTGGATATTCAAGCCAAGTTATTCGGGGAAATGGTTTTAGGCTGTATCTGATGGCATCAAAAATAACTAGTTAAAATGTAAAAAATGAAGTAAAACTGGTTATTTGGTATGAGATACAACCCCCAAATGTTGTCTGATTAAATTCAATGGTTTTTTCCCCCAAAGACTAATTGAATTCAAGTTTGCATAGGTTGCCTTAGCATGTGAGAGATACTTGGGCTTTAAAAATCATACCCTATGTGAAGTCTATAGTGAGGTATGGTGTGAAAATCATTGGATTTGGAGTCACAAGTCCTAGTTTTGAGTCCCAGATCTGCCAAGTCTGTGTGACCAGGCAAGTCACTTAAATCTGAACCTATGTTGTTTAACCACATCTGACTCTGTGACCACATTGGCAAAGATAGTGGTATGGTTTGACAGTTCCTTCTCCAGCTCATTTTATAGATGAGGAAACTGAGGCAAACAGGGTTATATGACTTGCCCAGGGTCACACAGCTAGTAAATGTCTAAGGCCAGATTTGAACTTACTCCAGGCCTGGCATTCTATCCACTGTGTCACCTAGCTGCTAAGCTTTTGTTACTTTGTTACTTCATCTGTAAAAATGGAAAGTAACAATTCCTACCTCCTTCACAGAATAGTTGTGAGGAAAGTACTTTGTGAACCATTAAGTGTTACGTTCATTCATTCAATAAGGATATATCAAGGGTTTCCTACTTGCCAGGTCATTACATAAGAATCTAAAGACAAGAAAATAATCAAATAAAATTAGCTCTATCCTCAAGGAATTTATACTCTGTTGGGGAACACTGTATGAGCTCATAAGTTAATACAAAAAAAAAAGGGGGGCAAAACGCATTATAATTTTTGTGATTGCCTTGGGGTCAGGGAGGAAGAAAGTACACAAATAACTGGGGTGTCAAGAGAGGCCTTGGCTCCCAGGCAGTGCTTGATTTGACCCTTGAAAGAAGTTAAGACACTAAGAGGTCTGAGAGGTGACGAAGGCATGCATACACTATAGAGACAGGGGACAGCCTAAGCAAAGGAAGAAAAGTGGGAAGTGGAATACATTATACAGGTTGGAGCAGGTTGAAGAATTTGGCTGAAACTCAGTGTGTATATGTGTGGGAGGGGTGGTTTGGTTAATACAAAATTAGTTGGAAAACTTAAGCTGGAGACAGATTGTGAAGGGTTTTAAATGCCAAATGAAGGCATTTGTATGTATCCTAGAGGAACTAGGGAGCCATGGAAGCTTCTTGAAAGGAGGAGTGATAGGTTTGGAATTACATAACAGTGAACTTTCAGTAGTAAGACTGAAATAGAATGTTTGGTGGGGGCTAGGGGTCATGGGGGGTTTAAAAGGTCCATAGACACAATGGAGGTTCAAGACACAAAAGAGGTTCAAGACACAAAAGAGGATGATCATCAATTT
The DNA here is from genome assembly GCA_023548195.1 of Bettongia penicillata ogilbyi. Taxonomy (NCBI): domain Eukaryota; kingdom Metazoa; phylum Chordata; class Mammalia; order Diprotodontia; family Potoroidae; genus Bettongia; species Bettongia penicillata. The sequence continues at coordinate 2,973,150 of JAJHZJ010000383.1, read as the reverse complement.
TTACCATTGACACTGAAATTTTTGTTGTGAATCACAGCTTAGATAACTGAAAATAACAAGGTTCTACATTCAAAAGAACCTTATTATTAGATCAAAAAACACGCCCAAGCAAACCCAGTCACTGAGGAGAGCCCTGGACCTGGCCCATCACGCATTTGTTTTCCGGTGGGTTTGGTTGCTATTCATTACGTGTGAGAAGAAAGGAAGGCTTGTGTCTTAACACAATGGGTGTACAAAGAACATGTTTCTTTCCCTCTCTCTAAATATGTATCCTTGCCGTATTCATCAGCACTACAATTTCCTCTGGCACTTGGGACAGACATATGTTATTTTCAGCCGGCAAGTAAGTGATTCAATGTATCACTACACACATGGCCAGAGCGTTGCAAATAGAAATAACTGTGGGCGTCTGGATTTTAACCACTGCACTGCTTTTTTTTTCTTCCTTTTTAATGCTATGTAACTCATAGTCAAGTTGAATGTCATCACAGCTTTGCAGATTGGAAAAATCCTCAAGCAAACTGAATCTCCCCGCTCCTTCCCCACCCCCAAACCCTCCCCTCCCAACCCTGAAACTCTTCAATGTTTGCCCTGAATACCGAAGGCTCTGAAAGGGACCCAATGAACAATGTCACAAGTAATCCTCTTTATTTTTTTTTACAGATAAAAATAATAAATAAATAGACTAATTGAGGCTTGCAAAAGCAGATTTCCCCAACAATACTTAGTAGAGTAGAATAAAAAGCCCATTACAAGTGTTGGCTTTGTAGATACTATGATAGTAAATAAGAGATTAGTTGTAAATTCAGATGTGCTGAACAGGTTGGCATCATTTCAGGTAGCAGTGGATTTAGGCTGCATGCCAAGCTGTGGGAAGAGCAGACCTCTTAATACCTGCCCTGTTCTTGTCATTGTCAGCTAAAATATTCACCAGTCACTCTGCCAGACAATGGTGGGTAGCAGATAGGAACAACAGTCTTTGGCTTGAGTTTTGTAGACCACTTGGCCTCTGCATGCTCTGACAGACTGGTCATTGAATGTGTCACATTTGGTTACAAGACTTAACCTTACAGCAACCAGATAAAGGAAGGTGCTGTTGAGACCCTCTCTTTTTCTCCTTCTCTGTCTTTCTATGTCTCTCTCTCTCTCTTTCTCTCTCTCTCTCTCCTCTGTTTTTCTGTCTCTGACTCTCTCTGTCTTTCTCTCACACATGTGTATATATTATATTATGTTATGTTATATTGTATATTATATACATATATGTCATAGGGAGACATGAAAATAGCTTTGTGGAATACTGGATAAAAGATCAGTACTCCTGGAGTCTGGAATATGTGGGTTCAAGTTCTGACATATACTTAATGCTCAACCTCTCTGTTCACTGGGCAAGTCCCTAAGACTATAATTTACTTATACATTCTGATACACTTTACTAGAGGGAGTTTCCATAGGAGGAGTTCCCTAGAGCAATGAAATCAGAGACCTGGGTCTCACTAGAAATAATACGAATAACAATAAATGGCCATGTTGGGTCGGAAGTCAGACGACTGAGATTCAAAGCTTGAATCTGCTCTTTATCATATAATCTGACCTTAGTCAGGTCACTTAATCCCTCTAGGTTCCAGTTTCTTCATCTGTAAAAAGACAGCAATGAACTAGATGGTTTCTGAAGTCCCTTGTGGCTCTAAATCTATGACCCCCAAGAATCACACAAGGCACAAAGGCATGAATGACTTATAAACAGCATTCTTAGGGAGTAGAAATGAGGTCACGGATACATGGAAATACACTATAAGCAGGATAACTTACATTTTGACCCCTCTTTCACATATATGGTTCCCCCAAACATAGAGGTAGTTAGGTGGTACAAGGGGTAGAGGACTGGATCTAGAGTCAGGAGGACTTGACTTCAAATGAGGTCTCAAGTACTTACTAGCTGTATGATGTGGTCAAGACACTTTACTTCTGCCTCAGTCTCTTTATCTGTAACTTGATGTTCCAGGGTTGTCAGGATCAAATGAAATAATATGTTTAAAGCATATTATGAACCTTAAAGCACTATAGAAATGCTATTCATTATTATTATTACTTGCTTAAGTAAACATCACATTTCCCAATTAAAATTAAAATATCCCCCTCATTTCCAGCTCATCTATGTTAACTTTGACCCAAACAAGACATAGTTTTCCCAAGAAAGATCCAAAGAATAAAGCTATAACCACAAAATACCTTGGATTTTCCCTTCACAACACTGACCTTTGTCTGTCTGGCTGATTATCAGATGTTACTAAGGCCCTTTTAATTTTTTCAACCCCTGGGCATGATAGCTATCTGTCTTTTGAAGATGAAACATTCAATTGACACCTCCATGAAGTTAACAGATAATTTTCCACTGTAAGTTTAAGATGCCTCTCGGAACAACCTTACCCCTCGCCCCGCCACACACACACCCACCACCATTCCAAAAATAAAAATGAGGTTGTAACCAGACATTTTGTTTTATGAATAAACTAATTTTCCATAGGCACCTTCAACCTGGGAAACAGCTCAGAGGTAGAATAACCTTTAACATTCAGTGTAATTAAGCCATGTCATGTGACTTGTAAAGCACTGGCAAAGATAGACAGTAAATCCCAAGGTTTCAAGCCATTTTCTATCTAGGACTCTCTCTCTCTTTCTCTTTCTTTCTCTCTCTCTCTCTCTCTCTCTCTCTCTCTCTCTCTCTCTCTCTCTCTCTCTCTCTCTCTCTGTGTCTCACTCACTCACACACACACACACACACATACACACACACACTTGGAAATATACAGTTATTCCTTCTGTATCGCCACTTTTCCCCATTGCAGTTTCATAGGATCACCAGTTGGTATAAGGAATTAAATAGGAATTTTGAGGGAGTTTTGCAGAAGCTGCAGATGACATGTGAAAGCCAACAGATAACTCAGATTTTACCGTAAGGTACTGCAACTCCCCATAAAAGAAAAAGAAAAAATTCAGACTTCACTAATACAAAAAGAGGGCCAAGAAATTTTAGTGGTTTGTCCAGCTGAGCGGGTCAGGGGGGCAGGGCACCATGTCCCAAATTCTGGTGATCTGGAAAGGATAACTGAGACATATATACTTATATAGATAAGTTTATGTTCATATATAATACATATATGCACATATGTTTGTTTGCATGGGTGGGGAGAATGACTCCTCGCAGCCTAGGATTGGGGACCTATGAACATGTAACACTCAAAGCTCTTTGATGCGCTCAGACACTGGCATTCAGAGTCATGATCTACTTCCTTGTGGGAATCAGCATCATGAGGAAACTGCAATGTAAGCAGCACTGTCAGACAGATGCTTCTTTTTACTCAATTGGTTTTCATGGGCACCTTTAGACACTCAGAAAAGCTAGGCAACAATCTCTCTTCTTGGCATTTTACCAATATTTTGAACATGAGAACAAGAATGATTTTTCTCTTTATCAACAATAACAGTCAGAGTCATGTCTTCCCAAGAGCCTTCCCTAGGAGCCTTCACTGTGTTTATGGAAGCGTAATCCTGAGGAAAGGACCCAGGGCAGACCTCCTAACGCTAATCCCGTGTCTACTTCACACAGCCTTACCTATCTATATTTCCCTGTCAATGTCTGGAAAGGTTTTTCAGTTTGCTATACCTGCTAATTTCATAAGGAAAATATTTGGAGAATATTGTTTCTGACCTAAGGAAAAAGATGGTCCTACATTTTCAACTTATCTTCACAAACTTACTTGGAACAAGAGAGTCTAATGGGGGTTGATGGATGTGGCAAGGGTTGTATGTATCCTATATCTAGAGTACTGTAAATTCATGTGGGGTTTCTGGTAAACCTTTCCCTGATGAGGGGGCAGGCAGGGAAGTCACTGATCATCAAAGAAGGGTCTAATGGGGAAGATGGATGGTGTGCATTTAAAATAATGGACCTTTAAAGTTGGTGGGAAAAGACCCAAAAAGGACATTAGTGGAGAAGTTACAAGTTGAGTAGAGGCTAAAAAAATGCCCTATTAACAAGGCAGAATGACATCTGACTAGTCACAGTGTAGGCCAGTCCCAGAGAATATGGAGAGGGAACAAGGACTGGTTAGGCCAGGAATCTGTGACAGCTGGAAAAGGGCCTACATTTTAAACGATAATTTAGAAATGTGTCAACGCTAGGTAACTCAGTAGCTCTGTACTTTATATTTAATTTTGTTTCATTGGCAACTTTGCACTTAATTTTGCTTTGTTCAGTAGTAAACTTCTATTGAAGAATTCAACCTGATAAAGTGTGAAGTAAGCAGAACTGCATTATAGTAAAGGGAAGTAATATTGAAGGACTTCAGAACTGATCAATGCAGTGACCAATCACGTCTTCATTAGACTGATAATGAAGCCTGACTCATGCCTCTTGGCAGAAAGAAAGATGGTGGATCACAACTAGAGAAAAAGCTTACCTTATTAGACATGGACACTATGCTGATTTATTTTGCTTAACTATGACTTCTTAGTTAAAAGGATGCATTTTACTGTATCCCCAGAGATTAGCACAGTGCCTGGAACAAAGTAGGTACTTAATAAATACAGAATAGCCCAAAAGTCTTATTATGGCTTTTAAGCTATTTAAGCTATTAAAGCTTAAAACTGCAATAAGACTTTTTGGAATACCTTGTTCATTGACTGATTAGGAAATGACTTTGACAGTTTTTTTAAGTATCATTAAATTCTTTTCCCTCTTCCCCCAGAAGAAATCCAACCTCTGCTTCTGGTACACTAAGGGGGACCAATGGGAAGGGAGTCAAAGACTGGTACCATTAGGAGAAAGAGATGAAAGAGGCATCTCCACCCCAGAGGTATGAGAGTTCTAACTAGACAGGGCATCAAGAGCTGCTCTCATTTCTCTTCAATGTCTCTAGCTTCCCTGTTCCCTGCTTCCTCTCCCTATCCCTAGAAATCTGGAAGCTAAGAGCTGAGAAGTATATTTTTCTTTGCTAGGTGACCCAGCAGCATGGCTTGACTTCTCTCTGCCAGATTTTGGCCAGAGACCAGAAGGGACTTATGTGAGACCACGTACTATGGTCCTACTAAACAAATATGTGCCTATAGGAAAGGAATGGCCCTGGTTGCCCACTCATTTGCATGGATATTCCAAGGCATCCTCATGACTACAGCATCCTACCATATGCTGCCACTTTGCAGGGGACACAGATGCAAATGAGTACCTGTGTTGTGCGGTGCAGTGACCAATTTTGTACAGTGAGGATAGAGAAAATCCTTCACAGAGAAGGAAGCAGGCATCCAGGTATAGAGAGTCCTTATTAGAGCTAAAGCTCTGTAGTAGTTAGCAAGAATATATTTTAAAATCCTTCCAGGATTTGCTTTCTTTTGTCTTTAACAAGCCTACTGTCTGTGTTATTAACTAGCTGTAGGAGCTTGGTCTATTATTTTTCTCTAGGACTTAGCTTTTTCATCTGTGAAATGAAGGAAGGGATTAGGTTCCAGGATCTCTGAGGTCTCCTCTAACTCCAGAATCTTGAGTCTGAGTCAGAATTTTAAGGCATTTTTGCCTTATGTGAGACTCTAGCTTCCCTTCCCACTACACCTCCTCCTGGCCCCTTTAAAATCTTATTCGAACAAATCCCAGTGTCTAGGATGATTTACATGGGGAAGGGAGTGAGTGCTGCTTGGCCTGCAGTCCTGGCCCCTAGAGGGAAGGGTTAGACAACTCTTGAGCTTGTGGCCCCATCATCTGCGTGGTTCTCTCATCTGTCCACCAATCACCCTGGGGAG